>CM077147.1:68665116-69189711 GCA_039583875.1 Platanthera guangdongensis
ACACGGGTAGGCAGTGGCCTTGTCCCTACCGTGTAAATTCCTTCTTACACTGGTCTAGAACCTCCAGTGTGCTTGGTCAATTCCCTTGCCACTCTCAGGCACAGGTGAACCTGGGACTTAAAACACACACACGGGGATTAGAGCGATCGGGACCTTAGATCCTAGGACCCTTCCAAAACACACTTTTTCTTATTATTATTTTTCTTCTTTATCAAATCAAAGAGGATATGCGCCCAGTTAACTTGCTTCTTATATTACTGCACACATGACCAAGAACTGATGTCTTGTGATGTAGTCATGGGCAGTATGCTTGCCAAGCAAGACCTTCCCAACAATGTCTGCCAGGACTTGTATGCTGCAGACAAATGCTTCTTCAACAATTTATTTGGGTTATCACCAGCATAACCCATCAGATTGAGCATCATATCAAACTCTTCAGAATCAATTCTAAGTCCTCTTCACCATTTGTCAAACCAAATATTTCAGTTAAAACCGCGGGAGTTAAGGAGACAGTGTTACTCGCAATTGATCCTATCATGGTATTGTCTTCAGAAGTGGATGAAGTATAAACCCATTCACTGATTTCTGTTCCGGCTAGCTTTATCCTTGTAGTCATCATGTTATTCAGATTCTGTTCTTCTAGAAGTTCCAGAATATATAGAAAAATTGATCTGAGTGCTGGAATGATTCGAAGTCGACATCAAATCCAGTGTCCAAACTTCATAGCGGCTAGAGCTCCTGTTGGAATCGCCATGGAATCACCTGCAAAAGAGAGAAAGGTGGCGATCAAGTGCAAACATCAAAAAGAAAATAAAGTGCGGGACGGAGGTCGAAGAAAAACCTAGATAGAAAGTTTTCAAGAATATGAATCGACAGACTCCGTTCCACGAAATGAAATTAATTCTTCGTACTGAGATCGACGAAATAAGTTTGACTGAAATATTCGTGATCTTGTCCTGAAGAATTGAAAATAGTTCGTCGAACTCCATTCGATGAATATCTTCTTAAGCAAGGTCGTCGAACTCCGTTCGATGAAACTTGTTTCACTCACAGAGAGTTCGTCGATCGCCGTTCGACGAATGTCTCTCAAACTTCCCCGATTCGTCGAACTCCGTTCGACAAACTATGGAAAATTCGTCGACAGCAGACGAAAATCAAATAAAGTCTTCTCCATTGATCATTCCAAGTTGATTCATAAAGAACATATGATTTCTCCCATCCAGAGGTTTGGTGAATATATCAGCCCTTTATAAATCAGTGTAGATATAGACAAGCTTGATTTTATTTTCATCTACACACTCCCTAATGAAATGATGTCTTATATCAATATGTTTTATCCTACTATGGTGAACTGGATTCTGGGCTATGACTATAGCACTTGTATTATCACAGAGTAGAGTTGAATTATTTAAGTTAAACCCATAATCTATTAGCTGATTTTGTATCCAAAGCATCTGTGAACAACAGCTGCCTGCTGCAATATATTCTACTTCAGCAGTTGGGGTTGACACTGATGTTTGCTTTTTACAAAACCAAGATACTAATCTCATACCCAGGAACTGGCAAGTCCCTGAAGTACTTTTTTTATCTACCCTGCATCCAGCAAAATCAGCATCAGAGTATCCAGTTAACTCAAATTCTGATTCAGCAGGATACCATAGGCATAGATTAGGACAACTCTTTATATATCTCAAAATCCTTTTTTAGCAAAATTAAATGAGATTCTTTAGGGTTCACCTGGAACCTAGCACAAATACATGTGGCAAACATAATGTCTGGCCTACTTGCTGTGAGGTATAATAGAGACCCAATAATGCCCCAATAAAGTTTCTGATCTACAGGTATCCCTGGTACATCAGAGTCCACAATAACATTGGTAGCCATGAGAGTTTTCTTTGTTGAGGCATCAGCCATCCCAAACTTCTTTAGAAGTTCTTTTGCATATTTTGCTTGAGAGATGAAGATGCCATGAGGGAGCTGCTTCACTTGGAGACCAAGTAGGAAAGCTCACCCATACTACTCATTTCAAATTTAGAATGCATGAGGTCAGAGAACCTCTTGCATAATTTGGAATCTGTAGAGCCAAATATAATATCATCCATATAGATTTGTACTAATAAGATTTGGTCCTTATGATGTCTAGTGAAAAGAGTTTTATCTACAGTTCCTCTTGTAAATTTATGCTCTAATAGAAAACTAGCTAAGGTCTCATACCAAGCTTTTGGAGCTTGCTTTAGACCATAAAAGCCTTATGCAATTTAAAAACATGAGAGGGTAAGTTGGAGAAACATAACCTGGGGGTTGTTCTACATAAACTTCTTCTTGTAGCACTCCATTTAGGAAAGCACTCTTCATATCCATTTGAAAGACCTTGAACCTCTTGTATGCTGCATAGGCAAGGAATATTCTTATGACTTCTAACCTTGCAACAGGTGCAAAGGTTTGATCATAATAAATTCCTTCTTCTTGCCTATATCCTTGAGCAATAAGCCTAGCCTTATTTCTCACAATGACTCCTTAAGCATCTTGCTTGTTTCTGTAACCCATTTGGTCCCAATAACTGGGTAGTTTGGGCCGTGGAAACAAATCCCAAACTCTACATCTCTCAAATTGATTTAGTTCCTCCTGCATTACAAGGATCCAGTGGGGATCCTGCTCAGCATCATGAATAAAAGAGGTTCAACCTGAGAGAGAAAACAGGCATGCATCAAATCTTGGGTAAGTTGATGCCTTGTCTGTACACCTGCTGATATGTCTCCAATCACTTGAGATCTGGGGTGATCCCTAAGTGTGTGACTAAATTAGTGGGTGGAGTTGGTTGTGCAATAACATTTGGAATTAATTCGTCCTGTGGAATTGTATTTGTTGTTGGTAGAGATTCATTATCTTCAACTTCTTCTTCACTTTCTTCAATGACTTTTAGAGAGGGATGAGTTGGCACCTCTTGGGTGAGTTTTAGTCCATCCAAGGTCTAACACAAGTAGGGTACCTGCAAGTTGCTATTGGTAGAAACTTCTTTCTCCTTGTAATACATATTAGTCTTATCAAATAAAATATGAATAAACTCTTCAATTTTCAATGTTGATTTGTTAAAAACCCTATAGGTCTTGCTTACTTGGAAGTATCCTATAAAAACTCCCTCTTCAGCCTTAGCCTCAAACTTTCTAATGTATTACTTGTTATTATTGTGTATATAACAGGTACAACCAAATACTTTAACATAGTTTATTTAAGTTTCTTCCCTTTGAGTAATTCATAGTGAGTCCTGTTCTTTAGTTTGTGAATTAAGCTACTGTTCAGGACATAATTTCCTGTGCTGACAGCCTCTGCCCAAAAGGTTAGGGGCATGTAAGCATCTATAAGTAATGTAACCGCAGCTTCAATGAGTGTCCTATTTTTCCTTCCAGCTACCCCATTTTGTTGGGGAGTTCTAGGAGCTGAGAAGCAATGCCTGATACCTTCCTTCTCACAGAACTCGTGCATAAGAAGAGACTCAAACTCTGTACCATGATCACTTCTGATCAATGCAACATGAGTAGAGAACTCAATCTGTATGGTCCTGAGAAAATCTGTAAGAACCTTGAATGTATCTGACTTTGATCTCAAAAAAAATACCCAACTGAACCTGGAGAAGTCATCCACTATAACCAAAGTGTACGATTTCCCTCCTAGACTTTGTACAGCAATGGGTCCAAAGAGATCCAAATATAGCAGGTACAAAATCCTAGGTGAATCACTCTTATTAACAGATTTGAAACTAGTTTTAGTTTGCTTGCCTAATTGACAAGGCCTGCAAAGACCTTCCTTCTTGTAGGGACCAGAAGGTAGACCTCTAACAAGGTTGTGCTTAGATAGCATAGCAATGTTTTTCAGATTTACATGACCTAGTATTTTATGTCATAAGTCATTCTGCTTACTAGTTAAGTTAAGTAAACAGATATCAATTTTGGTAGAAAAAAAATTTACTAAGTATATGTTGCCTTGTCTACTTCCAGTTAAAACTGTTTGGTTGTTTTTATCAATAATAGAACAAGTTGATGGGTTAAAGTATACCTGATAACCATCATCACATAACTGACTTATGGAGATGAGGTTATGTTTGAGTCCACTTGCATATGTCACATTGTTGAATGTGACAGCTCCTATAATCACTTCTCCAAATCCTTCTGACTGACCACATTTGGAGTCACCAAAGATAACCTTTGGCCCCAGCTTGGACTTGTAGCTGATTAAGATGTCGTTGCTGCCAGTCATGTGTTCGGAGCCACCACTATCCAGGTACCAAGTTTGATTTACCCCTGGACAATTCTTCACCTGTAATAAAAAATAGTGAATGGTTTTTGACCTAGGTTACCTTGGGTCCTTTGTATGGCTGATAAGCAAAACTGGAAATAATAGAGAATTCAGGTTGGGAATTATATCCTAGGGGGTGATATCTCCTATGTGGGATGATCCAGTCAGCTAGTGGATTAAATGGTTTCTTAGAAATATGTGAGTTGCTGTTACAGGTTTGATTAAGTCTTCCTAGGTTCGACGGATTGTTGTAAGTTCGTCAACCAGAGTTCGACGAATGAGGTTGAGATCGTCGATCTCTGCTCAGAGAATGAACATGTTCATTCTCTGTGCCACACGTTCGTCGACCTCTACTCGACGAACCATACAAAGTTTGTCGATCGTAGTTAGATGAATGATTATTATTGTAGTTTGCGTTCAGAGATCGTCGTTCTGAGTTCGACGATCTATTCCTATATCGTCGATCTGGGTTCGACGAAAACCGCTGAACATTATTATTTTTATCATTCTTCTGATTTTTAATTTTATCCTTAGCTTCATTTTGTTCCAGAATTTTATTAACTTTATTTACTTGTTCAGTGTTTTTGTTTCCTTTATCAGAGATGAAATTTACTAGTTTTGAAACATGATTCCTTTGGATTAGGGTTGGTTCACTAGATGTGGCTCCTATTCCTAATCTGCGGTTATTTGTTCTAACATTAACTGTGCTGGTTATCTCTAGCAATTTCAAACTTCTGCCATTTAATGATTCTTCTAACATCTTAGCTTTGCTAAGTTCTGATTTCAGAAAACTGATTTGTTTATTTGCAGATTTTAGTTCACTAGATAGAGTTGCATTTTCAGAGGTGATTTTATCTAGGTCATTCAATTTATTTCTGAGAAGTTTGATTTCATTATCAGAGCTTATCAAATCTAAGCATAGGTTTTTAAATTCAAATTTCATCAGATTCAAAATCATAAGATGCTATTACCTGATCTTCAGCTGACAGATTTTCTTCATCATCAGATTCATCTGTATCTGATCTGATACTGCTTGCACCAATTTCCATGAGGCACACCTCCTTTGCCTTGACCTCCTCTTCTTCTTCACTAGAGCTGGAAGATGTGGATTCATCTTCTGTGTCACTCCATGTTTCAGCCACAAATCCTTTGTACTACTTTTGTGTGCTTGCTGGAAGATGGCTTGATGTAGTGCTTGTTTCTTGATTCTTTCTCTTTTCTTCTTTCCTTCTTTTGATTTTCAGGACATTCAGGCATGAAATGTCCTGGTTTCCTGCACCCATAACACACTACCTCTTTAGTGGGGGTTTTGTCATACCTTGGCTGGCTGTCATTTCTGGATGACTTCCTTCTGAAGTCTTTCCTTGCCAGTTTGAAGAATTTCTTGGCAAGGAGACTCATTAGCTCTTCATTGACTATTGGGTTTTCAGTTTCTTTAGCAGCCTTGAATGCAATGGATTGTTCTTTCCTTGCTGGGGGAGGTGTCCTGTGTTCCACTGCTTCTCTGGACTTGATTAGCTCCTCATATGACTTCAGTTTCCCTAATATAGATTCAGTTAAAATCTCATTCAGGCATCTGGCCTCCTTGATGGGCCAGATCCTGTGTTCCCATGAGCTTGGGAAGCACATTAAGATCTTGTCATTCACTTCAGTCAAAGTGATTTCTTTATCTAAGGTCCTTAGCTCACTGATGATGGAGCTAAGCATGTTGTATATCACTTCAACTATCTCTGCCTCATCCTTCTTGAAGTTTTCATATTGTGTGATGAGGTGTGATCTTCTATCTTTCCTCTCATCTGCTGAGCCAGCAACCATTTGATTGAGTGAATCTCAGATTGCTTTTGCAGTGGTGCACTCAGCCACCTTCTGAAAGATGTCATCTGACATAGTCTGAGCCAATATGTTCATGGCTTCGGCATCAACAATCTTCGCGTTCTTCTGAGCTTCAGTCCACTCAGGTGGTGGGACTGCATTGTTGCTTGAAGATGTTGCAGCCGTAGATGCCTGTGAGGGACCTGTCAAAATGGAATTGTAGATGTCTTCATCAATGGAATTCATGTATAACCTAATTCTTGCCTTGCATATGGCAAACTTATTAAAGTTGTAAACTGGAGGTCTGGTTCTTGCATAGTCCTTGTTCTGTACCATGCTGTGTTTATAATGTAAATGAAAATAAAATACTGTGTAGATCTAATAAAGGATCTTTTGGTTCAAGATATAACTTGTACAACCAAAGGAACCTGCTTTGATACCAATTAAAAGTGAGAGTTAGATCTGAAATACTCCAGAGGGGGGGGGGGTGAATAGAGTATTCTTAAAAATTTCTTAAATACTATTACAACTTTTGCTGTAAATCAAAAGTGCAAAAATTAATAACCTAGCAAATAGTAAAACTAAATCACAAGCACAGTAAGAACAAAAGAAAAGGAGACAACCAGACGACACAAGAATTTTATAGTGGTTCCCCAACCTGGGTACATCCACTCTTCTACCACCCTTGGTAGGAATCCACTCAGATTTTTGATCAGGTGCCTGACACCAATGAGCTTTTGATCAAGTGCTCAAAAACCAACCCAAGTCTTTTGATCAGGAGACTTGCAACCAAGGAATCACTTTTGAAGGGAGATGATAACCCTTTACAGAGGTGGGGGTGAGAGAGTAATGGAAGTCTTCTTTTCTCAATCACAATGAGAAGTCTATGTGGATTCAATGATGTTGTTAAAGCTCCCCCTGAGATGAAAAAGGGTACAAGAGAACTGGATCTTTGCATAGGGTGATAGGCCTTCAATTGACAGACTTGATCCAGGAGCTTTAGACTGATAGTGCTTGAATGTCTTTAACAAGGTCCTGGAGAAGAAGAACAGGAAGACTCTTGATTTGAAAAATGTGTTCTTCTTGCTTCTTCTTCAAATTACTGACAGAATGAGAAAGCTAATGATGATCTGCTTCAGAATATCTTTTTATGAAAAACAGGAATGATCTTTTCTATCTCTATATTTGTATGCCTCTCAGTCAACTGTATTCTGTGTAAAGCTTTTTCTATGTCTCTCTTGATTAATTCACTGTGTATCTGTGTGTTTGTGTCCGTTATTCTCTTCTTCTCTATCTTTCAAACATTTGAATTTCTCTGCAATTAATGCTGACAACCTTGAGAATAACCGACATTGATTTATTTCCCCAACTGTACCGTGAAAAAACGGCAAGCAATAATCCCGGAGAAGACCATAATTAATGCTCCTTCTAACGGATACATTCAGAGAATGTTAGAGCATTAATTACTCAGGAATTATTGCAGTAGAGTGGGGACAAAAGGCTGGAAATAACTAAGTATGGAATCGTTGAGAAGATGGCAGAATTCGTCGGACTGTGTTCACAGTTCGTCGAGATGAGATGTTGTATTCGTCGACCAGACGACTTCTGTTCGTTGAGCTGAGTTCCATGATCGTCGAACAGAAAACTGAACTGTTGTCTCTTTTGATCTTTGCCTATTCGTCGAGCTGGAAAACATGACTTACTGCCTCTGGAAGCTTTACATGTCCGTACTTCAAGTTCGTCGAGCTGAGAACTGGATTCGTCGACCTAAGAACAAACTTCATCGAGCTGAAGACCACTAATCAGCTACTTGATATCTTTAGCCAAGATGGTCTGAGTTCGTCGAGCTGAGAATCCAATTTTCGACTGGAGAAGATTCTGGACATAGAAGAATTAATAACTTCTAGAATCAGAAAGGTGAAGTAGAGAGTCCAGTGATCATCGACCAGAGAACTAAGTTCGTCGACCTAAGTCAGGAGAGTCAATTGAACTTGAAATGCTGAAGACTGAGTCCAGAGATCGTCGACAAAAGAATGAAGTTCGTTGACCTGAGAACTAGGTTCGTCTACTTGAGTCAAGAGAACAGTCTGGAATTAGAATTATGAAGGTGAAGTCCAAGGTTCGTCGATCTATGACTGAAGTTCGTCGAGCTCAGCTCAGAGAATATTTCTCTAAGATCGTCGAGCTGAGAGCGACTATCGTCGAGCTGAGTTCGACGAACGTCGAACTCATTTTAATTAGTCTTTTGAGAAATCTCTGAATCTTGAGGAAAACTCTATGTCTTGAGTCTTTGGCAGTCTGATGATGGCTTGTCTATGTGGTGTTGTTACTGAGGACTTGGCCTAGACTCTAGGACACAACTTTGACCCTAGCTATACATGTTGGGTCACATTACCCTAAGTTAGTGAACCTAGCCCAAATCAAACTAGGGATCCAACAGAATATACAAAACATATTTGACGAATTGTCGAGTGTCCATAAGATACACGACAAACTCAGCACTAGCCTTGCCGAATCAACCTTTGACTCGACAAAGGCGTTGAGTGTACTCCACGCTCTCAGCGCTAAACCCGTCGAATTTGACTCGACGAAGGGGTTGAGTGTACAACCCTATATCCAACGAGTGGGGTCGCCAAGAACCAGACCGGCCAAAGCTTGGCAGCCCCTAGCTCGCTCGGGCGAGTCCAGCTAGTCGCGTGCAAGAAGGGCCATCCAGGCCCACACTCGTCGAGCTCGGTGCACGTCAAATGGAGCTCGGCATTCGATGAACTAAGCTCGGTGATCGTCGAACAGAGCCCAGAGTTCGTCGACCCCCAGGACTTTTGTCGATTCCTAGGCCTCTCGCCCAGTCCTAGCGGCTGAGCAAGCTCGCAGCTCGAGAGCACAGCAGTCCTGGCCCGTGCTCGCTGCGCTTACCGAGTAGAAGTTGGTGAGGGCTGCTCGCACATTGTTCTGTGAGGTATTTTTACCATTTTTCCCCTGTTGGCCTGCCCATAGCCTTTCAGAACAACGGAGTTACGTTGTTGGCAGTCCAACCTGGACTGCACATAGCTGTTTGGAATAGCAGAGGTTGGCCATTTGCAGGCCGTTTTTCAGAAATCTATAAATAGGACCCAAGGGGCACCTCAGAAAGCATGCTTCTTATGCTCACTTGTCCCCTGATCTTTTAGCGCTTTCTGATGTAGCCTTAGCTCGGCCTTTTGGCTAAGGAGGCGAAGCACTCTAAGATCTTCCGGGTGTGTGGTGGGTCCTCCAAGCTGAGCCCTTGGGTCAGTTTCCCTTTATTTTCTGTTATTTTGCTTGCAGGAGAGAAGCAAGTGCGTGATCACCCCTTCCCCAAGGGTGAACTCTACGAGATACTGAATTTTTGATTTCAACATTTTGGTGCGGTGAGCGTGGAGAGTGGTCAACACAGAAAATCTTCAGCAGGCTAGATGACAGGAGGACAAGGCTCAGATAGGTCGGACTCGCCGCCCCCTCCATCTCTGGCCACGATGGGAATGTTCAAATACTTCAAGCATGAGATATTCAGCCTCGTCAAGTTCGCACTCGGCGTGCATGCCGAGTGCTCCACTCTAGCTGCCCTTTTTGCTGCTGCCCCATCTATGGGCGAGGACGCTCCCAGCAGGTGAGCTAGGAAGGAGGTCACCGAGGAAGGAAGGGGATGAGAGATCCCAGGGCGCGAGCTCTTCCCCAGCTCGGCAAGCGGAGGCCACATCGGCGAGATGGGTGCGCGAGACGCTCCAGCTCTCCCGGCAGGGGGAGGCAGCCCCTTCAGCGAGTTGGTTTCCTCTGCCCCAGTCCCAGAGGGGTTCAGAGTGCTATAGATGTCCTACTACACCGTAAAGGGGGACCCGGTATAGCACGTCCAGTGGTTTGAGGATGTGGTTTCGATACGACAGATGTTGGATGGCTTCAAGTGCCGGCTCTTCGCCATCACCCTTAAGAAGAAAGCGAGGGAGTGGTTTCACCAGTTGCCGACCAACTCCATTTACTGCTTCGAGGACCTGCGTCGGGGGTTCATGTTGAGGTTCACCACCTCGAAGAGGAGGAAGAAGGAGTCAGAGTCCCTATTCCACATCATGCAGGGAGTGAATGAGACCTTGGGGAGCCATGTCGACCGATTATAGGAGGAGGTCACCCAGGTCCAGGAGATGTCGGGCCATAGTCTGATGATGGCTTTCACCCTGGGGCTGCAACAGGGATTCTTCATGATGGAGCTGAAGAGAGTGTCGCCCCTCTCCTACAAGGAGCTGATGGAGAGGGTGACAAGGGAAGTCAACGGGGAGGCATCGAATCTGGAGTTTGCTAGGAAGTTTGCCAGGTGGGACATAGAGGAAGAGAATGAACCGAGAAGCGGCAGGGGGCAGGAGGAGAGGAGAGCCAAACCCCGGCAGAGGGAGCAAAGACAGCTTCAGGGGAAGCAGCAGCCCAGTTGGGGGAGTCATGAGCCAGAACATCGGTTGGTCTGGAGGCCTGAGTGGAAAGACCAGGGGCCACAGAGAGGATACTAGGGAAGGGACCACCACCAAGGGGGCCAGGATCAGTTCCACCCCCGGGTTGGAGGCAGGCGCAGAGACCTCCACTCCCCAATCAAGATCAGGTTATGGTCATAGCCATGGGGGAGAGGAGAAGAGTTGCGCGATGGAGGAGATGAGAAGTCAGGGTGGAGTTGCCTTATTATGACTTGCACCAAGAGGAAGGGCACGCCACGGCCACGTGCCCAGTGTTCTTCGAGATGAGAGAAAATAGGGGGTAGTAACAGCAACAGGGGAGCCAGGAGGTGAGGATTGAGAAGGTCCTACCTCAGGTGGAGGAGGATCGGTGTGAAGACCGAGCAGATGTCGGGACCCGGGGAGGGATCAGAGTAATCCATGGGGGGGGGGGGGGTGGGGTAGAGGCCTCTCGGAGGGAGAGCTTGCACACCATGTACTGTCGGAGCGTTGGCTCCACTTCCCTGACCACACCCCTGGAAGAGAAGATTACCTTCTCAAGGAGTGATATGCCGGATCATGAGGATCCCTTCTGCGATGCGCTGGTCATCCAAACTACCATCGAGAATTTCACCGTCTCCCGTATCCTCATTGACAATGGAAGCTCTGCCACCGTCATCTTCAAGAAGGCGTTCGACGCAATGAAAGTGGAGGCAAAGAGGGTGCTAGCTTTAGATGGCCCCTTGTTTGGGTTCTCGGGGGAGAGGAAGGTGGTAGAAGGAGGAGTGGGGCTTCATGTCACCATGGGGGGCAGTCTTGGAACTGCCGATTCATCATCGTAGATGCCCCCAACAACTTCAACACAATATTTGGGAGGCCCCTCATCAGCGCCTTCTGCTGCATCCCCTCGTCGTTCCACCAATGCCTGAAGTTCAACGCCGAGGGGATCCAGGTCCGGGTGTGGGGTGACCCCAAAGTAGAAAGGGAGTGTTACGTCACTGTCGTAAACTCTATCTCCTGGCAGGAGGGCGCCGAGGAGATGGAGCGGAGAATGGAGCAGGCGGAGTAGGAGGCTGGTATGGAGGAGATGAAGGTGGAGAGCTGCACCAAGGTAGATGTGGCAGTAGGAGAGCAAGAGGAGTTGGCCGAAGAAATGGTCGTGGAGGAAGTAGAGGAGGAGGTTCTTGTCCCGGAGGAGATGGATGTCGGAGAGTGGGGGGAGCAGTGCAGGATGGAGGCTGCAGAAGAGGTTGTGGAGATGGAGGTTCTCACCCTTGGAGGCAGGGTGGAGAATGTTCGCGTCAGCGGAGGGCTTACACCGGAAGCTCAGGGCAGGGTGCTGGCGTACATCCAAAAGAATTTGGACATCTTCGCATGGAGTGCAGCGGAGATGCCGGGGGTTGACACGGATGTTTCTTGCCACCGCCTCAACCTTGACCCGGGAGCACCCCCCGTTCAACAAAAGATGAGGTCCACTGCGGACAAGATGACCGAGCCCATCAGAGGGGAGATGGCCAAACTTCTCAAGGCCGGCTTTGTATCCGAAATACCATGCCCCAACTGGGGCTCCAATGTTGACTTTTCTTTGCTTAATAAATCATGCCCTAAGGACTGTTATCCCTTGCCTCAGATCGACGCGCTGGTTGACTCAGCTGTTGGTTTTTCTGTAATGAGTTTCTTAGATGCGTTTTCAGGTTACCACCAGATTAGGATGCACCCCCCAGACGTCAAGGACAACTCATTCATCACAGGGGATGGGTGCTACTCCTACAAAATGATGCCCTTTGGGCTGAAGAATGTAGGAGCAACATACCAAAAGATGATGGACAAGGTCATCCAGGAATAGAAGGGGAGGAATCTGGAGGTGTACGTGGATGACCTCATGATCAAGAGTCTGGACGTGGACTCTCACCTTCAGGACTTGGAAGAAACATTCGCCACCCTACGCAAGTATAAGATGCGGCTGAACCCCCTGAAGTGCATCTTCTGGTCCAGCAGGGGATAGTTCTTGGGCCATCTCATCACCCCCACATGCGTGGAGCCGAATCCTGATAAGGTCAAGGCTATCATGGAACTGGGGTCACCACAGAACGCTAAGGAGGTGCAACGATTGACATGGAAGCTGGCTGGATTAAGCAGGTTCGTCTCCCAAACCGGGGAGAAGTGCTCCCCCTTTTTCACAACACTAAGGGGGGGGGGACAGAAATTTGAGTGGACCAAGGAGTGCGAGGAGGCATTCCAAGCTCTTAAAATACAGTTGACGCAGGATCCGTTGCTCCAAGGGCCGAAAGAGGGGGAGGACCTATTTTTGTATCTCGGGGTCGGAGCAGAGGCCTTGAGCTCTGCCTAAGTTCGTGTACAGGGGAAGAGGCAGCTCCCCATATACTATGTGAGTCAGGTCCTGAGGAAGGCTGAGCTTCAATACCTAATTTTGGAGAAGCTGGCCTTCTCCATGATCATCTCAGCCCGAAGGCTCCGACCTTACTTCTAGGCACACTCCATACGAGTGGTGACTGACCATACCCTCCACAACATCTTTGAGGGGGTGGAGCATTCAGGCAGTTTGGTCAAGTGGTCGGTAGAGTTGAGCGAGTTTGACATCTCCTTCGTCCCCCACCTCTCGATCAAGGCCCAAGAAATGACCGACTTTTTGGCCGATTACATGATCGAGGTGGTGGAGGAAGAGCTCACTCGTCCGACACCATGGACGGTGAAGGTAGATGGCGCTTCAGGGCGGCATTCCCTGGGGGTGGGGGTGATTTTGGAGAGCCCCCAGGGAACTAGAATCGAACAAACGGTGGTGGTGCACTTTCCCATCACTAACAACCAGGCCTAGTACGAGGCCGTAATAGCGGGGCTGCGCCTGGCCAAGGAGTTGGGGGTGCTCGATGTGGAGGTCCTCACTGACTCCATAGTGGTAGCTTCCCAGATCAATGGGGAGTTTGAGGCGAGAGATCCTACCCTATGACTATATTTAGCCAAAGTGAAAGGGGTCATCAGTACGTTTCAGACCTTCTCCATCTGACATGTGCCCCAGGAAGAGAACAAGCAGGTTGATCAGCTGGAAAAACACGGCCCTCGGGTGGGGGTACTATCACTGATCTATTTCACCCTTCCATTGAGGAAGGAGAGCTGATGGAAGTGGATCAACGCACCTTATGGATGGACCCATTCACGACCTTCCTTTACACATGGAAGTAGCTGGAGGGGATGGATAAGAAGAAGCTCAGGTACAAGTCAGCATACTATCTCCTCCAGGACGGGCAATTGTATCGAAAGACTCTCTCAGGGATGCTGGCCCATCCTGGAGGAGATAGTATGCTCAGGGACTCTCTCAGGGATGCTGGATATTATAAGAAGAAGCTCAGGTACAAGTCAGCATACAATCTTCGCTTTTTGGAGGTGGTTGCTGAGGTTGAAGCTCTGGCGGATCATCGTGTGATGCAGCTCCATGGACTGCACGTGGGCCTACATGCCCTCATGGACGAGCTGCCGCAGGGCCATGCCCTTGTAGGCCTCGACATACTCGTGGCCATAGAGGCCGAAGCCGAGCGTGTTGGCGTGACCGGTTAAGAGTTTGCGGTCAGCCCAGGAGGGGTGGAGGGTGGAGATTTAGACTCGGTGGGCCAGCTCGTCCCATTGGACCATGGGCTCGCCAGCCGAGTCCTTTCACCTCCACCCAAAGCCGAAGAGGGGGTTGTCCTTCGGTGCGGCGGGCTCGCGCAATGCCTTCTTCACAGTAGGGGGAGCAGAGGTCTTGCCACCCCTCTGCCCCTTGCTCGTGATCTCCTTCAGCGGGCTCTCCGGCGATGCATCAGGAATGACCTCAGGCGAGCTCATGTATTTGGGGCTTTATTGTTTTTGTTGATGTCTCGTCCGAGGGACCTCCACTGCCTTTCTCATTTTCTTTGGCAGTTGTTGGCGACGGGACGGGCTCAAACCCACAGGCTCAGGTCGCCCCTTGCTTGACAAGGGTTTTGAGGAAGCCGCCTCGTCTCAGCAAGCCGCCGCCGCCCTCTTGCGAGCAAGAGGTTCTGGATGTAGCCCCGAGTCCGCGAACATCGGGTTTACGGGGATTAGTCGTTCACCTGCACGGAAAAACAATGAAAAATTCTATTAAGAATTGGCGAGGTGAGCAATAAGAGAGAACAATACCTTCGTCAGGAGGAATGGGGTAGAGCGAGTCGAGGCCCCTTCGCAGGAAGGCGACCTCGAAATCTTTGTGGAGGAAGAATTTGTGGAGCTCAGCATTGTTGCCAGACACGGTATGGGGGTGGTAGACATCCTCGCCCTTTTGCTGGGGGGAGTAAGGGATGTTGCTGAGATCACCCTTGATGAAGGCGATCTTGGTCATCCAGTTATGGTGTTTGTTCGCGATCTCGCGAACCTTGATGAGCGAGCCCCTAAAGTAGGCGATGCCATCTGGGGTTACCTTGTAGGAGAAGATTTTCCTGAAGACGGCCAGGTTAAACTCTATCCGCTCCCGGCGGAGGAATCACGCGAATGCCACCATCATGGCAATGGCGTTCGAGTTGATCTGCGCAGGCCCCTCACCATAGTACTTCAGGATCTGGAGGACTTCCGGCCAGAGGGGTAGGCGCAACCCCACCTCAAAATGCAAGATGGGGAAGGCGAGCTTGTTTTTTTAGAAGGTGTTGATCGCCTCCCCTTCCCTCGGCCGGCGCGCCTCGAAGCTGGGCGGAACATAGTCGCTGATAAACTCAGCGAGCTCCGCCTCACTGGTATTCCCCTCAAAGTAACAGTAATCGGCGAAATGTTGAGCGCATTTGGAGGGGCTGTCGGCATCGGGGTTTGTCTTGCCCATTCTCGTGGAGGGGTTAGAGCGCGAGTACGAAGAGAAAGAGAGCGGGAAGAGAGAGAAAGTAAGCAGTAAAGGCGGTGGTACGGAGTTGGTGGAGGGGGGGGGGGGTATTTATAGAAAACGAAGCCTAAGGCCGAGCTGTCCAATCAGCCCAGCTCGCCTATCCAGCTCTCCAACCCCCAGCTCGCCGACTTCTAGCGTGTCCCATCACATGCCGAGCTAGATATAAAGGAATATATGGTATTATTCGAATGCCAGGCGTTAAAGTCTAAAAATATTGAAAATTATTACAGGCCAAAGTATGAAAGGCTGAGGAATCAAATACAAGAAAAAAGAAAACAAGGCGCGCGTGCAGAAGGGGGTCAGGAGGCGAGTACCGGTCGGCTCGACAATGGAGCCATTTTCTATCTACCCCGAACTCGCATCCCCCGCCCCCCAGACTAACGCGAGCGGAGAAGCTCATGAATCCGTCCCGAGTTTCTCTATGCCACCGAGAGTCCCTCGTCGATCTCGTCCAGCAGCCGGGAGGGGGACATCATCTCACCGGCCGGGTTGCCCCTCACCTCGTCCATGAGCCACACGTAGTCACGGTGCAACGCCTCATTGACCTCATGCACCTCACGTAGGCCGCGCACAAGCTTTTTGAAGAGCCCGATCCCCCTCCTCGTCAGCTCCTTGTTCTCCACTTCATGGCCCAGAAAGGAGTCTAGCGAGCTTGGGGAAGGGAGGGGGAATAGTGGGCTGTCCGCAAAGATTCTTCGGCCGCAGATTGGCTGGGAAGAGCTGTGAAAAGAGAAGCATCAGTATGGGTGGGGCGAGTGTCCCGGAAAACCACAGGACAAGGATAAGAGGCCAGCTTACTTGACGTGCTCGACACCTCTAAGAAAGTGCGTGGGGTGACCAATCTCAGATTCTTACCGTGGCCTGGGCAGCGTGTCTCTGGCAAAAGGAGGTTGAAGCCAGGAACGAGGATGGTTTCAGTACCTGCCCCCATGGTCCTGGCAGGCTGCTCAGGGGAAGGGGGAGAACTAGCGAGTTCGACCTCTGCAAATCCAGCCCCAGTGACCCAAAGGGGGGGTGATGGGTCTCGGGGGCAGTTCTTTTGAGTTCTAAACTATGAGTCGCCGAGGGCGTTCTGGACTTGTGGCAGAGAGTCTTCGGCGCCATTCCACTGGATGTCCCGGTCGTCGTAAAGGTCAACAACATTTTTGCCCTTCTCAAGGGCAGGCAGGTTGGAGGAGCTGCTCCCGTGCTCCAGGGTCGTCCTCAGGTCATCGAATATGGGCTCGGCCGCCTGAGGAAACAGTTTCGCCCTCTTGACGGGATTGGGCTCGGCAGAGCCACTCTGCGGGACAACAAGAGGAACAACGGTCAGGTTGGAGACGCGAGCAGAAGAAGCCTCGCGAATGCGGGCAAGCCTATCTTGGATCTCCTTAGGGATCAGCATCTTGGTAGAGTTAGAGCAAAGAGAATGGCAAAAGTCACCCAGGTTTGTAGGCGTATATATATAGCTGCAGGTGGACACCACCTGAATATTCTCACTGGTCCGCCCCACTCGCCGAACACTTGGGGTTTGATGATTCTTTCCGAGCTTTTTCAAGCTCAAAAAGAGCGGGGATTGTGTACAACCCAGTATCCGGCGAGTGAGGTCGCCAAGAACCAGACCGGCCAAAGTTCGCAGCGCCTAGCTCGCCCGGGCGAGTCCAGCTAGTCACACGCAAGAAGGGCCATCCAGGCCCGCACTCGCCAAGCTCGGCGTTCGTCGAACGGAGCTCGGCATTCGACGAACTAAGCTCGCCGATCGTCGAACGGAGCTCGGAGTTCATCGACCTCCAGGCCTTTTGTCGATTCCTAGGCCGCTCACTGAATCCTGGCGGCTGAGCGAGCTCGCAGCTCGCGAGCAGAGCAGTCCGGGCCCGTGTTTGCCGCCCTTACCGAGTAGAAGTTACCTAGTAGAAGTCGCCGTGACATCGGGGCGATGAGCAAACCCGGCGAGAATGGTCTGCTCGATCCTCTTCGCAAACTTTTCAAATGCGGCAACCGTCACAAACTCGCCACCTTGCACGGCTTCTTCTCCCCCTACCGAGGTGCCGACCAACTCTCCATGCTCGCCACCATTGGACATCTTACTCAACCACCAAACTTTCCTTCTTGGCTGCGATCCATGCTCACCGCACCAAGTGTTGAAGGCAGGAAAATTCCTAACCTCGAATTCGGACCAAAGCCGCCTAAGGTTACCGGTTCAAAGGTCAGATTAGATGGCTAGGGTGACTAGGATGAAGAACCAAATCAAACAGGACCCCAAATATTGTGGCATGAAGGTCCCACCACGTACCCAGATGCTCAAAAGGAGCAGCCCCTTCTCAACCAAAGATGGCCGAACTCGGTACGAGGGAAGCTAGCTGATGACAAAGTCGCAAGGTCGCGACTTGATCTCCAAGGAAAAGGAATCCAGATGCTTGACTAGTATCCCAAAAGTGAAGCTCGTGAGTATCCGCACTGCAGAGGAATTCCAGTGCCTCACCTCGTACCCCTGGGGTCCTATTTATAGGCAAATCCAAGGGGGCGGGGGGGGGGGGGGTCATATTTATAGCCCCGCCCGGCGACTAGGTGACTTCCAAAAGAGCTCACACGGGCTGGGCGAACATTTCGCCTAGTCGCCTACCTGGCGAGTATGGGATGGGAGCTCGCCATACTCGCCCGGGCCTTCTATGGCCTTGCGCGCTAATGTTGACTTCTATCTTGGCTTGTTGACCTTGATTTCTGCTGACCTGGCTGTGGCAAGGCCCATCCTAGACGAATACGGGTTGTACAAAGACACTTCATAATTCTTTCGAAGGGGCTCAACCTCACAATACTTATTAAAACTTATTAGGAGGGTAAGTAGTGCTTGGTGGAGGTTCCTTATCAGATTTTTTTTTATTTTACAACACATCAACAAAGATGTGGAAATTTTTTTAATGTTAAATAAACAAAGTTTTTTGCATTTGGCTTGACAAAAGATTCTGAATTCACTTGTGCGACTATATTGGATTATCAGATATGAATTGTGCAAAAAAAACAAGGGTAAAGTAATAGTGTCACCGTGTAAAATAATTGGTTTCAAGATACCTAAAACACCTAGAGGGGGGGGGGGTGAATAGGTACAATTCTTTTTTACTTAGGTAGATAAAAAGTATATCACTGTTAGATCACTTATGCAATATTTATCACATCACAGTTCACATCACAGATTTAAACAAAACAACTACACAGAAGACACACTGTTTTATAGTGGTTCCCCAAGTGATGGGTACATCCACTTTCCCCCTTCGCCTATCTAGCAGTGTACTAGATTCGGCCTAACTCCATTCTTTCTTCTCAGATCCTCAGATCTTACAACATAGAACCTTGAAAGGTCCCTACAGCTCAGACTTCAGCAAGGCCTACAACTCAGATTCTTCCAGAGAACCCTACCTCAGAGTGACTCCACACTCTTACAACTCATGCAATTAAGCCCTACCTCAGCCTTTTACGAGGCCTACAACTCTGATTCTTCCAAAGAACCTGATGAGTGCGATTATGATAGTCTTTTTACTATCATAATTATAATCATGTCTACTATTTCTACCTCCTTTTGTGGTAATTTCGCGAGAAAAGTCAAAGAATTGTCTTATCATGATTAGGAGAGCACAGTTAGGATTTTTGTTATTCCTTATATTGAGCTATCTAATTTATTCCTTCACTTTTATATGCAGTTAGCGCTTACCAGTGGAACTAAAAGTATTGGAGCAAACAGAGGAGTTCACAGAGTCAACATGGCTGATGCCAGGACAAAAATTTGGCGCACACGGGTGGACACACTGCCATG
The DNA here is from genome assembly GCA_039583875.1 of Platanthera guangdongensis. Lineage (NCBI taxonomy): Eukaryota > Viridiplantae > Streptophyta > Magnoliopsida > Asparagales > Orchidaceae > Platanthera > Platanthera guangdongensis. Next base: position 68,684,327 of record CM077147.1, read on the forward strand.
TTAATACCCGTGTCGTATGTACCCTGGAGCTGAAGAAATTGGATGCAAGAGATAGAGACTCACACGGGTAGGAACACGCCCGTGTGCCTACCCGTGTCATATTTGAACACGACTGCCGACCACCCCGTGTCTGAAGAACGTGAAGAACAACACGGCCGTGTTAGTACCCGTGTCATCTGACATGGCCCACTACCAGACACGTCTGTTCGTGAGGAACCTCCTAGGAACTGTCAACATGGCCTGACACACGACAGTGTTGGAACCTGTGTCCGACCTGTTTGGAAAGGGACTATATAATTCCTGTAGAAAAATTAGAGAAGGACTTTTGGATCATTTCTGCATTAGGAGTATTCTGGAGAACGAAGTGGAGCATCCAAGAGGAGGAGGATTTGAAGGGTATTTTTGTATGTTTTTATTATTTCATTAATCCTTTTAATCTCCCCTTCTCTTGGTGATTCATCTTGATTTATCTTTTACTTTGCATGAAACTTAATTTGGAACAATTTGTTAATCATGTCTCGCATTGTTTACATCAAATTTGTAGTATATTATTCGTATGGAGGCTTACAAACAAAGAGCTTTATCCTAATTATGAGTTGCTTATTTGTCTTGCATGAATTGCAAATCTCTAGATTGAGAAATTGGATGTTTGTGATGAAATTTACATGTTCATATTTCGGTGTGAGATCTCTTTATAATTCGAATTTTATGATCGAGAGATATGTTATTTGGATATTTGGAATACAAATAAATGAATTCATGATATTTTAGAGATAGGATTTCATGGATTTATATAATAGATAGGGTGTTTTATTTAATGCAAATTTGAGTATTGTAAATTGTTCGAGAGAAAATTTACTAACTTAGATTTAGAAAATTTACTAACTAGCATTCGTACTCACCCTCACTTTACTATCATAATTGTAATCATGTCTACTATTTCTACCTCCTTTTGTAGTAATTTCGCGAGAAAAGTCAAAGAATTGTCTTATCATGATTGGGATAGCACAATTAGGATTTTTGTTATTCCTTATATTGAGCTATCTAATTTATTCCTTCACTTTTATATGCAGGTAGCACTAACCAGTGAAACTAAAAGTCTTGGAGCAAACAGAGGAGTTCACGGAGTCAACATGGCTGATGCCAGGACAAAAATTTGGCAGACACGGGTGGACACACGACCATGTTAATACCCGTGTCCTATGTACCCTAGAGCTGAAGAAATTGGACGCAGGAGACAGAGACTCACACGGGTAGGAACACGCCCGTGTTCCTACCCGTGTCATATTTGAACACGACTGCCGACCACCCTGTATCTGAAGAACGTGAAGAACAACACGGCCGTGTCAGTACCCGTGTCATCTCACACGGCCCACTACCAGACACGCCTGTTCGTTAGGAACTACCTAGGAACCGTCAACACGACCTGACACACGGCCGTGTTGGAACCCGTCTCTGGCCTGTTTGCAAAGGGACTATATAATTCCTGTAGAAAAATTAGAGAAGGACTTTTGGATCATTTCTGCATTAGGAGTATTCTGGAGAACGAAGTGGAGAATCCAAGAGGAGGATTTGAAGGGTATTTTTGTATGCTTTTATTCTTTCATTAATCCCTTTTAATCTCCCCTTCTCTTGGTGATTCATCTTGATTTATCTTTTATTTTGCATGAACTTTAATTTAGAACAATTTGTTAATCATGTCTCGCATTGTTTACATCAAATTTGTAGTATTTTATTCGTATGTATGCTTACAAACAAAGAACTTTATCCTAATTATGAATTGCTTATTTGTCTTGCATGAATTGCAAATCTCTAGATTGAGAAATTTGATGTTTGTGATGAAATTTACATGTTCATATTTTGGTGTGAGATCTCTTTATAATTCAAATTTCATGATCGAGAGATATGTTATTTGGATAATTGGAATACGAATAAATGAATTCATGATATTTTAGAGATAGGATTTCATGGATTTATGTAATAGATAGGGTGTTTTATTTAATGCAAATTTGAGTATTGTAAATTGTTCGAGAGAAAATTTACTAACTTAGATTTAGATTTTGAATTGCTCGAGAGAGAATTTGATAAATATTTACCCTTTACAATACAACAAATTTGATAGTCTTATGCTTTCATGATTAAATATAATTGAGTGAATGAATGAATATTTTCATGTAATTGCTCATAAGCTTTCGGGTTGTTATCATGTTCAATCTTCCAATGTTGATTTATCCAAATAGTCATAGTTAGGTTAATTTAGGTTAGAAATCACTTTTAATTATAGGTATGATAATAAAGTGAGGGTGAGTATGAATGCTTGAAAAGGCCCCGTGGAATACGACACGAGATGTAGATTTCTCCTATACTATGATTGATAGGTGCGCTTGCCTGAAAGATAATTCAATCTAGCTTATGCCCATCTACATAGTTCATACTAGAGTGTAGAATGAATCCGCATCAAGTTTATCACTTGTTAAGCAAATCAATCATCAAGTTTTTGGCGCCGTTCCCGGGGCCATTTTCAATATTTTGAAAGTCCAAATTTTATTAATCTACCAATTTTTGTTTAGTAATAAATAGTTATAGATTAGTATTTGAATAATTATATCGCTTAATCTCTGTTTTGTAGTCTATTAGTCTATGACCAGGGGCAAAAATTCTGGGCTAGCACCATTTCATCCTGAACCTGAGCGACTTATCCATAACACTAACCTAAGGGACGGGGGAATTAATACGACAGACATTTCAAACAGACTATCAGAAGAGGAGACAGTGAACCAAGGAGAGAATCATCCGGAAAACTTAGATACCATGGCCAACCAAAATGAGCAAACCATGTCTAACTTTGTTAGACCTAATCTCCAAGCAACTGGGTCAAGCATCGTTAGACCACTGATTGCTACCAATAACTTCGAATTGAAGCCTAGTGTGATACATATGGTTCAACAATATGTCCAGTATAATGGCTTGCAAGATAAGGATCCTAACACCCACTTGGCCGGATTCCTGGAGATATGTGACACATTCAAGATCAATGGTGTTTCCAAGGATTCCATTCGATTGAGATTGTTTCCATTTTATTTAAGGTATAAGGCGAAGCAGTGGTTGAACTCACACCTAGAGGGTCGATTACTACTTGGGACATGATGGTTGAAAAATTTCTGATGAAGTATTTTCCGCTGGCAAAGACTGCGAAGTTAAGGAATGACATCTCTACATTTATTCAAATGGAATCTGAATCGTTGTACGACACATGGGAACGATTCAAAGACCTTTTGAGGAGATGTCCCCACCATGCTTTACCTTCATGGCTTCAGATTCAGACCTTCTACAATGGTCTCAATCCGGCTACTAAACAGATGATTGATGCGGCTAGTGGAGGCACTTTGAACAACAAGACACCTGAAGCGGCTCAGCAGTTGATAGAAGATATGGCTATGAATAATTACCAAAGGACTACCGTAAGACAAAAGCCTAGCAAGCCCGTAGGAATTTATGAAGTGGATGCCATCACCGCCTTAGCTATTCAAGTGGAGAAGCTTCACCAAAAGATGGACAACCTTGCCTTAGCATCACCCTCCATGGCGCCTCAACAATGGGACAATTCATGCAGTGGAATGCCTGGTTGTGAACCTCAAGTTCAAGAGTATGTTGACTATATGGGCAGCAATATTAGACCTCCTTTCAATCAAGCCAACAACCCATATAGTTCTACATATAACCCTGGATGGAGGAACCACCCCAATTTCTCTTGGGGAGGACAAGGAAATCAAGGGAAGCAACCCATGTTTGGACAACAACCACATCCGGAACCAAGGAAGCCTACATTGGAAGATGTGCTTACCAAGTTCATGCAAACTACCGATGTAGCCTTCCGAAATCAAGAGGGTTCAATTCGGAATTTGGAGAATCAGATTGGTCAGCTTGCAAGGATGGTTTCTGAAAGGCAGCAAGGAACACTTCCGGGGAACACTGAGATAAATCTAAGGGAGCATGCAAAAGCCGTTCAATTGAGGAGCGAAAAGGAGTTACAACACCGAAGTCCTGGGAAGGAAGCACCCCAAATGGAGTGTAGCGGCGAAGGATCAAGCGAGATGAACGTGCAACCGATGGAGTACCAACCAGCAATACCATACCCAACAAAGCTTAACAAGGAGCGCATGGATGCGCAATATGATAATTTTTTATCTATGTTTAAGCAATTACATGTCAATTTACCTTTTTCTGAAATTATTCAAATGCCTAAGTATACTAAATTTCTTAAGGATTTAATTTCTAATAAAAAGAAAATAGAGGAATTATCTTTAGTAACACTTAGTGAAGAATGTTCCGCTATTTTGCAAAATAAATTACCACAAAAACTTAAGGATCCCGGTTCATTTTCAATTCCATGTTTAATCGGAGATTTACAAGTCAATAAAGCTTTAGTAGATTTAGGAGCAAGTATACATTTAATGCCTTATAAACTACATCTGAAACTAGGCCTAGGAGAACTTAGCCCGACTAGAATGAGTATTCAATTAGCGGATCGATCGGTTAAGTATCATAGAGGAATAGTAGAGGATGTATTGGTTAAGGTAGATAAGTTTATATTTCCTGCTGATTTTGTTATTCTAGATATGGATGAAAATATCAAAGTACCACTCATACTAGGTCGTCCATTTCTAGCTACATCTAGAGTGCTTATTGATGTTTTTGATGGTAAATTAGTCTTGCGAGTAGGGGAAGATGAAGTCACTTTTAAAATTGGCAATACTATGAAACAATCTTTAGATAATGATGATTATTATTATTTTTCTCATGGTGTTGATGATTTTATGACTTCTATAAATTCTAATTTTTATTATAGATATCCTTTAGAAATTTGTATTACTAACTGTTTTCTAGAAGAAGAAAAAATAAAGACATTACTGAACATTTATTTTTTCTGGATAATTATATTTCGATGAATAGAATGACTGAATTTAGTTTGATTACTCAAGGTGATTATGAAGCTCTTAAGAATAATACTAAGAATCCACCAATAGTAGAACTAAAAAAAACTACCGGATCATTTTGAGTATGCTTTCTTAGGAACTAATTCTTCTTACCCAGTTATTATATCCTCTAATCTTTCCAACATTGAAAAACTAAATTAATAACTGTGTTGAAGAAATGTAAAGGTGCAATAGCATGACAAATATCTGATATAAACGGTATTAATCCTAGTTTTTGCACTCACAAAATCATTTTGGAAGAAAACTATAAGTCTTCTATTCAACCGCAACGTAGGCTAAATCCTAATATGAAAGAGGTAGTTAAGACTGAGATTGTTAAGTTATTAGATGCTGGTATGTTATACCCTATTTTGGATAGTTCATGGGTTAGTCCTGTCCAAGTAGTTCCTAAGAAGGGTGGTCTGACCGTGGTAGCAAATGATAGGAATGAATTAATTCCAACGCGAACGGTACCAGGTTGGCGTGTCTATATTGACTTTAGGAAATTAAATGATGCCACTAGGAAAGACCATTTCCCTCTTCCTTTCATTGACCAGATATTAGAACGCTTACCAGGACATTCTTATTATTGTTTTCTAGATGGACTTTCTGGATACTTTCAAATTCCTATAGCACCAGAAGACCAAGAGAAAACAACATTTACTTGCCCATTCGGTACTTTTGCCTATAGACGTATGCCTTTTGGGTTATGTAATGCACCCGCCACGTTTCAAAGGTGCATGCTAGCCACCTTTAACGAGTATGTTGAAGATATCATGGAAGTGTTTATGGATGATTTTTCTATTTTTGGCGACTCGTTTGATCTATGTTTGAATAATTTAGAGAAAGTTCTTAGGAGGTGTCAGGAGACGAACCTAGCGCTTAGTTGGGAGAAGTGTCATTTCATGGTACAAGAAGGGTTAGTACTTGGACATAAAATCTAAAGCCAAGGGATCCAAGTTGATAGAGCGAAAATAGAGACCATAGAGAGATTACCACCACCAACCTCCTTTAAGGCAGTGAGAAGTTTCTTAGGACACGCGGGATTTTACCGTCGGTTTATCAAAGACTTCTCTAAAATAGCTAAACCACTTACAAGGCTTTTATAAAAAGGCACACCTTTTATTTTTGAACAAGAGTATCTACATGCCTGAAAGATATTGTACCTAATCATCTAGAGGGGGGTGAATAGGTGACTTAAATCTTTTTAACGTTTTAGGCAGAATTCAAATAATATCACAGAATTATAACTACTTTATCACAACACACAATCAGCAATCACAGCAAACCACATACACACAGTGAACACACAGGTTTATAGTGGTTCCCCAATGTTTGGGTACATCCACTTTCCCCCTTCGCCTATCTAGTAGTGTACTAGATTCGGCCAAACTCCTCCACTATCTCAGAACCCCAAAACAGGTTCCTACAGCTCAGGCCCAAGGCCCTACAACTCATCTTCTTCACAAAGCCTACACTCAGCCACCAAGGCCTACACTCAGCCACCAAGGCCTACACTCAGCCACAACAGGCCTACACTCAGAGATTCAAATCTCCTACACTCAGGCCCTCAAGCCCTACACTCAGCCTTTATAATTACAGGCTTACAAACTCATATCCCTAAGGATCCTACAATATAATATGAATACAAAAATGTAATCTCAAACAACTCAGAGACAAGAGAGAAGAGTTGTGAGTTTCTTGATGAGTTCTTGGAAGAACTCAGTTGAGATCAAACTGACTTGGCTTTCTTCAAAGCTTCTTGAATATAGAACACAATAAGAATGATCTCCTCTGCAGTTGATCCTTGATCTCTGCTGCTTAAGATTCAGACCAAATCTGAACCCTTCTTCTCAGCTGGGTTCTAACAGTTGTCTTCTTGGATGGAGCTCTCTCTCTCCAACTACTTAGAACTTCTCTTGAAAGTCTTCAATAAATTGTTTTTCAACAACTTTGAACCACGGTTTCTGTAGACAGTATAAGCCTATTTATAGGCCTTCTTCATGGTAACCGGCTGGTCCGGTTCATAACTGATTTCTGACAACTCTGACAGGTGCTGTAGACCGGCTGAAATGGCAGCTGTCAAGTCATCTAGTCAGTTCTTGAAATAACTGTAACTGTCTGTAAGTGTCGAGACTGTCTGTCTTTGAGTGTCGACACTTATAGACCAAGTGTCGACACAAGTTGACTAAGTGTCGACACTAGCCTACTTGGTGTCGACACAACTCCTTGTGTTGTAGATTTTATGTCTCGACACTGCTTCTTCTTCATGTGTCGACACTGATAACGAGTGTCGACACAAGTACTTGTACTTCAGTATATTGCTGAATTATTGTAAGTGTCGACACATCTCCTTGTGTCGACACATCTTCATGTGTTGAACTTGTCAAGTGTCGACACTTCTTCTTGGTGTTGACACATGCCTTCAGTGTTGATACTTGCTGAGTGTCGACACAGCTCCTTGTGTCGACACATTCTTCCTTGCGTTGAGACTCTGGCTGAGTGTCGACACATCTCCTTTGTGTCGACACTTGTACTTAGAATATTCTTGAACTTTGCTAAGTGTCGACACAGCTCCTTTTGTCGACACTTTCTTCAAGTGTTGAGTCTTCTGCTGAGTGTCGACACATTCTTTCTTGTGTCGACACTTTCTTCAAGTGTTGACTCTTCTGTTGTGTGTCGACACATTGCTCTGGGTGTCAACACTTATACTTAGTCTCTGCTGACTTTTGCTGAGTGTCGACACAGCCTCCAAGTGTCGACACTTTCTGATGTAGACAAAGTTTCACTGGGTGTCGACACATCTCCTTGTGTCGACACTGCTTCACTGCATTTTTCTTCATTGAGTGTCGACACAGCTCCTTGTGTCGACACTTTCTGTCTGGTGTCGACTCTGCATCCCTGGTGTCGACATAATGACTCCAAGTGTCGACACTGCTTGCCTGGGTGTCGACACAGGTCTTCTTAAGTGTCGACACTTTCCCTCTGTGTGTCGACACATGGACTTAGAAACGTTTTCTTCTTTCCTGTAAATACTTAACCTGCACAAGTAAACTCAAAACACATCAAATACATTTTGATGTATATCATTGAGTAGGGTGAGGCTTCTTCAAATCAGGTACATTTACACCAATGTACCCAACAATCTCCCCCTATTTGGAGAAGTCATAACCCTTCGTCAATGATATACACCATATAGAATAAAATCATAGTATGCTGTAAAGCAGGATTATGTAATCAGGAAAAACATAACATGTATTAAACAAACATGCATACACAGATATCATCACAGAATAATTATGTAATAGATTTAGTATATAACACATTGTTCCAATATCTTGATATATTCATTTTCCAAAAGTTTACAAAGTGTTTAACAATCAAAATATTACAATTGTAAACTTAGAAAATTCTATTCTATTTTTGTTCAGCCTCCTTAATCACAATTCTTTTCCAGATTGTACTTGGCTTGAACAGGGGCTTCAGCAACTTCATCTTCAGCAGGCTTCTTGCCTTTCAGATCCTTTTTCTTTAGCTCTTCTGCTTTAATCTTTTTCCTCTCAAAATAATGATATGGCTTAGGAAAGTACTTGCTAGGCTCCTGAGCAGTAGGAGGTAGCTTTCCCATCTTGGCCTTTCTTCTATATTAGACTATGGCCTCCTGCCTTATCTCATGCTTTCTCCATTCTGATTGAGAAAACCACTTGTTTCTGTCTTGCACATTATCTTTTGCAGCTTTCCATGCAGTCAAAATAATATTTCTTGAGGTGGGGCTCCACTGCTCAAAGTCAGGTCTTTGTTCAGCTTGCTCTTTCAAGATAGCTTCCTGTAAGGCCTCAGATACTGGCTGAACCACTTTGTCAAGAATAACCTTCTGATTTCCATCAGGTGGACTATACATGGACTGTATGTCAGCTTGAACCATATCAAAATCTGGAGGAGGGTAGATTACTTGAGCCACTTCAGGTTGCTCCCCTCCTAGATATGCATGGTTAATTCCAGATTCTGCTACATCATTATCATCACATAGAGGAGGATAACCAAGAGTGGCTCTGATGGAATTAGAAACCCATTTTGCATGGTCAGAGCCAGCTTTGACTAATACCCTCTCCCCCTTTATGACTTCTCTTTCTATGTGATCCCTTAAATCATCTTTTTGAAATCTGATTTGGGCATTTAGATAATTGACTCCATCCCTGTAGAAAGTTTTTAACCTTTGGAGTTTTTCAGTTATGATCTTCTGAGAGTCTTGTATGGCAGTCTTAACAGCAGTTATTTCCTCTTGGAATGCTTTGTCAAAAGTTTCTTTTGCTTTGGCACTTTCTGCAGACTGGGTAGTGGCTATATTCTTTATCTCAGTTACAATAGCATTGTGAGATTCAGTTAAATTGTCATTCATCCTGATCTGATTCTCAAGAACATAACCCTGCTTCAGTGCAATATCATCTACTTCAGCCTTTATTTTCTCTTGATGAGTTGCTAAATAGACTACTGCATTCCCTCCCTTGTGGAAGCAGTCAGTCATCTCCTTTTTATTAAGATTCATTTCAAATCTTATAGACTTTATATCTTGGGCTAGATAAAATTGTAATGACTTGTGCCCCTCATCCACACACTTCTCAATTGCTTACCTGTGCTCATCCAGCTTGATTTGCAGAGTAACCATTAGAGCACTGTAATCTACAGTTGGAGTTGGCTGTAGTGCTGGTTGTGGTGCTAAGGTTTGTAATGCCTTCTTATAACTCTGGCTCCTTCTTTTGAATACTTGAAATTTCTTTTTCTTAACTCTTGCTGCCTCCTCATCTTCAGAAGCTGAGGTGCTGGCTATATCTACCCTCTCCTTAGGTAGTTCCTCAACAGCTTAGGGCTTCTCAGGCTCTTGCCTTGAAGATTCTTCAAGAATTACTACTTACTCCCCCTCAACTGGAGCATTCTCTCCCTCAACAGCAGTTTCCTTGTCAAAATCAGTTTGATCCAGGTTAAGGAATAGATCTTCCATTGTATATTCTTGTGGAGAATGGGCTGGAGAAATTATTGGCTCATCTACCACTGCATCAGAAACTACTTGAACTGTAATAGATGTGTCCTCCATGACAACATCTGGCACTTGGCTATCCAGCTGAGTTTGCTGATTAACATTACTTAATGGATCAGATAAAACAGTATCCTCTATAAGGAAATCTAAAGCATTAAGCTCAGTGATTACCTCAAGGATGATGTTGGTTGCTTGCTCACTCTCAAGAGGAGTTGGCTCTTCCACAACTAGTGGCTCCCCCTGGACTGAATCCTGGTGTAAGGGGCTAGCTGGTGGTAGCTCCCCCTGCCTCACTGCAGTATCTTGTTGAGCTGGAGATTTCACAACATTTCCTTCTACATCATCTTCTGGAGTAAAGACTACATGCTCTTCACTACCAGAGCTGCTAGAGGAAACCTGAGCCACTGGAGCAGTTTTCTTCTTCTTCTTTTGTAGAGTTACTTTCTCAGGAGTTATCTTCTCAGGGGTTGGCATCTCTTTAGACAAAACCCTGTCCCATCTGGAGAAGATCCTCATGTCCATTTTCCTCATGTGGTTGATTTTACTGCCAGCAGCTTGACTCATAACCTCTGGTATACTACCAGCAAGGTATAAACTTAAGATCCTTCCCAAATTGGTCTTTTTCAGACTTTCTTTAATCTTATCAAAGACAATAACAGACCAATCTGTTTTCAATGTGAAGATTATCCTTGTCATAATACTGAACATATGGGCTGATACCCTATCATGCCCTCCTGTCTTACTTAAGATTACCTTGCCAACAATTTCAGAAAGGAATTTCCCCTGGCTGTTCATCCCCTTTCTTTTAAACACTGATCCAATTTTCATATTTGAATCCAGACCACACCATGCCAATGCATCTCTGGTCTTGGAAGCAGTAACTTCTTCTTCTTCCTTAGTTCTTGGTAACTGAAGGACTTTCCTCAAACTTTTTGGTGAAACCTTAACCTTTTCACCATGGACCCTGGACTTGATCTTGAATCCTGTGTCGTCTAGGGTTGCTCCATTTAGGAATTCCAGTACTTCCTTCTTCCAGATCTTAGTCAGCTCAGAAACAAGAAATTCTAACCCTGAGTCTGCAACTAGTGTTACCACAGTCTTGATCTCTGGGTCTGCTTCATCAAATGCATTCCGCACCAGTTCATAGCCTTCGTTGACGTTCTCCTCAAGCTTTGGCGCCATTAGGGTTTGAAGAATTTGACTGGAGAGAAGAGAGGTGTCGACACACAAGTTTGGTCTCGAAACTTTTGAAAGCGTGTCGACAGACAAAGGCAAAATCCTATTTATACCTTTCTAAGTTTGAAGATGAAAGGGCGGGTCAGCTAACTTAAATTGTGTCGACACTGTTGAAAAGTGTCGACACAGACTTATAATGTATCGACAAACTGTGTCGACACAAGTTTAGTCGACAGATAATATGTGTCGACACTTGTTTATGTGTCGACACCACTTAACTCGACACATAGTCGAGTCTTTACTTAGATAATTCTAAGTAAATACTAAGTGTCGACACCACCTTGGGTGTGTCGATACCGACTTGGTATGTGTCGACACTAATATTCTGAAATGTCGACACCAACTTCCTAAATGTGTCGACACCTATTCCCTGAAGTGTCGACACCACTTTTCTGTGTCGACACAGATATCTCTATGTGTCGACACCTTTTCACTTATCCATTTCTATAAACTTATTCTAAGTTTATCATACCTAGTTCAATTTTAAACCTATTGAACTTAGTTTCTTCTAAGGGCTTAGTATACATATCAGCTAGTTGATTATCTGTTCTAACATATTCCAGTAAAATATCTTCTTTCTCTACATGTTCCCTAAGAAAATGATATTTTATTTCAATATGTTTGGTTCTACTATGGGAAACAGGATTATTTGCAATTGATATAGCACTTGTAGAATCACAAAAGAGTGGAGTTCTACTTACCTGAATTCCATAGTCCTCAAGCTGATGTTGTATCCATAGAAGTTGAGCACAGCAACTTCCTGCAGCCACATATTCTAATTCTGCAGTGGAGATAGCCACACTTATTTGCTTTTTGCTACTCCATGAAATCAGTCTTCCACCTAGGAATTGACAGGTTCCAGTTGTGCTTTTTCTGTCTTCTTTGCATCCTGAAAAGTCTGCATCTGAATAACCTGTTAGTTCAAAATACCCATTCCTAGGGTACCAGAGGCCTAGATAAGGAGTGCCCTTTAGATATCTCAATATTCTTTTGACTGCTGTCATATGAGACTCTTTAGGGCATGCTTGATACCTTGCACAGACACATGTAGCATACATGATATCTGGTCTACTTGCAGTCAAATATAATAGGGAGCCAACTATCCCTCTATATAAAGACTCATCTACAGGTTTCCCTGCATCATCCTTGCTAAGAGACATACTTGACCCCATAAGAGTCTTTATGGTACTGGATGAATCCATACCATACTTCCTTATGAGTTCTAGGGTGAACTTAGACTGGCATATGGATAAACCATTCTCAGTCAGTCTAACTTGGAGACCCAAGAAGAACTTAAGTTCCCCCATACTACTCATCTCAAATTGTCCTTGCATTAGTTTTGCAAACTTTTTGAAAAGACTACTTTCAGTAGACCCAAATATTATGTCATCTACATATATTTGGACTAGTATTACTTTGCCTTTAGATTCCCTAAGGAATAGAGTCTTGTCTATTTTCCCACTTGTGAAGTTATTCTCAATGAGGAAACTAGACAGGGTTTCATACCAAGCCCTAGGGGCTTGCTTTAACCCATATAATGCTTTCCTAAGTCTATAGACATGATTAGGTTGAGTTGAATCAACAAAACCTGATGGCTGTTCCACATAGACTTCCTCTTTAAGATTACCATTCAGAAATGCTGACTTGACATCCATTTGGTAAACTTTAAATCCTTGAAAGGTTGCATAGGCCAGGAACATCCTTATGGCTTCCAGTCTGGCTACTGGTGCAAAGGTTTGATCAAAGTCAATACCTTCTTCCTGCCTATATCCTTTAGCAATCAATCTTGCTTTGTTCTTAATGATGACTCCATGTTCATCCATCTTGTTCCTATAGATCCACTTGGTCCCAATTATGTTATGGTATTTAGGTTTAGGAACAAGTTCCCAGACCTTGCACCTCTTGAACTGATTCAGTTCTTCTTGCATTGCCTCAATCCAGTGAGGGTCTAGGATGGCTTCTTCAAACTTCTTTGGTTCAACTTGGGATAGAAAACTGGAGTAGATTGCTGCATTCAGATTTCTGCTCCTTGTTTGTACCCCTTGTCTTGGATCACCAATGATTTGTTCTGCTGGATGATCTCTTAATTGCCTATTGGCTGGAGGCATCCTGGCTTCAGGTTGAACTTCTTCAGTTTCTTCATCTTGTTGTACTACTTGAACTTCATCTGCATTAGGTACATGTAGTACTCCCCCTAGACAGCAACCACTATCTTCTACTTGTTGTCTTGTAGTAGGTTCTTCTTCTATAGTGAGCTTGTCCATCTTCTTTGTTATACCTGTGGGGCTGCAAATACTACTAGACAACTCATTGTTAATAAGTCTAGTTTCATCAAATACTACATGTACAGTCTCTTCTACAACTTGTGTAGACAAGTTGTAGACTCTATAAGCCTTATTGTTGTTGCTGTACCCAACAAAAATTCCCTCTTGGGACTTGGCAGCAAACTTAGTCAAGTAAGACTTTCCATTGTTAAGTATGAAGCACTTACAACCAAAGATCCTGAAATAGGATAGGTTTGGTTTTCTGCCTTTCATAACCTCATAGGGGGTCTTGTTGAGGCTTTTAGTAATGGTAGCCCTATTAATAACATGGCATGCAGTATTAACTGCCTCAGCCTAGAAATATTCTGGTAGTGATGTATCACTTAATAAGGTCCTACCAGCCTCAATCAAGGTTCTATTCTTCCTCTCAGCAATGCCATTTTGCTGAGGTGTTCTAGGTGAAGAAAACTCTTGAAATATTCCAAAGTCTTCACATAGTTTTTCCATACTATCAGACTGAAATTCAGTACCATGGTCACTTCTTATCTTGACCACTGTACTGTCTAGTTCATTCTAAATCTGTTTGACAAAGCTATAGAAGACACTAGGTGTTTCAGATTTCTATCTAAGAAAGAACACCCAGGAAAACCTTGAGTAGTCATCTACAACTACAAAGGTATAGACCTTCCTACCTAGGCTGTGAATTGGCATAGGACCAAAGAGATCCATATGCAAGAGGTATAAACACCTCACAGCATCTTTGTTTTCTATGCTTCTAAAGGTGGATCTAGTCTGCTTGCCCTTTTGACAAGCTGAGCAAATACCATCTTTAATACACTTAACTTGAGGACCATTCCTCACTAACTCTTTGCTAAAGAGTTTGCCAATTGTCTTGTAGTTGAGATGGGCAAGCCTCTTGTGCCATTTGACACAATGAGAGACTGTCTCATCAGCTACAAGACACACTAGAGAACCATTGTTCTCAACCATAATGTCTAAGCAGTAGACATTTCTTTTTCTATAACCAGTCAAAATGATCTCTTGATCATTTGACCTCCTGATATGACAACCATTTTTCACAAATGAGATGTCATATCCTATACCACTCAATTGACTTATACTAATAAGGTTATGTTTCAAACCTTTAACATAGGCCACTTGAGTAATTGTAATAAAGGAGTTAGATATGTTACCAAAACCCTTGATGATCCCTTTTTCAGAACCACCAAAGGTGACTTTTGGACCATCCTTGATGGGTGTGTAGTCCTTTAGTAAACCCCTTGTTCCAGTCATATGTCTGGAACATCCACTGTCCAAGTACCATATTGGGGCATGGCCACTTGGACTTACCTGCAAAACAGATTAGTGAACCTTAGAACCCAAAAAATTCTTGGGTCCTTGGTACTGGTTAGTTTGCTTCCTAACAAAGCTACCTGCAGGTTTTCCAACAGGCAGTTTGCTACTCACTTTGGCACTAGCATTGTGCCAACAGTCCATTGCAAAGTGGCGTACCTTCCCACAACACCAACACTCAAACCTATTGTACCTTTGCTTAGGTACAGTCTTAGCTGTTTTATCTACAGCTGGCTTGTTGAGAGTTGGGGCTTTGCCCTTGGACTTGGACTGAACAGTCCTAGCTGGTTTAGTAAATCCCAGTCCAGCTTTACCTTTGTGATGAACAAATTCATCAATTAAGGGTAGAACTGACTTAGGTTTAGAAAACCTAGCAACTAGATCTCTCTCCTTCTGAAGACTAATCTCCAGACTCTTGATTTGATCATTCTTATATGTTATAGTCCCCATCTGAATCACAGTTATATGCTTTAGTCTGACTATCTCATTTAGCTTTTGATCAAACATCTTCTCATAATCAGTTGCAGCCATTTTGAGACTTGCAATCTCCTTAGCTTGACTCTTGGCCAAGGATTTGTATTTCTTAAATGCTTGCAATAGAACTTTATATTCATCTATCAACTGATGAATATCCTCTTCAGATTCAGATGCACTCTCATCATTTGATGATGATGAATCTGTTTCTGAACTAGCACAGGAAACTGAACTTAAAGAACAATGTTGTACCTTACTATGTCCTGGCTGCTCCAGGATTTTGTCACTTTCTGTCAATGCCATCAGTCCTTGGCACTGACTGTCCTCTTGTTCATATATAGAGTTCATGATATGAATGAACTCTTCTTCTTCTTCCTCAGCAAACAGCCGTATATATGCCTCAGCATCTGACTTAGTTTCTGATGAAGAAATGTCTGACAGCCTCTTATCCTTTTTGGCAACAAAAGACTTTTCCTTCTTGCCCTTGAATGGAGTCTTTTTCTTGTCATTTGACTCCTTCCTTTTCTCTGGACAGTCAGCAACAACATGCCCTTGTCTATTACAGCAATAACATACAATTTTTGAAAGAGTTGCTTTGCTAGACTTAGTCTTATTCCTGTCTTTCTTTGAAGACTTTTTATTCTGATGATAGTCTTCTTTACCCTGTGAAGTAGATGACCTTGTCCTCCACTGTTTTTTATTTAAGAACTTCTGAAAATGTCTTGTGAAGGCAGCAAAGTCCTCATCACTTTCACTGCTTTCAGACTTTCTGCTTGCAGACTCATCTGACTCAGTTTCAGCTACTTTTGCTTGTGGAGTTGGTGACTTACTTCTGTACTTTATGGGGGCTTCTGTTTTAAAGGCCACTGTCCTTTTCTTGTGGTCACTTCTTGTAGATTTCTCCTCTTCTTTCCTCATCATTAACTGCATTTCATAGGACAGCAGTTTGCCAAACAGTGTTGGTGGAGGAATTTCTGCTAACTTTGCCATTTCCCTAATGACACAGATCTTGGTGTCCCAATCTTTTATAAGGGACCTTAAGAACTTATCATTGAGCTCATAATTACTGAACCCCCTGCCATAAGACATTAGTTCATTCACAATCCTATAGAACTTCTTATAGCATTCAGTTATGCTATCAGATCTACCTTGTCTAAAACTTTCATATTCTTGGTTGAGCAAAGATTTTCTATCTTGCCTCACTTCTTCAGAACCCTCCATGTACACAATAAGAGTATCCCACATTTCCTTGGCTGTCTTACAGTGTATCAAATTCTGAAAGGTAGCATCATCTATAACACTCACTATGATGTTCTAAGCCCTCTTGTCCATTGTGGCAAGAACTATTTCATCCTTTGTCATTTCAGAGAAATCCTTAGGTGTTCTCTGGTTTGCATCTAAGACTGAAACCTTCATGGGCACATATGACCCTTATTTCACTGTGATATAAATCCTAGGGTCTGAGGCTTCCATAAACAGTCTCACCCTTTCCTTCCAGATACCAAAGATCTCTTTTCTACATATGGGTAGCTTCATGGATCCCAATTCCTTATGATTCTCAGTGGAACCCATGGTTCTTGATTTTCTTGATTCTGTAAATGTACTTAGACTGAATCTGCCAACAGGATCTACTCAGACAGTTATGTCCTCTTTTGAGCAACCTGGCTCTGATACCACTTGAAAGATATTGTACCTAATCCCCTTGAGGGGGGTGACTAGGTGACTTAAATCTTTTTAACTTTTTAGGCAGAATTCAAAAAATATCACAAAATTATAACTACTTTATCACAGCACACAATCAGCAATCACGACAAACCACATACACACAGTGAACACACAGGTTTATAGTGGTTCCCCAATGTTTGGGTACATCCACTTTCCCCCTTCGCCTATCTAGTAGTGTACTAGATTCGGCCAAACTCCTCCACTATCTCAGAACCCCAAAACAGGTTCCTACAGCTCAGGCCCAAGGCCCTACAACTCAGCTTCTTCACAAAGCCTACACTCAGCCACCAAGGCCTACACTCAGCCACCAAGGCCTACACTCAGCCACAACAAGCCTACACTCAGAGATTCAAATCTCCTACACTCAGGCCCTCAAGCCCTACACTCAGCCTTTATAATTACAGGCTTACAAACTCAGATCCCTAAGGATCCTACAAGATAATATGAATACAAAAATGTAATCTCAAACAACTCAGAGACAAGAGAGAAGAGTTGTGAGTTTCTTGATGAGTTCTTGGAAGAACTCAGTTGAGATCAAACTGACCTGGCTTTCTTCAAAGCTTCTTGAATATAGAACACAATAAGAATGATCTCCTCTGCAGTTCATCCTTGATCTCTGCTGCTTAAGATTCAGACCAAATCTGAACCCTTCTTCTCAGCTGGGTTCCAACAGCTGTCTTCTTGGATGGAGCTCTCTCTCTCCAACTACTTAGAACTTCTCTTGAAAGTCTTCAATAAATTAGTTTTCAACAACTTTGAACCACTGTTTCTGTAGACAGTATAAGCCTATTTATAGGCCTTCTTCATGGTAACCGGCTGGTCCGGTTCATAACTGATTTCTGACAACTCTGACAGGTGCTGTAGACCAGCTGAAATGACAGCTGTCAAGTCATCCAGTCAGTTCTTGAAATAACTGTAACTATCTGTAAGTTTCGAGATTGTCTGTCTTTGAGTGTCGACACTTATAGACCAAGTGTCGACACAAGTTGACTAAGTGTCGACACTAGCATACTTGGTGTCGACACAACTCCTTGTGTTGTAGATTTTATGTCGCGACACTGCTTCTTCTTCATGTGTCGACACTGATAACTAGTGTCGACACAAGTACTTGTACTTCAGTATATTGCTGAATTCTTGTAAGTGTCGACACATCTCCTTGTGTCGACACATCTTCATGTGTTGAACTTGTCAAGTGTCGACACTTCTTCTTGGTGTCGACACATGCCTTCAGTGTTGATACTTGCTGAGTGTCAACACAGCTCCTTATGTCGACACATTCTTCCTTGTGTTGAGACTCTGGCTGAGTGTCGACACATCTCCTTTGTGTTGACACTTGTACTTAGAATATTCTTGAACATTGCTAAGTGTCGACACAGCTCCTTGTGTTGACACTTTCTTCAAGTGTTGAGTCTTCATCTGAGTGTCGACACATTCTTTCTTGTGTCGACACTTTCTTCAAGTGTTGACTCTTCTGTTGTGTGTCGACACATTGCTCTGGGTGTCGACACTTATACTTAGTCTCTGCTGACTTTTGCTGAGTGTCGACACAGCCTCCAAGTGTCGACACTTTCTGATGTAGACACAGTTTCACTGGGTGTCGACACAGCTCCTTGTGTCGACATTGCTTCACTGCATTTTCTTCATTGAGTGTCGACACAGCTCCTTGTGTCGACACTTTCTGTCTGGTGTCGACTCTGCATCCCTGGTGTCGACATAATGACTCCAAGTGTAGACACTGCTTGCCTGGGTGTCGACACAGGTCTTCTTAAGTGTCGACACTTTCCCTCTGGGTGTCGACACATGGACTTAGAAACGTTTTCTTCTTTCCTGTAAATACTTAACCTGCACAAGTAAACTCAAAACACATCAAATACATTTTGATGTATATCATTGAGTAGGATGAGGATTCTTCAAATCAGGTACATTTACACCAATGTACCCAACAATGCCTTTGCATTCTTAAAAGAGAAATTAATTAATTCTCCTATTATGAACTTGCTCGATTTTAGTCAACCATTTGAGATCATGTGTGACGCTAGCAGTTTTTTGGTAGGAGCTGTTTTAGGACAACGCCGAAACAAATATTTTCACCCGATATATTATGCTAGAAAAACACTTAATAATACACAGGAGAATTATACGACTACCAAAAAAGAACTCCTAGCAGTGGTATTCGCCTTTGATAAATCTACATCATATTTAACATTGTCCAAAGTGGTAGTATACACGGATCACTCTGCCCTTAGATATTTGCTAGCCAAGGTGGAAGCAAAGCCTCGTTTAATCCGTTGGGTTCTTCTATTGCAAGAATATGATTTAGAAATTAGGGATAAACGAGGAGCGGAAAACTTAGCAACAGATCATCTTTCACGTTTAGAAAATCCACTTCGATCAATGTTAGATGAATCTTAAATTTCTGATACATTTCCTGAGGAATCGCTATTTGCCGTATCTACAAATATACATCTTGATTATCCATGGTTTGCAGACTATGCAAACTATCGTGTGGCTAAGGTCCTTCCAAAAGGATTTTCATATCAGCAAAAAAAGAAATTTTTCTCTGACTTGAAATATTACTTCTGGGAGGACTTCTTTCTTTTTCAGATATGTGCAGATTCTGTTATACGAAGGTGTGTATCAGCAGAGGAGGGTTGGAAGATTTTGGAGCAGTGTCATTCAGGGCCTGCTGGTGGTCACTATGGAGCGAATCGCTCTGCGAAAAAGGTTCTTGATTCCGGTTTTTATTGGCCCCTTCTTTTCAGGGATACCAAAAGGTATGCGCTTTCATGTGATTCTTGTCAAAAAGCAGGTAATATTTCTAAATTACATGAAATGCCACAAAAATTTATTCTTGAATGTGAAGTATTCGATGTGTGGGGTATTGATTTTATGGGTCCATTACCAGTTTCCTTTGGGAATAAATATATTTTAGTAGCTGTAGATTATGTATCGAAGTGGGTTGAAGCACAAGCTTTGCCTACTAATGATAGTAGGGTAGTAATCCGATTTTTTAAATCCCTTTTTGCACGATTTGGCACGCCACACACACTTATTAGCGATAGGTGTTCACATTTCTGTAATTTACAGCTAAATAAAGTATTGGAAAATATGGAGTTACACATAGGATAGCCACTCCTTATCATGCGCAAAATAGTGGTCAAGTTGAAATTTCTAATAGAGAGCTTAAGAGGATCCTAAAAATATATATAGAAGGGAATAGGAAACAATGGTCTAGGAAACTAGACGATTGTTTGTGGGCTTATAGGACCGACTTCAAAACACCTATAGGGACCACCCCTTTTAGATTAGTCTATGATAAATCTTGTCACCTACCTATAGAATTAGAGCATAAGTCGTATTGGACAATACGTTCTTTGAATTTTGACATTAGTTCTATAGGAGAGAAACGAAAGCTTCAACTTAACGAATTAGATGAGTGGAGAACTATGGCCTATGAGAACTCCAGGATTTATAAGGAGAAGACCAAGCTATTTCATGACCGTCACCTTCGCAAACCTAAGACATTCCAAAAAGGTGACCAAGTCCTCCTTTTTAATTCCAAATTGCGTTTATTCACTGGGAAATTAAGGTCTAATTGGTCCGGACCCTTTAAGGTTAAAGAAGTCTTTCCCTACGGAACAGTCGAGCTAACTCACCCTGAAAAGGGAGATTTTATGGTTAATGGACACCGACTTAAGCCTTATTATGGTGAGCTTCCTAGAGACTTCACTCGTCTAGAGACCTGCCTCCGTCTAGATTAGGTTTATGTTAAAATAATAACTATAGTAAGTCTTTCTAATTTATAAAAATGTTTAGTATAAGTCTAGTAAAATTTAATGAAAAATATTCTTTCAAAAAAATTTTTTTTTAGGAGGAATACAATTTTCAGTGGTGACACGGGTCACCACACGCCCGTGTGGGTTGCCGTGTCCGCATCTTAATTTTAGCCCAGCCGTGTCACTTAAAACCTGGGTTAGGAAGAATTCATCCCGAGCAGGACACGGGTGTGAGCCCACCCGTGTTCATGCCCGTGTGATATTATACGGGTCTCCACCAAGCCGTGTTTATGACCGTGTCTTTAATTCTCCGTTCGACAAATTTTTTGCCCGAGAAGGACACGGGTTTCCAACCAGCCATGTCCTGTCCCGTGTGGAATTTAATTTTCTAAGCCAGATCTGACACGGGTCATTGACCAACCAGTGTGGTTGACCGTGTTAGCCAGACATGCAGCTAGCCTGTGACTTTGACCGCACGTCCCGACGAGAAACCGTGTTTCACGTGGTTCAGATTCCTTAACACGGGTGCACCCACGGCCGTGTGCGCACCCGTGTTCGAAGTCTTTAAATTGGGGGCCGTGTCATCTGATTCCTGCTCATTCCTTGAATTCAGATCTTCCTCCTAGCACCATTTCTCTCCACGGCCTGAGCTCAAGTTGGAGTGTTTGTCTCCAAATCTCGCACCCTTTACTCGCATTCCATCCTCCTTGATCATGTCGTCTGGACGAAGCCATGGCGGTCGTCGTCACCGACCGGAGTTGCAAGTGTCAACGGATAGGCGTGATGCCACTGCCCCGCTAGTATTCACCGACCCAGCACACATTAACCGCTATAATCGCCTCCAGTCAAAAAAATATCAAGATATCCGCACGATCGACTGGAGTGTTCTCGAGGAAATAAACTTAGCGGGGGATGTAAGGGAATTAATCTCTGTAATGGGTTGGGAGCGGTTTTTCACCATAGAGTAGTTAGGTTTTAAGGAACTCATGTTAGAGTTCCTGTCCTCGTTCTATTTCAATTTTCGGCCTAACTTCATTGATACACCGCACATGCACGAGGGGGTAATTTCGTTTTGAGTAGGCGGCACCTTTTATACACTCACCCTGCTCCAGTTCACCCAGTATCTAGTGGTGTATGAGGAATCATTCCTCTTTAGTGCTGCCTACCCTGAGCACCATTTCGACCTCCCCTCTCGCGATCTTGCCGGCGGTATCTGGCGTCAGCTTTCTTTTGACACTAGCCCCTATGAGGCCAAGCGATCTAAGACCTCTAAGTTGGATTCACCCGCCCTCCATTACATTCACCATCTCCTGAGCCATACTTTGAGCGGCCGGGGCGAAAGCTCCGACATTGTCAGTCGACAGGACCTACTGTACCTCTATAGTATGTCGTCACGTTATCCTCTACACCTCGGCTTCCTACTGGCCCAGTTCATTCTCCACCATGCCGACACCCCCCACATAGGGTCTATCTGTATAGCACCCTACATCACTCTCTTGGTGAAGAACATGGGCATATTATCAGCCCTCCCCCAAATGACAGTGGTCGCGAAGACCGTGCCCATCACGATGGCCAGCCTTCGATCCCTCCGCCTCGTCACTGCCCGTCAGGGCCGGGGAGGCGTCACATATTCTATTGCGAGATGTGGTCTACAAGTGCAGGATGACAGTGATGACGAGGTGGATCCTGACCTCGATGTGCCTTTGGTACCTCCGCCCCATTCCACTTATGATCATGGCGAGTCTTCTACTGCTCCCCTCCACCTCGTTCACGGTATTCGCGGGAGTTCCGACAGTTCTTCGACACCGAGCTCTCGCCGTGCTTAGAGCGTATCGAGGCGGCTCAGATGCGGACGGAGGACCTCCTCATCCAGATCAGAGACCACTTGGGGATCGCTCCTCGCCAGCCGGCAGTTCCTGCCCCGCCTTCCTTCCCTAACGATGAGACAAGCCATCCCGCATACTTCTGACGTGTCTCTATGTCGTGTTGTCTTTATGTATATGTGTCTTGTACTATTCCTTTATATCCGTGTATTTTAGTTCTTTCAGCTATTGTATATTAGTGTATTTCATTGCAGCTCCTGTTTCATTACCGTGATCTTCTACTTTTTATGATAGCAGTTTTTTTTCTTATTTCTTCGTGAAATTACTCTATGTCCGCTCTTTACATTGCACTGAGGACATTGCAAATTTTAGGTCTGGGGGTGGAATGGCTGTTCTTCAAATTTATAATTGCTGTGTTCGATGTGGTTACAATTGATTCTAATTTGGCTATCATAATACTCAAGTTTGTTATACCCCCCAAAATTTTTTTTTGATCCTTTAAGCTCTCATTAATTCATTCATTTGGGATTATAACTCTCTAATTTAACTTCGCACGCTGATTAAAATGAATTGATGTAGACTCATTGAGTGTTCAACTTTGTTGATTCGTAACTAAGTATAGAAATTCATTTGCTTAATTTTCTCTATATAATTTACTTTTAAGATTAATCCTTTATATTATTAACTATCAATCACTCTTTTTTAGAAAATATACTTATCTATAATAATGTGAGTCGATGAGTGTAACATTTTTTTTATAATTTGGTATTAGGGAATCAAAATGAAAAATACTCTCTATTGATGTCCAGAACTTATCCTCTAGCGATCCTCAAAACATTACATAGGTTAATTAGTAAGGGCGGAAATGACTTAGACCCCCTATTGGATAGCTTGAGCCTTGTAAACCCAAAATCTTTAACATTATACCCTTGCACACCCAATTTGAACCTAATCCCCATCCTTTTGATGCTCTACCACCAAAATTCAAAAAGGCCAAATCCTTACCTATTAGCACACCTATCATTGAGACCTTCTTGGAATGAGTTTGTTCATAGTGATATGTGGCCTGAGTGCGTGCATATTTGCACCCACTTGGAATGATCCCTACTATGAACCCAAATCCTAAAAAAAGAAGACATAGTGATATGTGGCCTGAGTGTGTGTATACTTGCACCCACTCGGAATGATCCCTACTATGGCCCCTTGGTTAAGAACAATAAAAGTTTGTATTATCTTTCAAACAAATATGGGAAGTATGCTAATTGCAAAGTCTGGGGGTGCTTTTATAACACAGATGTATGTTAAGGTATATACCGACAAAAGGCTCAATTGTGATTTAGGTGTGGAAAACCCATCACATTTATCTTTGATTACCTCGCCTATAATCTTCTATCCTAAGCCAAAAAGGCTACACCACCATAAAAGTCCTAAACATCCGACCTTATTGAGTCTAACTAGTGCCGTGGAGAGGATGTAAAAAGGGTAAGCTCGTGACCGTCAATTTGGGTACTTATAAGTTTTGAAATACTAATACGTATCTTATTGAGATTGTTATTTTCTCCTCATATTTGTTATAGATCACTATACTCTTATTTCTAAAAACGAGTGAGAGATAGTAAACAGATATATTGGAAGAATTGTAAGATTACGTTATATTTAAAAAAGTCTGCTAAACTATTTCCTATGCGATTACATCATCAAAGTTCTCTTAAATTCATAGCAACCAGTGTGCGGAGGCAAAATTATTTATTGGTAACCCAAGTGTTTGAATTAGTTTGCTTAGGGACAAGCAAGCATCTAAGTCTGGGGGTATTTGATGAGTGCGATTATGATAGGCTTTTTACTATCATAATTGTAATCATGTCTACTATTTCTACGTCCTTTTGTAGTAATTTCGCGAGAAAAGTCAAAGAATTGTCTTATCATGATTAGGAGAGCACAGTTAGGATTTTTGTTATTCCTTATATTGAGCTATCTAATTTATTCCTTCACTTTTATATGCAGGTAGCGCTAACCAGTGGAACTAAAAGTCTTGGAGCAAACAGAGGAGTTCACGAAGTCAACATGGCTGATGCCAGGACAAAAATTTGGCACACACGGGTGGACACACGGCCATGTTAATACACATGTCCTATGTACCCTGGAGCTGAAGAAATTGGACGCAGGAGACAGAGACTCACACGGGTAGGAACACGCCCGTGTGCCTACCTGTGTTATATTTGAAAACGACTGCCGACCACCCCGTGTCTGAACAACGTGAAGGATAACATGGCCGTGTCAGTACCCGTGTCATCTGACACGGCCCACTACCAGACACGCCTGTTCGTGAGGAAATGCCTAGGAACCGTCAACACGGTCTGACACACGGCCGTGTTGGAACCCGTGTCCGACCTATTTGCAAAGGGACTATATATTTCCTGTAGAAAAATTATAGGACTTTTGGATCATTTCTGCATTAGGAGTATTCTGGAGAACGAAGTGGAGCATCCAAGAGGAGGAGGATTTGAAGCGTATTTTTGTATGCTTTTATTCTTTCATTAATCCCTTTTAATCTCCCCTTCTCTTGGTGATTCATCTTGATTTATCTTTTATTTTGCATGAACTTTAATTTGGAACAATTTGTTAATCATGTCTCGCATTGTGTACATCAAATTTGTAGTATTTTATTCGTATGTAGGCTTACAAACAAAGAGCTTTATCCTAATTATGAATTGTTTATTTGTCTTGCATGAATTGCAAATCTCTAGATTGAGAAATTGGATGTTTGTGATGAAATTTACATGTTCATATTTCGGTGTGAGATCTCTTTATAATTCGAATTTCATGATCGAGAGATATGTTATTTGGATAATTGGAATACAAATAAATGAATTCATGATATTTTAGAGATAGGATTTCATGGATTTATGTAATAGATAGGGTGTTTAATTTAATGCAAATTTGAGTATTGTAAATTGTTCGAGAGAAAATTTACTAACTTAGATTTAGATTTTGAATTGCTCGAGAGAGAATTTGATAAATATTTACCCTTTACAATATAACAAATTTGATAGTCTTATGCTTTCATGATTAAATAGAATTGAGTGAATGAATGAATATTTTCATGTAATTGCTCATAAGCTTTCGGGTTGTTATCATGTTCAATCTTCCAATGTTGATTTTTCCAAATAGTCATAGTTAGGTTAATTTAGGTTAGAAATCACTTTTAATTATAGGTATGATAATAAAGTGAGGGTGAGTACGAATGCTTGAAAAGGCCCCGTGGAATACGACACGAGATGTAGATTTCTCCTATACTATGATTGATAGGTGCACTTGCCTGAAAAATAATTCAATCTAGCTTATGCCCATCTACATAGTTCAGACTAGAGTGTAGAATGAATCCGCATCAAGTTTATCACTTGTTAAGCAAAGCAATCATCAGAACCCTACCTCAGAGTGAGTCCACACTACTAGATCTCAGGCAATTAAGCCCTACCTCAGCCTTTTCCCAGGCCTACAACTCAGAGAAATGATTCCCCTACCTCAAGCACTCAGCCCTACCTTAGCCTTTATAAATTTAGGCTTACAACTCAAAGAGATAACTCTCCTACACTCAAATCTATAAAAGATCCTACAATGAAATTTATTAACAAACAAATAGAACCTTCACCCAGGTAGAGAGAGAAAGGGTTGAAGGTTTCTTGGTCAGTTCTTGATAGATCTGACAGCTTTAGATCCAACTTATCTTAGCTTCTTCAAAGTTTCTTGAATTTGAACAAAGTAAGGTTGATCTTCTTGGTGATGATCTTCAATCAGCTTCCTTCTTCTAATCAGATGTTGCTCTGAATTCTTTTGGCAGACTTGTTCTGGATATGCCCCTAGAGACTTGTTGATTTCTGGATGAAGACTTCTCTTCTTCTTAGTTGTTGGTTATCTCTTCTTCTTCATTCACCTTTTGTTGATAGAATAGGTCTTTATATAGACCCCATCTAAGGTTACCGGCTGATCCGGTTCCTAACGGCCTTCTGACAGCTCTAATAGATGCAACAACATTGTCAGTTATGACAGCTGTCAAGTCTTCACTCGTGATACTTGATCCTTCATTGAACTTCAACTCAGCAGCTAAGTGTCAAGACAATACTTCAAATTTGTCGACACAAATAGATGATGTGTCGACACAATCCCTGGTGATGTCGACACAGCTCACGTAATGTCGATACAACTCTTCTTTTTCTTCTTGACACAGCTTCTGTGGAATGTTTCGACACAAGTCCTGTGTATCGACACAATAGCTTCTAGTCTCGACAAAGTTAATGTCGACAGATTTCTGGAGTGTCTCGACATAAGTCTTGTGTGTCGACACAAGTGTTGTCGACAGAATTCTGGAATGTGTCGACACAAGTCCTTGTCGACACAGTTGTTGTCGACAGATTTTTTGTGTGTCGACACAAGTTATGTGTTTCGACACAATCTGGCTCGTGGTGTCGACACAGCCTTTCCCAAGTGTGGACACAATTCTTCTCAGGTGTCGACACTTGTACTTAGAAAATTTTTCTGCATTTCCTTAACCTTCACATTGAAACTCAACACAACATCAAATACACATTGATGAATATCATTAAGTTAGGTGAGGCTTCTCCAAATCTGATACACATTTTACAATGTACCCAACAATATCCCCCTATTTGGAGAAGTCATAACCCTTAGTCAATGATATACATCACTTTATAATAAAACACAGATTATGATGTATAAAAGCATTATTTGATAGGGTAGCACGTAAACAAAACCAGCATATTGTATCATCACAAAATATGATAAAATATAGTGCACATGATTCAGTCTTTGTTGAATAACAAGAATGTTTAAAACAACAGATTACATAGATTTTAAAATAAAAGATTACATAGTTCTAAAATCTAGTCAATCTAATCTAGGACTGATTAGGCTCCTTGATGAGAATGCCTTTGCCAGACTGAATTCTTGCTTGAACATTAGCTTCAGTGTCTTCAGCTGGATTTTTCCCTTTAAGATCCTTTTTCTTGAGCTCTTCAGCCTTGACCTTTTGCCTTTCAAAATAATGATAAGGCTTTGGAAAGTACTTGCTAGGCTCCATAGAGTTAGCGGGTATTTTTCCAGCTTTGATATCTCTTCTGAACTGATAAATGGCATCTTGCTATTTCTGATACTTGCTCCATTCTTGTTCAGAGTACCACTTGTCTCTATCATGCATGTTGTCTTTAACAGCTTGCCAGGCAGTGAGAATAATGTTTCTCGAAGTGGGGCTCCATCTTTCAAAATCAGGCTTTAAGTCAGCCTGCTCTCCAAACCTTTTCTTAGAAAGTTCGGCTTCTTGCTCTCTTTTCAAAGCAGCTTCAGACATCTCAACCTTCTCAATAATCCCATTCTGAACATCCTGTGGAGGACTGTACATTTGTTGTACTGCAGAGTGAATGCCCTCAAAATCAGCAAGTGGATAAATAATCACATTCTGACCATCCTGTGGAGGACTGTACATTTGTTATACTGTAGAGTGAATGCCCTCAAAATCAGCAGATGGATAAATAATTTGAGCTACTTCCTGATGAACCCCTTCATTGTGAGCAGGTTGAATTCTTGATTCAGTAGTATTATCATCATCACACAGGGGAGGATAACTAAGAGTTGCTCTGATAGCATTAGTTATCCATTTAGCATGTTCAGAGCCTGCATTGACTAACACTCTCTCCCCCTTTATGACTTCTCTTTCAATATGGTCTCTGAGATCATCTTTTTGAAATATAATCTGGTTAGCTAGGTAATTGGTGCCTTCCTTATAGAAAGATCTGAATTTCTGCAGTTGATCAGCAATTACCTTTTGAGAGTCTTGGATAACAGTGCTAACATCTGTCAAATCTGCTTTGAGTTGTTGATCAAACTCAGACTTTGCTTTAGCAATGGTTGTAGTGAAAGCAATTGCTTTATTCTGAAGTTCTGTCACAATAACATTGTGTGACTCTATGAGATTATCATTCATTCTTATTTGGTTTTCCAGAACATAGCCTTGTTTCACTGCCATGTCATCTATTTGAGTTTTGACTTCCACTTGTTGCTTTGCTAAATATACTACAACATTACCTCCCTTATGGAAGCAAACTGTCATTTCCTTTTTATGTAGATTGACTTCAAATCTGATGGATTTAATATCTTGTGCCAACTGAAGTTGCAATTCTTTATTGCTCTCATCAACATATTTTTCTAGGGCTTGTCTTTGTTCATCCAACTTTACTTGCAGTTGCACCAGGAGTGAACAGAAATCGACTGTTGGAGCTGGATTTTATGGGACAGTTTGTAAGGCTTTCTTATGGCCAGAGCTTCTCTTTGTGAGCTCCATAAACTTTCTCTTCTTTGCCCTAGAGGCTTCTTCATATTCTAAGGACTCAGACGAGCTTGCTATGGCCACTATTTGCGATGTAATACTATGTGTCGACACCATTTGCGATGTGCCGACACAAACAACCTTAAGAGTATACAGTAAATTCTGCATGTCAACACAGACGACTGTATGTGTCGACACCAATATCTAAGTGTCAGGAGTGCTATGTGTCGACACCAAATTCTAAGTGTCGCACAATCTTCTTGATGTGTCGTCAGAATTTTCCTTATGTGTCGACACAAACTACTAAGTGTCGACACAGATGTCTTTATGTGTCGACACAAATTTACTTTGTCAAATTTGTCATTCTTATTCTAAGTTCAGCATGCCTAATTCAATTTTAAAATAATTGAATTTAGTTTCATCTAGTGGTTTGGTGAACATGTCAGCAATTTGAAAATTAGTATTGACAAATTCTAAACATATATCTTCCTTTTCAACATGATCTCTAAGTAAATGGAATCTTATTTCTATGTGCTTAGTTCTGCTATGAGAAACAGGATTTCTAGCAATAGAAATGACACTAGTAGAATCACAAGATAATGGAGTTCTACTTACCTGGATGATATAATCTTCAAGCTGATGTTGTATCCATAACAGGTGAGCACAACAACTGCATGCAGCAACATATTCAGACTCAGTAGTGGAAATAGCCACACTTGTCTGCTTTTTGCTGCTCCATGACACCAATCTTCCACCTAAAAACTGATATGTGCCAGTTGTACTTTTCCTGTCTTCTTTGCATCCTGCAAAGTCTGCATCTGAATACCCAGTTAGTAGAAAATCTCTATTCTTAGGGTACCAAAGGCCAAGATTTGGTGTTCCCTTAAGATATCTCAAAATTCTTTTGACTGTAGTATAATGAGATTCCTTAGGGCAGGCTTGATACCTAACACAGACACATGTAGCATACATGATGTCTTGTCTACTAGCAGTTAAGTATAAAAGGGAGACAATTATCCCTCTATACAAACACTCATCTATAGGTTTTCCTGCATCATCTTTGCCTATAGGCATACTTGACCCCATTGGACTTCTCATGGTGGAGGCTGACTCTATACCATATTTCTTAATCAACTCCTTGGTGAACTTAGACTGGGATATGGACAAGCCATCATCAGTCTGTCTAACTTGGAGTCCCAAGAAGAATTTCAGCTTACCCATGCTGCTCATCTCAAACTTTCCTTGCATAAGTTTAGCAAACTTTCTACAAAGGTTGTTTTCTGTTGATCCAAAGATAATGTCATCAACATATATCTGGACTAGGATCATCTTGCCTTTTGATCCCCTAAGGAATAGAGTTTTGTCTATTTTCCCTCTTGAGAACTTGTTCTTAATGAGGATTATAGACAATGTTTCATGCCAAGCCTTAGGAGCTTGTTTCAAATCATATAGTGCCTTCTTAAGCCTATACACATAATTAGGATATAGTGGATCTACAAAACCTGAGGGTTGTTCAACATACACTTCCTCTTTTAAGTTACTATTCAGAAATGCTGAATTTACATCCATCTGAAATACTTTGAACCCTTGATAAGATGCAAAGGCAAGGAACAACCTTATTGCTTCCAACCTTGCCACTGGGGCAAATGTCTGATCAAAATATATTCCTTCTTCCTGTCTGTATCCCTTTGCCACCAGTCTTGCTTTGTTCTTAACTATAATGCCACTTTCATCAAGTTTGTTCTTGTAGATCCACTTAGTCCCTATGACATTGTTACTCTTTGGTTTAGGAACCAACTTACCAACTTTGCATCATTTGAATTTATTAAGCTCTTCCTGCATGACATCAATCCAATTTGGGTCTTGTATGGCTTCTTCAAATTTCTTGGGTTCCATCTGGGACAGGAAACTTGAGCAAAGGACTGTGTTCATGTTCTTGCTCCTTGTCTGAACACCATGACTTGGATCATCAATAATTTGGTGTGCTGGATGATCCTTTAGATGTCTTATTGCTGGAGGGAATCTATCTACACCTTGATTATCTTCAATCACCTCACCATGTTGTACTCATTGTCCTCTTCATCAGCTTGTGGGTTTTATAATCCCCCTGGATAACATCCATCATTTTCTTCATCCTGCCTTGTAGGTTGGTCTTCACTAATGGTTAGCTTGTCCATCTTTTCCTTAAAGCCTGTAGAGCTAGAAGGAGTACTAGACATCTCACAGTTGATTAGTTTAGTTTCATCAAAAACTACATGGACAGATTCTTCTACAACTTGAGTAGTCAAGTTGTAGACTCTGTATGCCCTACTACTATTACTGTACCCAACAAATATCCCTTCTTGGGATTTGACAGCAAACTTAGTTAAATAGTGTTTGCCATTATTAAGAACAAAACACTTGCTACCAAAGATCATAAAATAGGATATGTTTGGTTTTTTTCCTTTCATAATCTCATAGGGTGTCGTTTTGTGGCTTTTAGTGATGGATGCTCAATTGAGAACATGACATGCAGTGTTTACTACCTCAACCCAGAAATATTCTGGGAGAGAAGTGTCACTTAATAGTGTTCTACCAGCCTCAAAAAGATTCCTATTCTTTCTTTCAGCAATACCATTCTGCTGAGGAGTTCTTGGTGAGGAGAACTCTTGATGAATCCCTAGTTCTTCACAAAACCTTGTCATGCATTCAGACTGAAATTCAGTTCCATGATCACTTCTGATTTTGACCACTGAAATGTTATGTTCATTCTGAATTTGCCTATCAAAGTTATGGAAAATAGTTGGGGTTTCAGATTTCTGCCTCAGAAAGAAAACCCATGTAACTCTAGAATAACAATCCACAACCACAAATGTATAGACTTTCCTACCTAGACTATGAACTGACATAGGACCAAATAGATCCATATGAGGGAGGTACAAACACCTTACTGAGTCTTTGGTATCAAGACTGTGGAAGGAGGATTTAGCTGTTTGCCTTTTTGACAAGCTGAACACACACCCTTCTTGATGCACTTGACCTGAGGACCATTCCTCACTAACTGCATACTATAGAGTTGGTCTATTGACTTATAGTTCAGGTGAGCAAGCCTCTTATGCTATTTGACACATTGAGAAGATTTCTCATCTGCAACTAGACAAATAGGAGAGTTTTATTCTCACAATCAAAATTGAGATAGTAAACATTTCCTTTTCTATATTCTGACAAGATGACCTCTTGATCACTTGTTCTTCTAATCTGACAGCCATTCTTAATAAAAGAGGTGTCATAACCAAGATCACTCAGTTGTCTTATGCTTATTAATTTATGTTTCAAATCTTTCACATAAGCCACTTGGGTGATAGTGGTAGAATTATTGGAAATGTTACCAAACCCTTTGATGACCCCCTTTTCAGATCCACCAAAGATCACTTTTGGTCCATTCTCTATAGGAGTGTAATCCTTCAACATCCTTCTTATTCCAGTCATGTGCCTGGAACATCCACTGTCCAAGTACCATATTGGGGTATGGCCACTTGGAGTCACCTGCATCAAATAAAATTACTTAACCTTAGAACCCCAATAATTATTGGGTTATAGGTTCAGGTTACACTGAAACTTGTCAAACTTGCCTGCAGCCTTTCTGACTGGTAAGCTAGCATTCTTCTTGACAGTAGTGTTGTGCCAACAATCTACGGCATAATGTCCCACTTTGCCACAACACTAGCACTCATATCTATTGTATCTTTTCTTAGATACAGGGTTAACAACATTGCTGTCATCAGACCTTAAAACTGTATGTATAGTAGTCCTTTTTTAAGTGCTGGGGCTGATGCATCAAACATTAATGATTCCTGATGATCATAATGTGTTTGTATATGGGCTGCCCTATTGGCAATTACACCCTTGTCATTTAGATTACCAGGCTTACAGTGACCATGAGTAATGTCATGGTCATACTTGTTAGTAGGATGCATCACTTTCCTGAAAGCAACAGGAGGTTTGGAGGCTAGTGGCTGAATTGGGGCTTTGCCTTTTCTTTTGGAATTAGTTGCCCTAGTTCTTCCCTTAAAAACCTAATCCTGTCTTACCATTTTGGATAATGAAGTCATCAATTAAGGGTAATACTGACTTTGGCTCTGAGAACTTAGCCACAAGTTCCTTCTCTCTTTGAAGTCTGACTTCCAGACTCTTGATTTGATCATTTTTGAATGTAATTGTACCCATCTGAGTAAAAGTTATATTTTTCAGTTTGGCAACTTCATTCATCTTCAGATCCAGCATTTTTCCTGAATCTGATGCAGCTAGTTTAAGGGATGCAATTTCCTTAGCCTGGTTTTTAACAAGGTTTCTGCTTCTCTTAAGTGGTTGCAACAGATCACCATACTCATCAATAAGTTGATGAACTTCCCCTTCAGATTCTGAACTATCCACATCTCTTGATGCAGATGCTTCTGATTCTGATCTAGTATAATAATCAAAAACTGTAGATAGGCTGTTTACCTTATTGGGACCAGGCTGATCCTGGCATTGATCTTCCTCAGTCAAAGCCATCAGCCCTCTATAGTGATGATCTTCGGTCCCATTCATTGTGTCCAGCATTTGCAAGAACTCAGATTCTACTGAATCCTCTTCAGTAGTAAACAATCCTATATAAACTTCAACTTCTGTTTCTTCTCCTGAATCTGATGATGAGGAATCCGTCCAGCTTTTCTGCTTCTTTGCAACCAAAGATCTCACCTTCTTGCACTTATTTTGCTGCTTCTTTTTATCTTTAGATTCCTTTCTTTTACAAGGACAATCAGCTATGACATGCACTGACCTGTTTCAGCAATAACAAACAATTTTAGAAGAAATTTGTTTACTGGGATTAGAGCCATACTGAAAGTGAGGGTTAGGTCTACAATACTCTAGAGGCGGGGGGGGGGGGGGGGGTGAATAGTGTATATTTAAAATTTGTTAGGTCCTTATAAAGGTGCTGTTACAGCTTTTGCTGTAAACTGAAAAGGTGCAGTAATTAGGAAACTGGAAAACAGAAAAATAGTAAACCTAATCACAACCACACAGTAAGAACAAAAAGAAAAAGATAGGCAACCAGATGACACAAGAAATTTATAGTGGTTCCCCAACCTGGGTACATCCACTCTTCTACCACCCTGGTAGGAATCCACTCAGGTTTTTGATCAGGTGCCTGACACCAATGAGTTTTGATCAGGTCCCAAAAAACCAACTCAATTCTTTTGGTTAGGAGACTTGCAACCAAGAATCACTTTTGAAGGGATATGACAACCCTTTATACAGGTGGGGGTGACATGGTAATTTTGTCTTCTCTATCAACAATCAGAGAGAAGACTTATGTGGAGTGATGTTAGCAAACAACTCCCCCTGAGATGTAGAATGGTTCAGGGAAGATCTGGAGCTTTGCTGCAGGGTGATAGGCCTTCAATCAGAGTTCTTGACAGCAGTGATTCAGGGACTTCTTGACTGATTTGATATTTGTTGTCCTTGGAAGTCCTGGAGAGAATATGGAAGAAGAAGACTCTTGATATTGTATGATTGTTCTTCTTCTTCTGAATAATAATCTCTGCTTGTCACTGTAAGCTCTGAGTATGAATTTTTGTGTGAAGCTTTTCTGCTGTTGTATGAATTCTTTCAGTCAGTCTGTGTGCGTCTCGGTTTTTCTGACTGAGTATATTCTTTTGGGCTTCTAATTATCGATCTTCTGTTCTTCTATATCTTTTCAAAAATTTGAATCATCGGTAATTAATGTTGACGCCTTGAGAATATCCGACATTGAATCATTTCCTCAACTATCCCGTGGAAAATCGGCAAGTAATATTTTTGAAGAAGTCCGTAATCAATGCTCCTTCTAACGGATACATTCAGAGAATGTAGACCATTAATTACTCAGGAATTTCCGCATTTGAGTGATGACAGAATGCCGGAAATGGCTAAGTCTGGAGTTGTCGAACGAATAACAGAATTTGTCGAGTTGAGTTACTAGTTCGTCGAACTCAGAGTTTGTATTCGTCGACCAGACAGCTTATGTTCGTCGAGCTGAGTTTCAAGATCGTCGAGCAGAAAACTTGACTACTGTCTGTTGCCAATTCTCTGTCTGAATTTCATCGAGTTGACAAATGCCTTCGTCGACCGGAGTTCAGCGACAATTCTGGACTTAGTCAAGTATTTTGTGTTGACTGATATTTTGTGTGTCGACATGAATCTTCTATTGTCGACACAGGTGGGTGTTGACTGATTAGTCTTGGTATCGACACAAATCTTCTGGTGTCGACATGAGTGGGTGTCGACTCATTATTCTTGGTGTCGACACAAGTTTTCTGGTGTCGACATAGTTGGCGTCGACACATGCCCTAAGTGTCGACACAAATCTTCTGAGTCTAGAATTCGTCGAGTAGAGTACTGAGTTCGTCAACCTGAGAAGTTGACTTCGGCGACCTGAGAAGTTGACTTCGTCGACCTGAGAACTTCTAGCAGAAGGTTGTTGTGAACACGAGGTCCAAGTTCGTCGAGCTCAGAATCTTGTTCGTTGACCAAAGTCTGAAGTTGGACTTAGAATAATCTGGAGTTATCCTGACTTTAGTTTGTTGAAGTATCCTATTTTTCGTCGACTAGAGAATGAAGATCGTCGAGCTCAGATCATACAAATATCTCAAGATCGTCGAGCTGAGAACGTATTTCATCGACCTGAGTTCGACGAACGTCAAACTCATTTTACTTGGTCTTGAAATCTTCTAAGACTTGAGTCTCTGACAGTCTTGTTGATAGCTGGTCCATCTGATGTTGACTCTAAGGACTTGGCCTAGACTCTAGGACACAACTATGACACTAGCTCTACATGTTGGGTCACATCATCCTAAGTTAGTGAACCTAGCCCAAATCAACTAGGGATCCAACAATCTCCCCCTATTTCGGTGAGGTCACTAATAGACTCCAAACAAAAACATAAGAATAAACAAAGCAGGAAAAAGGTATATCTGACAGAGATTACTAACACATGCATCAGATATATATGTACATGAGCTTTGTTTTAAAGATAATGCAGAGAAAAAAAATTGAAGCAATGTAAAGATTATTTCTTCTGTTTCTTATCTGTGGGCTTATCTTCTTCAATCTTTTCACCTGGCTTAGTAAAGATAATTTCTCTTTTTGGATCCAAGGCCTGTGCCTGTGTCATTGTCATGTTAGCTGCCCCAATTATCTTCAGAGATGTAGTTCTGGGGACAACTGCTTCATGATGTAGCTTCATGTAATCATCAACATTGAACAATTTATTTGCTTTATCAAATCTTTTGAGTTCTTCCTTTCTATATTTGGACATAGTTGAATATCCTGATATATCTTTGCCTTCGGCTTTTGCTTTATTAATCAAAGAAAGACCAATAATTTCCTGGAATCTAGCCATTTTAGCAGTGTTTGCTGTTTCAGGATCCTCAAAAGGGACAGGAGGTGAATATGGTCTTTCAGGACTATTAGCCTTCTGGTCTGCAGAGATACTTTGCTATTGCTACTGATGTTGTTGATGTTGTTGATGTTGCTGTTGTCTTTCAGAAGTGTAGTGCCTTTGCTTACTATTTCCAGAAGGTCTCCCTTGGTGTCTCTGAAAGGTTTGAATAGGGGCAGACCACTGAGAGATAGAGCCAGTGGCACCAGCTGCTAGCGGAGGTGGAGGAGGTGGACTGGTGGAGGAGAATATTTTCAACTTCTTTTCTTCTCCTTTTGCTGATTTTTAGACAACCACATCCATGCTGACATTCCTTTGTAAGGAGTAATATTTTGGAGGATATAGTATGGAGTGTCATTCTTGGGTTTGGCTTAGCAGCAGGAGGAGGAGGGTTTTCCTTTTCTTTGACAAAAGTTTCTTCTTTTTCTTAGCAGCTTCTTCATCTGAATCTTCTTCTTCATCATCATCATCATCTGAATCCTGAGGATTATCATATAAAGCATCTATATCTCTCAAGATGTCCTCAGATACAATAAGTTTTTCAGTTGGAACCTGAACTGAGCTTTTAGCTGCTTTTGTTTCTTCTGTAATGTCAGCCAAGATCAACTCATCTAGATCTAGCATAGGGGAGTCATCAATTACAAAAGTTGGTGCAGATATAGCTTCTGGTGCGGATGGAATGACTGCCAAGGTTGGTGCAGATACTCGAATTACAAAGCTATCACATAGTTGCTTAGAAACTGCTGGACTGACAGGAGAGGTATAAGGAATAATAGCCAAATGTGGCTTAGTAAATTCTTTTGGAAGATAATGCATATGTACAGTGTCAAAGAGTTTCAACAAATCTTCTAAGTGAAATGTGGGATTTAGAATAAAATCACCAACAGTTTTGAATCCTTCAGAATCTGACTCATCAAAATCCATGTCAGTATCAATGAAATCAATTAAATCTTTACTTATACAATCTGTATATTCTGCTATGAAGACTGGAGTATCTACTGGTGCTGGAGCTGAAGACTCTGAAGCTGTAGCTGCTGCTTCATCATCAGACATCTTCCCCTGCCTGGTTTCTGTGGGAACTGAGGCCAGGCCCCTGACTGAGGAGGGGGAAATAGTGAGATCAAATATTTGGGCAGATAAAGAGGTAATGGTGGTAGCAAGAGGTGTAATGACCTCTGCTATAAGTGATTTCAGAAGGGGAGTGATGATGGTGATGATAGATGAGATGGTAGAGGGGTCCAATGAGATAGTGGTAGATGGTGTTGTAGTTGGTGTGGAAGAGGGGGCAACTATTGATGGAATAGAGGGTGGAACATCAGGTAGGTGAATGTTAGATGTTGATGGGGATGTAAGGGTGACATGTTGCATCATGGTGTCTGATGGTAGGATGTAAAATGGTATGGAAGATAGATGTGGGGGAAGTGGAGACTGTGGTGGTGTAAAAATGTATGTGTCATGAGGGGATTCAGGAGGTGTCGGTGGTTGATTTTCCTGAAGAGGGGAAGAGGGAATGTTAGTGATGGTGATTTGTAAAGAAGGAGTGACTGGAGATTTGGTTGTTGTTGGAATGGGGGCTGGAAGAGAAGATGTGGAAGGAATGTTCTCTTCAGCAGGGTGGGGAGTGGCTTTAATAGCCCTTGTGCCTTCAGAAGCTTTGGTGGAAGAGGGCTTAGTGATGGTCCTCTCACATCTGCCAAATAAGGCACATGTCAGCCTTTTACTGGCATTTATAAAGATGGTCTGGCAGACTAGGGATTCTGCAGCCTTTTCCTGTAGAAATATCCCTAGTATTCTTCCAAAACAAACTTCTTTCTTAGTGTTCTTCTTCTTTATCAAATCAAACATAAGTTGTGCCCAGTTTATTGGCTTCTTGTTGATGATTGCACACATAACCAGAAACTGGTGTCTGGTGATATAATCGTGTGCAGTGTGTTTTCCAAGTAGCACTTTGCTAACCAAGTCTGCTAAAAATTTATAGGGAGGAGAAAGGTGTTTCTTCAACAGTTTGTTGGGATTGTCTCCAGCATAATCCATGAGGTTTAGCATCATATCTGATTCCTCTACTGTAATCTCGAGGTCCTCTTCTCCATTTCTCATTCCAAAAATTTCAGTTAAGATGACGGGGGTTAAAGAGACATAATTACCCGCGATAGTGCCTGTCATGGTGTTCTCTTCTGTGGATGACAGTGTGTATACCCATTCCCTGATTTTCATGCTGTGCAGTTTGATCCTTCTCGTCATCAGGGTTTTTAGTTCTTGTTCTTCAAGAAGTTCCAGGATATACAGAAAGATTGGATCAGAATGCTGAAACGAATCGAAATCCACGTCAAATCCTGTATCAAACTTCATTCCTGTGAGATTGCTTGCCAGAGTCGCCATTGAAATCACCTGCAAGAAAGACACAGAAACGGCGATCAAGTGCAAGGGAACAGAAAGCATGGGATGGAGGTCGAAGAAAACCTAGATATAAGGTTTTCCAGAATATGAATCGACAAACTCTGTTCCAAGAAAATAAAATTAATTCTTCGAACTGAGGTCGACGAAATAATTTAGAGTTAAATAATTCATCAAACTCATCAAAAGAATTGAAGACGGTTCGTCGAACTTAGGTCGACGAATATCTTTTGAAGTAAAGTTCGTCGATCGCTGGTCGACGAAAATTGTTTCACTCACAGAGAGTTCGTCGATCTCCATTCGACGAGTATCTCTCAAACTTTCCCTAGTTCGTCGAACTATGTTCGACGAACTCTGGAAAATTCGTCGAATGCAGACAGAACTTAAACTAAGTCTTCTCCATTGATCATTCCCAGCTGATTTAGAAAGAAAGCATGATTTTTCTCATCCAGAGGTTTGGTGAATATATCAGCTTTTTGTAAATCAGTGTAGATATAGAAAAGCTTAATCTTATTTTTGTCTACACACTCCCTAATGAAATGATGTCTTATGTCAATATGTTTTGTCCTACTATGGTGAACTAGATTTTGTGTTATGGCTATAACACTAGTATTATCACAGAATAGGGTTGAATTATTTAAGTTGAACCCATAATCTAGAAGCTGATTCTGTATCCAGAGCATTTGTGAACAACAACTGTCTGCTGAAATATATTCTGCTTCAGCAGTTGAAGTTGACACTGATGTTTGCTTTTTACAGAACCATGATACTAATCGCATACCCAGGAACTGACAAGTTCCTGAAGTACTTTTTCTATCTACCCTACATCCAGCAAAATCAACACCAGAGTATCCAGTTAACTCAAATTCTGATTCAGTTGGATACCATAGGCCTAGATTAGGACAACTCTTTATATATCTTAAAATCCTTTTTAAGAAAATTAGATGAGATTCTTTAGGGTTCACTTAGAACCTAGCACAAAGGCTTGTAGCAAATATAATGTCTGGCCTACTTGTTGTGAGGTATAATAGGGACCCAACAATGCCCCTATAAAGTTTCTGATCTACAGGTTTTCCTGGTATATCAGAGCCACAACAGCATTGGTGCCATGAGAGTTTTCTTAGCTGAGGCATCAACCATCCCAAACTTCTTTAGAAGTTCTTTAGCATATTTTGCTTGAGAGATGAAGATGCCATCAGGGAGTTGTTTCACTTGGAGACCAAGGAAATATGAAAGCTCTCCCATGCTACTCATTTGAAATTTAGAATGCATGAGGTCAGAAAACCTCTTGCACAATTTTGAATATGTAGAGCCAAATATATGTCATATACATAGATTTGCACTAATAAGATTTTGTCCTTATGATGTCTAGTGAAAAGGGTTTTATCTACAGTTCCTCTTGTAAATTTATGCTCTAATAAGAAACTTACTAAGGTCTCATACCAAGCTCTTGGAGCTTGCTTTAGACCATAAAGAGCCTTATTTAATTTAAAAACATAAGAGGGATAAGTTGGAGAAATAAAACCTGGAGGTTGTTCTACATAAACCTCTTATTGTAACACTCCATTTAAGAAAGCACTTTTCACATCCATTTGAAAAACTTTGAACCTTTTGAATGCTGCATAGGCAAGGGAGATCCTTATAGCTTCCAACCTTGCAACATGTGCAAAGGTCTGATCATAGTCAATTTCTTCCTCTTGCCTATATGCTTGAGCAACAAGCCTAGTCTTGTTCCTCACAATGACTCCTTGGGCATCAAGCTTATTCCTGAAGACCCATTTGGTTCCAATAACTGGGTAGTTTTGGGGTCTTGGAACCAAATCCCAAACTCTACATCTCTCAAATTGGTTTAGTTCCTCTTGCATTGCAAGAATCCAGTGAGGATCTTGCTCAACATCATGAATAGTTAGAGGTTCAACCTGAGAGAGAAAATAGGCATGCATCAAGTCTTGGTTGAGTTGATGCCTTGTCTGTACACCTGCTGATATGTCTCCAATTACTTGAGATCTGGGGTGATCCCTAAGTGTGACAAAATCAGTGGGTGGAGTTAGTTGTGCAATAGCATTTTGAATAAATTCCTCTTGTGGAATTATATTTGCTGTTGGTTGAGGCTCATGTTCTTCAGCTTCATCTTCTTCACTATCTTCAATGACTTGTGGAGAGGGATGAGTGGGAACCTCTTGGGTGAGGTTTAGTCCATCCAATGTCTCACACAAGTGGGGTACCTGCAAGTTGCTACTGGTAGAAACTTCTTTCTCCTTGCAATACATGTTAGTTTCATCAAAAGAAACATGAATTGACTCTTCTACTTTTAATGTTGATTTATTAAATACCCTATAGGCCTTGCTTACTTGGGAGTATCCTAGAAAAACTCCCACTTCAGCCTTAGCTTCAAACTTTCTAATATATTTCTTGTTGTTATTATGTATATAACATGTACAACCAAAAACTTTATAATAGTTTATTTTTGGTTTCTTCCTTTTGAGCAATTCATAGGGAGACTTGTTCTTCAGTTTGTGAATTAAACTCCTATTCATGACATAGATTGTAGTTGCTTACAGCCTCTGCCCAAAAGGTTAGTGGCATGTATGCATCAGCAAGCAATGTACTTGCAGCTTCAATGAGTGTCCTAATTTTCCTTTCAGCTACCCCATTTTGTTGGGGAGTTCTAGGAGCTGAGAAGCAATGCCTGATACCTTCCTTCTCACAGAACTCATGTATAAGAAGAGACTCAAACTCTGTGCCATGATCACTTCTGATCAATGCAACATGAGTAGAGAACTCAATCTGTATGGTCCTGAGAAAATCTGTAAGAACCTTGAATGTATCTGACTTTGTTCTCAGAAAGAATACCCAACTGAACATGGAGAAGTCATCCAATATAACTAAAGTGTAGGATTTCCCTCCCAGGCTTTGTACAACAATGGGTCCAAAAAGATCCAAGTGTAGCAAGTACAAGATCCTAGGTGAATCACTCTTATTAATTGATTTAAAACTAGTTTTAGTTTGCTTGCCTAGTTGACAAGCCCTGCAGAGACCTTCCTTCTTATAGGGAGCAGAAGGTAGACCTCTAACAAGGTTGTGCTTAGAGAGCCTAGCAATGTTTTTCAGGTTTACATGTCCTAGTCTTTTGTGTCATAAGTTATTCTGATTACTAGTTAAGTTCAGTAAACAGATATCAGTTGTGGCAAAAAGAAAGTTTACTAAGTAAATGTTGCTGTCTACTTCCAGTTAAAACAGTTTGGTTATTTTTATCAATGATAGAGCAAGTAGATGGGTTAA
Organism: Platanthera guangdongensis; assembly: GCA_039583875.1. Lineage (NCBI taxonomy): Eukaryota > Viridiplantae > Streptophyta > Magnoliopsida > Asparagales > Orchidaceae > Platanthera > Platanthera guangdongensis. The sequence continues at coordinate 68,726,446 of CM077147.1, forward strand.
AGTATACCTGATAACCATCATCACATATTTGACTTATGGAGATGAGGTTATGCTTCAGTCCACTTACATATGTCACCTTTCTGAATGTGACAGTTCCTATTCTTACTTCTCCAACTCCTTCTGACTGACCACATTTTGAGTCACCAAAGACAACCTTTGGCCACAGCTTGAACTTATAGTTGAATAGAATGTCCTTGCTTCCAGTCATGTGTTTGGAGCAGCCACTGTCCAGGTACCAAGTTTGATTTTCCCCTGGACAATTTTGCACTTGCAATACAAACAGTTAATGATTTTTCACCCAGGTTACCTTGGGACCTTTGTATGGCTGATAAGAGAAACTAGAAATAATAGAAAATTCTGGCTGGGATTTTCTCCTAGGTGGAATGGTGCAGTCAGCCAATGGATTAAATTGTTTCCTAGAAGTATTTAAGTTTCTGTTGAAGTTATAGTTTTGGTGAAGTCTTCCTGGGTTATGTAAGTTCGTCGACCAGAGTTCGACGAATTGGGTTGAGATCGTTGATCTCTGCCCAGAGAATGAACATTTTCATTCTCTGTACCCCACGTTCGTCGATCTCTGCTCGACAAACCATACAAAGTTCGTCGATCGCAGTTAGACGAATAATGATAACTATAGTTGGCATTCAGAGTTCGTCGATCTGGGTTCGACGAACTGGCCCCTTTTCGTCGATCTGAGGTCGACAAAAATTGCTGAACTTTGTTTTTATTGGGTGTTTTCTGTTTTTCAATTTTGTCCTTAGTTTTAATTTATTCAAGAATTTTATTTACCTTATATACTTGATCAGTATTCTTCTTTCTTTTCTCAGAAATAAAATTTATGGGTTGTGACAGGTGGTTTTTCTGAATAATAGGTGGTTCACTAGATGATGCACCTAATCCTAACTTACTTCCATTAAATCTACCATTAGATATGTTGGTGATTGCTACTAGTTGTTTGCTTCTTCCATTTAGTGATTCTTCTAGCTGTTTTGCTTTACTTAAGTCATCTTTATTTTGTGCCATGGCTGTGTTTATACTTTAAAAGTTAAATGTGAATGAAGGTGATCTGTAGATCTAACAAGGGATCTTTTGGTTCAAGATTTAACTTGTGCAACCAAAGGAACCTCCTCTAATACCAATTGAAAGTGAGTGTTAGGTCTACAATACTCTAGGGGGGGGGGTGAATAGAGTATATTTAAAATTTGTTAGGTCCCTATAAAGGTGTTGTTATAGCTTTTGCTATAAACTGAAAAGGTGCAGTAATTAGGAAACTAGAAAACAAAAAAATTGTAAACCTAATCATAGCCACACAACAAGAACAAAAAGAAAAAGATAGGCAACCAGATGACACAAGAAATTTATAGTGGTTCCCCAACCTGGGTAAATCCACTCTTCTACCACCCTGGTAGGAATCCACTCAGGTTTTTGATCATGTGCCTGACACCAATGGGTTTTGATCAGGTCCCCAAAAACCAACTCAAGTCTTTTGGTTAGGAGACTTGCAACCAGGAATCACTTTTGAAGGGAGATGACAACCCTTTATACAGGTGGGGGTGAGAGAGTGATTTTGTCTTCTCTGTCAACAATCAGAGAGAAGACTTATGTGGAATGATGTTAGCAAAAAACTCCCCCTGAGATGTAGAATGGTCCAGGGAAGATCTGGAGCTTTGCTGCAGGGTGATAGGTCTTCAATCAGAGTTCTTGACATCTGTGATGCAGAGACTTCTTGACTGATTTGATATATGTTGTCCTTGTAAGTCCTAGAGAGAATATGGAAGAAGAAGACTCTTGATATTGTATGATTGTTCTTCTTCTTCTGAATAATAATCTCTGCTTGTCACTGTAAGCACTGAGTAAGAATTTTTGTGTGAAGCTTTTCTACTGCTGTATGAATTCTTTCAGTCAGTCTGTGTGTGTCTCTGTTTTTCTGACTGAGTATATTCTTTTGGGCTTCTAATTATCGATCTTCTGTTATTCTATATCTTTTCAAAAAATTGAATCATCGGTAATTAATGTTGACGCCTTGAGAATAATCGGCATTGAATCATTTCCTCAATTGTCCCGTGGAAAATCGGCAAGTAATATTCCTGAAGAAGACCATAATCAATGCTCCTTCTAACAGATAAATTCAGAGAATGTAGAGCATTAATTACTCAAAAATTTCCGCATTTGAGTGAGGACAGCATGCCGGAAATGGCTAAGTCTGGAGTTGTCGAACGAATAACAGAATTCGTCGAGCTGAGTTACTAGTTCGTCGAACTGAGAGTTTGTATTCGTCGACCAGACAACTTCTGTTCGTCGAGCTGAGTTTCAAGATCGTTGAGCCGAAAAATTGACTACCGTGTGTTGCCAATTCTCTGTCTGAAGTTCGTCGAGCTGACAATTGCATTCGTCGACTGGAGTTCAGCAACAATTCTGGACTTAGTCAAGTATTTTGTGTTGACTGATATTCTGTGTGTCGACATGATTATTCTAGTGTCGACACAGGTGGGTGTCGACTGATTAGTCTTGGTGTCGACACAAATCTTCTAGTGTCGACATGAGTGGGTGTCGACTGATTATTCTTGGTGTCGACACAAGTTTTCTGGTGTCAACATAGTTGGTGTCGACACATGCCCTAAGTGTCGACACAAATCTTCTGAGTCCAGAATTCATCGAGTAGAGTACTGAGTTCGTCAACCTGAGAAGTTGACTTCGTCGACCTGAGAAGTTGACTTCGTCGACCTGAGATCTTTTAGCAGAAGGTTGTTGTGAACTCGAGGTCCAAGTTCGTCGAGCTCAGAATCTTGTTCGTCAACCAAAGTCTGAAGTTGGACTTAGAATAATCTGGAGTTATCCTGACTCTAGTTTGTTGAAGTATCCCAGTTTTTGTCGACCAGAGAATGAAGATCGTCGAGCTCAGATCAGAGAAATATCTCAAGATCGTTGAGCTGAGAACGTATTTCATCGACCTGAGTTCGATGAACGTCAAACTCATTTTACTTGGTCTTGAAATCTTCTAAGTCTTCAGTCTATGACAGTCTTGTTGATAGCTGGTCCATCTGATGTTGACTCTAAGGACTTGGCCTACACTCTAGGACACAACTATGACCCTGGCTATACATGTTGGGTCACATCATCCTAAGTTAGTGAACCTAGCCCAAATCAACTAGGGATCCAACACATACCTGTCATCCTTAAATGCTTTCTTCTTCTTGTAATAGTTTGTAAGACCCCCCCCTCCCGGATCCCAAAACACGACACGAAGGGGGTCTTATGCCCAGAATAGCCGCCTTGCAGTAGCATTAGCGCACGGGCTAACCTGTACCACAAGACGCCTATTCCACCAGCTACAATCAATATCAACACACATATGCCAACCAAAAAAACTATAATAAAGAGAAGTCAAATCCACACCAAGTATATAGTCCAAATACAGCAAATAAGAGAAGCTAAAACATGCTTCTACAATATATCAGAGTACAGCTAATAAAATTGCCCAAACGGGCTACATCAGAGTCGCTCAACACTCACATCCGTAACTGACGGTAGCGACGACACCGTCATATCAGGCCCTGTCGTCCTGGCCTGGCTGTCCTGCTACAAAGTCTGCGGCTGCTCTACCTTCGGGGAGACCTCCTAAAAGGAAGACGTAGCAACCATTAGTCGAAAAGACTAAGTGGCTTCACATCCGCTCCCCCGGCGACTCCTAGGCACCGGGCGGTGGAAAGGAACAGGGGTAATATACACAAGTAGTAAAACAGGTACAAGTACGTGGTAATAGTACATGTATAATAATATTATAAACTAGCAGTTCTACTTAAGCAATAGAAATTCAACAAGTACAAGTAACTACAGCAGGTAAGTAACTTAACATATAAGGATGCCCATACAAGCTTATAAGTTAAGGATCGGTTTACATAAAGTAACTCATCGTATATGAGTGCTCATATAAACTTATACGATGAGGATCTTGTTGTGCAATGTTATGAAATGGTATGTATGCTATGCAATGACTCACCTATGATCACACACATGCAACCGCTATGCCGACAAAGACTAGTAGTTCCCACTATTCGAGCAGGTAGCTAACGTCTCAGGCATCAACCGCCGTGGCCACGCGGTGACAGTAGAGCGGGCATCTCTACTACTAGGTGGGTATCCACAATACTTCACTTAGGCCTCCATATGCCTCAACACTAAGAACATAATAGCAGAGCCCGTGCATACTATGGCCAAGCAGTGTCTTGGGTAGACGTGCACCAAGTACCCAGCCCGAACTAGCTTGTGGTGACCCGGAAGGGGCCTCAGAAAAAGCACGAGGACACAACCCAACCGTTCACTTGACACGGAAGGGGCCACGGGACGTGAACACCGAGGACACAGCCCAACCGCCCAAAGTTTATCTGTCAACTACCGTCAGTATGATGATCGGCGAGCCCGTAAGCCTGCCACACTATCCTTAACCCAAGATTACGACACCGCGTGTCGACTCACACCACATGCAAGTTCCAAATCACCATAGCATGGAAGGGGCCTCAGAAGTAAGCACAAGGACACAACCCAACCATCCACTCGGCACGGAAGGAGCCCCGGTACGTGAACACCGAGGACCAAGCCCAACCGTCCGTCTATACCTCATCTCGACACTAACCGAACTAGTGACAGTCAACACCGCACTTACATCCTTCCACAATACTACCCGTAGGGAGACTACGCTCTAAGTATTGGACTATTAAATTTCATTCCAACAATCAAACATACTCATGACCATAGTTTATCCTTCTATATGTCATTCCAAATGATTTCAACATAATATAACATAAAGCGCATATACAATAGTCTACCAATTTCTAACAAGTCATTTCGTTTAAGTAAGCTTGCTTCACATTTCAGTTATATGAAATCCAACTAGTAATCTTCATCATTCATAGCACTACGGTGGTTAACATAAAATAGTTCACCAAAATCTCGAGTTAATTTGCAACATCGATTCCACCGAATCCAAATCCATATTATATAAAGAACCCAGAAGTTAAGTGCAGAGTAAATCTGTACATCAAATTTGACCGGCGATTCCTGAAGCTACATTAATTCGGTGAAGGCGTGCAACCACTCGATGGAAAGGTCTTTCCATGGGTCACAACTTTCATGTTCAGACCACGGCCCATATTCAATAGTATCATACTTGAAATCGACTTCAAAGTCGCTGCGTACAGACCACAATTTCTGCATGCAGGGTTTATCAAATGTCATTTTCGTTCCGAGGTTCCTGTGGTTACAGACTTCGCTTGAAGCCGTGCAACCACTCGTTGGAAAGGTATTTTCAAGTGCTTCGACTTTCGTGTTTAGTCGAAGACCCAGATATGGCCATATCACACCTGAACATGGACAAGATGATTGATGCGCGCAGAATACAGATTCTGCACGCATCTTAAAGAGGAATGAACGACATCGGTTCATCTTCCTCCTCAAGTCGGTCTTCCAAAATCACACCAGAAATTCCTCCTCCCTTATTCACCCTCATGAGGCCATGATTCTTCACGAAACCATACCCCATCTTCACATAGAAGGTTGGAGAGGTTGAAGACACAACTAGCCTTAGAGCACAAGCCCTAGAACGACCTCTTCCTAGATAAATCATCATCTCACTAGTCTAGACTCTTTTGAGTCGACATCTCATCTAGATATCTATAGATCTAGCACCAAGGGAGAGGGGAGGAAGCTAACCTCATTTATGGCATTTCCACTATTTCCGACCATGGATAGTGTAACTCTTTTTGGCGACATCTTCTCCTTCACGGCGGCGGCAGATCTTCTCCCCCAAGACTTGCTCTAGTAGTTTTCCCTCTCTACAGAAGTTTCTCTAAGGAAAAATGGATGGAATGAGGAGGGAAAATGGCTAGTGTTTTTGCAACCCTTATATATAAAAAGTGACACGGGTAGGGACACACCCATGTCCTTGCCCGTGTCCTGCTTGGGCGAAGCGTCAACGACAGTTTTAGTGTCAGTTCAATACTCCACACAGGTAAGGACACACCCGTATCCCGGACCCGTGTCCACATGACACGACCGTGTTCCCTTGCCGTGTCCTTCTCTGGATATATTTCGACGAACTCAACTCGACACAATGACACATGGGTAGGGACACGCCCGTGTCTCTACCCGTGTCATGTATTTCGTAGATCTCGACACACTTTGTCGATCTCGACATGGTCTGTCGAGTTTAACTCGACACACACACGGGTATGGACACACCCGTATCGCTACCCATGTCATACACTTTGTCGACCTCAACACACCTCGTCGATCTCGACACACCTCATCGAGTTCAACTCGACATAATAACATACAGGTAGGGACACGCCCGTGTCTCTACCCGTGTCATACATTTCGTCAATCTCGACACACTTCGTCGATCTCGACACACCTCGTCGAGTTCAACTCGACACAACGACACAAGGGTAGGGACACGCCCGTGTCTCTACCCGTGTCATACATTTCATCGATCTCGACACACTTCGTCAATATCCACACACCTCGTCGAGTTCAACTCGATACAATGACACGCGGGTATGTACACGCCCGTGTCTCTACCCGTATCATACATTTCGTCGATCTCAACACACTTCATCGATCTCGACACACCTCGTCGAGTTCAACTCGACACACACACACACACACAAGGGTAGGGACACGCCCGTGTCTCTACCCGTGTCACTTCACACGGTTAGTGACACGCCCGTGTCACTACCCGTGTCCTTCTCTGGACATACTCGAGTCATCGACTCGCGAGCTGGCCACTCCCATACGGGTAGGGACACACCCGTGTCTCTACCCATGTCCTATGCTTGACTGATTTCTCTTCCTTTTCACATGTGCTGCCCAGTTATCAGCACTCCCCCTGAACCCAAGTCAGCTCTCCTGACTCAAAAACACGCATGATGGGGTTAGTGTGATTCGGGATGTTACATAGTCTTCCTTGGAGTAGGATGAAGATGTCTTTGTTCTCCATTTCTTCTTCTTCATGAACCTTTGCAACTGCCTTGTGAAGGCAGCAAAGTCTTCATCAGAGTTGTGACTGTCTGAAGTGATGATGTCAGTATTTTCAGATTCAACTTCAGCCATTTTCCTGGGAGGAGAAGGTGACTTTCTCCTGCCCTTTCTTGTAGCTTCAGCCTTAAAGGCAACTGACTTTTCTATGTATTCAGACTTATTGCTTTTCTCCTCCTCCGTTCTAGCAGTGAGCTACATCTCATAGGATAACAGTTTTCCAAATAAGGTTGGTGGAGGTGTATCTGCAAGCTTGGCCACCTATCTGATGACACATATTTTAGTATCCCAATCATTGGTTAGGGATCTGCGAAACTTATCATTTAATTCATAAGTGCTAAAGACTCTTCCGTAGGTCATTAGCTTATTAACAATTTTGAAGAATTTATTATAGCATTGAGCTATGCTATCTGTCTTAGCTTGTCTAAAGCTTTCATATTCTTGATTTAGCATGTACTTCATATCCTCTCTCACTTCTTCCATTCCCTCCATGTAGACAATCAAAGTGTCCCACATCTCCTTGGAGGTTTTACAATGAACCATATTCTGGAATGTAGAGTCATCTATGGCACTCACAATTATGTTCTGTTCCCTCTTGTCTAAGGTTGCCAGGATGATCTCTTCCTTAGTCATTTCTGAATAACTTTTAGGAGTCTTGAAATTAGTATCAAGAACTGATATATTCATAGGAATAAATGGTCCTTCTATAACTGTGATATAAATTCTTGGATCAGATGCTTCCATGAACAATCTGACTCTCTCTTTCCATATGCCAAAATTTTCTTTCCTACAGATAGGAAGTTTCATAGATCCAAATTCCTTCTGATTGTCACTTGAACCCATTCTGTCTAACTTATAACTGCCTTTTAGATCAACTCAGACTATTAAGTCTAATCTTGAGTAACTTGGCTCTGATACCACTTGAAAGAATTGGTTTCAAGATACCTAAAACACCTAGAGGGTGGGGGGGGGGGTGAATAGGTACAATTTTTTTTACTTAGGTAGATAAAAATTATATCACTGTTAGATAACATATGCAATATTTATCACAGCACAGTTCACAGCACAGATTTAAACAAAACAGCAACATAGAAAACACACAGTTTTATAGTGGTTCCCCAAGTGATGGATACATCCACTTTCCCCCTTCGCCTATCTACCAGTGTACTAGATTCGGCCTAAATCCCTTCTTTCTCCTTAGATCCACAGATCTTACAACTCAGAACCTTGAAAGGTCCCTACAGCTCAAACTTCAGCAAGTCCTACAAATCAGATTCTTTCAGAGAACCCTACCTCAGAGTGAGTCCACACTCCTACAACTTAGACAATTAAGCCCTACCTCAGCCTTTTCTAAGGCCTACAACTCAGATTCTTCCAGAGAACCATACCTCAGAGTGAGTCCACACTCCTAGAACTCAGGAAATTAAGCCCTACCTCTGCCTTTTCCCAGGCCTACAACTCAAAGAAATGATTCCCCTACCTCAGGCACTCAGTCCTACCTCAGCCTTTATAGATTTAGGCTTACAACTCAGAGAGATAACTATCCTACACTCAGATCTATAAAAGATCCTACAGTGAAGTTGATTAACAAACAAATAGAACCTTCACCCAGGTAGAGAGAGAAAGGGTTGAAGGTTTCTTGGTTAGTTCTTGATAGATCTGACAGCTTTAGATCCAACCTGTCTTAGCTTCTTCAAAGCTTCTTGAATTTTAATAAAGTAAGGTTGATCTTCTTGGAGATGATCTTCAATGAGCTTCCTTCTTTTATTCAGATGTGGCTCTGAATTCTTCTGGCAGACTTGTTCAGGATCTGCCCTTAGAGACTTGTTGATTTCTGGATGAAGACTTCTCTTCTTCTTAGTTGTTGGTTGTCTCTTCTTCTTCATTCACCTTTTGTTGACAGAATAGGACTTTATATAGACCCCATCCAAGGTTACCGGCTGATCCGATTCCTAACGGCCTTCTGACAGCTCTGACAGATGCAACATCATTGTCAGTTATGACAGCTGTCAAGTCTTCAGCCATGATACTTGATCCTTCATTGAACTTCAACTAAGCAGCAAAGTGTCGAGACAACACTTCAAATGTATCGACACAAATAGATCATTTGTCGACACATTCCTTGGTGATGTCGACACAACTCACATAATGTCGACACAGCTCTTCTATTTCTTCTTGACACAGCTTCTGTGGAATGTGTCGACATAAGTCTTGTGTGTAGACACAACAACTTCTAGTCTCGACAAAGTTGATGTCGACAGATTTCTGGAGTGTGTCGACACAAGTCCTGTGTGTCGACACAAGTGTTGTCGATAGAATTCTGGAATGTGTCGACACAAGTTCTTCCTGTCGACACAGTTGTTGCTGACAGATTTTTTGTGTGTCGACACAAGTCATGTGTGTCGACACAATCTGGCTCCTGGTGTCGACACAGCCTTACCCCAGTGTCGACACAATTCTTCGCAGGTGTCGACACTTGTACTTAGAAACTTTTTCTGCATTTTCTTAACCTGCACATTGAAACTCAACAGAACATCAAATACACATTGATGAATATCATTGAGTTAGGTGAGGCTTCTCCAAATCTGGTACACATTTTCCAATGTACCCAACAACGTGAAATCTAGTGGTTATGGTAGAACATTCCCAATTCACATATGTAGTAAGGTGAAGTCATATGTATATTTTCACAATTATGAGTGTGAGAACATTATCATAACTAAAATATTTCTCATAATTAGAGGCATGCGCAAACAATTTCACAAGTATAATAAACTAGTAGCGTTGTATATAGTAAATAATATTCAAAGTTTGAATAATTGAACAATGTTTGAACTACTCCATATAAATGAATATACATTGTACAATGCCTAAACCCGAAGGACGACTATTATACAGTCATAGGAATATATGGGCCAAAAAATAACACAATAGAAAATCTGGGATATCGCCAGGCGATTTCGGATATCGCCGATCGACGATAACGTGAAATTATAAAAACTGCCAGATTCGCAGTCAAAGCACCATTTGGAAGATATTTTCCTGAAGCACTCGAGCAGAATCTCGTCCCGATGTCGACGAACTCTCCAAACAAAGGTATGATGATGGAAATTTTTGTCTCCTTTCCATGTGTTAAGGGTTGGATGACTTGCGAGAGTCGTTTGAAGAACATAAGAGGGAAGTTAAGAAACAACATACGGGAATGCAGAAGTTCTTCAAATTTCTGACCCAAAGCTTAAAGTTAAAACCAACTCCATTTGATGCGGTAGGATGGTGGAATCTACTCATGGAGCCTCCATGACATTCAATGCACCGGCCTCACCTTACAAGAAGTAGTTGTTAGAGTTCGACAGAAGACCAGGAGAAACTCAGTGGTTCTGATAGCAGAAAGTTCTGAGTTTTGGGGCTTATTGGAGTTTTGAAAGATATCGCCTGGCGACAACCAGTATTGCCTGGCGACAGTGCAATTTTCTTTAATTCAGTTTTCTGTTTGGAATTTGGTATTGTGATTTTTTTGAACTATTATGTTATTGATTTGATTGTTGTAGTAGTAAAATGTTATTGACTTTTAATATTTTGGTTATTTAAAGTTAATATTTGTTTTTTAAAGTTAATTTTTATTGTTTAATTAGTATGTCAATTCATTAGCTTGATATGTCCAGTATTCCTAGTTCTAGTCTTAGTAAAGAAAAACAGGAATCTAGAAGTGGCTTTGTGAAAATATCTGCAAGCTGTGAATCAGTGCCTATAAAATTAACTTTTACTGTATTTTGTTTAATGTTGTCTCTAAAGAAGTGATGGCATACATCAATATGTTTGGACCTAGAGTGATGAACTGGATTGTTTATTAAGTCAATTGCACTTTTGTTATCACATTTTAGTTCAATAGTATCGTGGTTAATTCCAAAGTCTTCTAAGGTTTTCTTCATCCAAAGAGCTTATGCACAACAACTTCCTAGTGTAATATATTCAGCCTCAGTAGTGGATAAGGCAACATAATTCTGTTTCCTAGACGACCATGAAATTAGTGACGGGCCTAAAAAGTGACAAGTGCCACTTGTGTTCTTGCGATCTAATGAACAACCAGCATAATCAGAATCAGAATAAACATTCAAAATAAAAGTATCATTATGAGGATACCACAAACCTAGTTTAGGAGTTCTGATAAGATATCTAAAAATATATTTAACCACTTTTAAATGTGATTCTTTAGGATTAGCCTAAAATCTAGCACATAAACATACGACAATCATAATATCAGGTCTAGATGCTGTTAAATATAAAAGTGATCCTATCGTCCCTCTATATATTGTTTGATCTATAGAAATTCCACCTTCATCTTTTCCTAATTTCAAAGAGACACTTATGGGAGTATTGGCCTGTTTTAGATTTTCAAATCCAAATCTTTTTAACACATGATAAATATATTTAGATTGACAAATAAAAATACCATCATGCTTTTGAGTAATTTGAAAACCAAGAAAATAGGTGAGTTCTCCTACCATGCTCATTTCAAATTCATTTTTCATAATTTCCGCAACATTATCACATAATTTTTCATTAGTGGATTTAAAAATAATTTCATCAACATATATTTGTAAAACTATAAGATCATCATGAACATGTTTGATAAAAAGTGTACAATCAGCATTACCTATTTTGCAATCATTTTTTAATAAATACACAGTCAATCTATCAAACCATGCTCGAGGTGCTTGATAAGTGATTATTTATAGTTATTTATATATAGATTTTATTTAATAATAAAAATATTTTATTTAGTTTATTTTAATATTGTTATTAAATTGCTTTGTTTTCTTATTTCAGGTGAATCTGGGCGGCCACTATCAAATTAGAGCTTACAGGACTGATCAGGAGATGAAACCAAAGATTGCTAGAAAAATCAACTTTTCACGGACAAGACACGGGCGTGACCCTCAGGTCACGGGCGTGACCCTCAGGTCACGGGCGTGACCCTCAGGTCACGGGCGTGACCCTCAGGTCACGGGCGTGACCCTCAGGTCACGGGCGTGACCCTCAGGTCACGGGCCTAACACGTGGCCATGACCCATAAAGGAGCCCCAGAGTACTTGCCACGTTGGATTAAAGTTACATGCCCCGGTCATGGGAGTGACCTATGGGTCACGGGAATGATCACCAGGCGTGACTAGCTGTCGGGGCTACAGTTTCGATTCCAAACAGTTTTCAAGCTACACGCTCAGGTCACGGGCGTGACCTTCAGGCCAAGGGTGTGGCATTCAGGCGTGACGTCCAGGCGTGCTGTGCTTAATGACGGTAGTACCACATCCAGTCAGTTTCAAGCTTACATGCCCTAGGTCATGGGAGTGACATAGGGGGGTGACGTCCCGCAACAGCCAGAGTTTAATTCCCGCCATATATAGTTCCTGCCATTTCCAGCTATAGTCTAGTCACGCCCTAGGTCACGGGCGTGACCTAGGGGCGTGACCAGCAAAACAGCCGATTTTTCGGTATTCTCCTAACGTTCCCGAGCTTTCAACAGGACCGTTCCCAACCTAACATGCCCCCTAGTCACGGGCGTGACCTAGGGGAGTGACCTGCCAGAGAAGAATCAATAAATTCCATAAATCTGCATGAGCTCAGGAGGATGATTAGGAGCCAATTTTAGGAGTAATTTGTAGCTTAGTTTACTGTTTTCTTGCATTTCTTCCTTGTACTTTTCCTTTCCATAACTTAGTTTACTTTTCGTAATTCAATTCAAGTATTTCTCTTCGGCAATCATGTCTTACTTTTCCTTCATTTTATGTAACCTTTACATCATGTTAAGTAGCTAAACTTCTTTTTACACTTGATCATGATGAACGTTGGAATAAAATGATCTTTTCAACTTTATTAAAATTGTCAAGTTCTTTAATTTACTCACTTTCGATTTATCTTTGATTTATTTTTGTGTCGAATTCATATTTTGCGGATATGTTCTTCGATCCTAGATCCGTATCTTAAATGACCGAGAGGTTGCGGATATGAGTAGATCGCTCAAAGATAAAAGGATTTGATTGCACTCCTCGAGAGAGGATGACATAATTCTTCCGGATTGGAGTCAAATCCAATAGAGGGGTTCACCGCCTAAAGCAAGCTTAGAGGTTTTGACTGGCCGAGAGGTCTTAATCGATCAACTTAAGGTTAGTAAAAAGCATGAGTTCGAGAGAGACACTTTTGTACTTTAGGAACCTCCACGGTCGAAGTAGTTAATTTAGAGCTTGGTTTTCATAAAGAGTTTATTTTAATTCATGGTGAGACTAGATCAAGTGCTAGTTTTTAGTTTTTTTTCTTTCATGTAGTTTAATTTAATCTCCTTTTATATTTAAATAAAATAATACTAATTTGCGTGTGTAGGAGTACTCAACAGTCCCCGAGTCAAATACGACATTTCCTATACTATATTTCGATAGGTATGCCTGCCTATTTGAGATTTTTGTTTGGATTTATTTTTAAAACAACCTAAAATTCCTCATCAAGTTTTTGGCTCCATTGCCGAGGAATTATTTTGTTGATATTTTGAAAGCTCAAATTTTATTACTTTTATCATTCTTCTTCTCTACCTTAATTTTCTTTTCTTTTTCTTTTTAAATTCATTTCTATTAGGTAACAGTTGTTTTTATTTTCTGTCTTAAAAATGTTATCTCAATTGGCCGCTAAGGTTGTAGAGCTTAATCTTTTGCAAGACACAAGACAAAGCAAAATTTCTTGTTATTATTGTGGTGTTTCTCATCAAAGTGATAATTGTTATTATTATTAAAAATTTTGTTATGAAAATAATTTGTAATAAATAATTATTCTCACTTTGATGCTAATTCTTCTTCATATTTTCATGAAAATAATTTTTCTAATTTAACTAATATTCATGAAAATACTTTTTAAAGTCTTCACGAGAACACTTTTTCTGATTTGAATAATTGTTCTTTATATTCGGATGCTACTTCTTCTTGTTGGCAAGATAAACCGGAAAAATCCCTGAGTAATGAGAATAATTATTTAGATTTGAATTCTTGTCTTCTTTTTCTGCACCGCAAATTGAGTCTTCTAATTTTGGGGAACTTTTTCATACTCAATTTTCTCCTCCCCAGAATCTTGCTCCGATTAATACTTGTTCAAATAATTTTTCTCCATCTTCGAATATTTCACCTAGGATGAAACATGACTCCACATGTGCCCCCTTAGTGGTTTATTCCAAAGAGGAGTATGAATTATTATATCAAGAATTTATTAAAAACTTTTCTAATAATTTTTCCCCCTTTTATGAATATTTCACCTATGGAGGAACATGACTCTTCATGTGCTCCCTTAGTGTCTTCTTTGGAAGAGAAAGAAGAATTATTAAATAAAAAATTTATTAATATTATGGGCCCACCGGGTGAATTAGAAGAACATGTTTCTTCTCATACTACACCCGATTCTTATTTTCATGAATTTTCAAGCACCACTTCTAATTATTTAGAATTTCAAATTCATAAAAAATGATGTGTCCAATAATATTTCTTTAAATCAATTTTTATATACCAATCTCATTTTAGAAAATAAACAACCGGAGTCTAATCATATAACTTCGCAAGGGCCTCCTCCTTACGAAGATTTTTCTGACGCGCTTATTTTTGATTTTACTTTCACTAACGAGTTTTAATAAGAAGATGAGACGTTGCAATACAACGTTGTTCCCAATCTATTTGTCGCTCATCTACAAAGATTCGAATCACCTCAGGTATGAAGAGCTGATTTGAATCTACATTTTCAAGTCAAATGCTCAAAGAAGAAAAATCAAGAAGAAAACGGAGGAGTAGCTGGGCGAGCGTCTTCGGCGTATTCACCCAAGCGGGATATAAGGAAGTTGCCCTTGCACTTAAATTTTTTATTTCCCTTTTTCCTAACCAACACCGTCTAGCTTAAAGACGGGAAAAAGAAAAGCACTCTTGGGAGACACCCTTTGTTTATCTATTTTTATTTTTTCTAAAACAATTTTTATTTGGTTTTTTTATTTTCTCATTACTACTTAGCTTATAAACATTAGGAACAAGGTTTATTTTTATGTATGGGGGATTCTCATTTATTGTCTTTATTTAAAAATCCAAAAAAATGAAAAAGCCTTTAAAATTTTTTAAAAAAATTGTTTTCTTTTTATTATCAAAAATACAGAAAAGTATAAAAAATCGAAAATTAATTTCTTGGAAAGGGCCTTGTTGGGCTTTCATCCCACAAAACCACCTACTACCTTGCGAACCCGTCACTGGGTAGCCCTCGGGAAGTCCAAGATTAACAAAAAAATTAGGATTTTATTTTTTTTAAAAAAATCAAAACTATAATGAACCCCTACTTAATTTTTCGTGATTTTTGGAAAATAATTTTGAGGTAATTTATAAGAATTTTTATAATTTTTGATTTTCTATTTTTTTATTTTATCATTGTTTATTAGATTTAATTTTTAGGCGATTTAATTTTGTGAAATACATTATGAATTAAATTTGTTTAGAGTAATCTATTTAGAACTTTGTCTCTCTAATTAAAATTAGTTTCAATTTTATAGTGTTTAGTTAAACAATTTCTAGATTTCAAATTATAATCACTTATGCTTAAAGATTCTTAGGAAATTTTAATTTACTATAGTAGCTCTTTAATTATTTTAATTTAATCTAAATATTTTTTAGCTTTCCCTTGTTTTTAATTTTTTGTTAGATCATATGTCATGGGGATAAGAGGATAAAATTCATTATTCCTTGGTACATATATGCAATTTTGTTTTTTATTTTGTTACATCATATGTCATTAGAATCATGTATTCCTTGTTACACATATGCAACCCCCAAAAAATAGAAGGAGTAAGGTGATAAAATTCATTACTCCTAATCAATTTTGTTATTTGAAAAGAGAAAAAATATTTGTTCATATATCATGGAAAATGAAATTCATCATTTTCTTGGTAAACATATGCGAATATCAAAAAACATTATGTGGGGTGAGAGGTTAAAATTCATCACCCCCAATCCAAAACCTCTTCAATTTCCTTTTTCCAAACCCAATAGCCAATATAAATGCTTTAAAATTAAATTAAAATTCTAAGAAAGCATAAATAGTAGTTTAAATTTTCTTTTAAGTTTTTTTAGTTAAAAAAGTGTTAATAATTCTATATCTTAATTTGTTTGCTAACTACTCAATTTTGAAGTCTAATTAATTTATATGACAAAATTTTGCTAAATATATTTGGCTCATCGTATTTTAATTTCATATTTTATGACTTAATTTTAAATCACTAAATTTTACTTTTAATTTTCTTTTGGTTTAATAAATTTTTAGTTTAATTAAAAAATTATATTAATTTCTTATAAGTACTCCCATAGTTTTACTCTTGAATAGCAAAAGCTTAAGTATGAGGGTATTTGATAAGTCATTATTTATTTATAGATTTTTTAATAAATAATAATATTTTATTTAGTTTATTTTAATATTGTTATTTAATTGCTTTGTTTTCTTATTTCAGGTCAATATGTGCGGTCACTATCAAATTGGAGCTTACAGGACTAATCAGGAGATGAAACTGAAGATTGCTGGAAAAATCAACTTTTCAAGGATAGGACACGGGCGTGACACTCAGGTCATGGGCGTGACATGTGGCCGTGACCTATAAAGGAGCCCTAGAGTACTTGCCACGTCAGATTAAAGTTACACGCCCTGGTCACGGGCATGACCTATGGATCACGGGCGTGACCAGCCGGCGTGGCTAGCTGACGGGGCTGCAGTTTCGATTCCAGATAGTTTTCATGCTACAAGCCCAGGTCAAGGGCGTGACCTTTAGGACATGGGTGTGGCATTCAGGCATAACATACATGCATTCCGCACTTAATGAAGGCAGTTCCGGATACAGTCAGTTTCAAGCTTACACGCCCTAGGTTATAGGCAGGTGCGTGATATCCCGCAATAGCCATAGTTTAATTCTCTCCATTTCCAGTTCTCGTCGTTTCCAGTTCGCGATGTTTCCAGCTATAGTCTAGACACGCCCTAGGTCACGGGCATGACCTAGGGGCGTCACCAGCAAAATAACCGATTTTGGCGGTTTTCTCCCAACTTTTCCGGTCTTTCAAGAGGACCGTTCCCAACCTGACATGCCACTTAGTCACGGGCGTGACCTAGGGGCGTGACCTGCCAGAGATAAATTTATAAATTCCATAAATCTGTAGGAGCTCAGGAGGAAGATTAGGAGTCAATTTTAGGAGTAATTTGTAGCTTAGTTTACTGTTTTCTTGCATTTCTTCCTTATACTTTTCCTTTCCATAGCTTAGTTTACTTTTCGTAATTTAATTCAAGTATTTCTCTTCGGCAATCATGTCTTACTTTTCCTTCTTTTTATGTAACTTTTACATCATGTCAAGTAGCTAAAATTCTTTTAGCACTTGATCATGATGAACCTTGGAATAAAATAAGCTTTTCAACTTGATTAAAAATTTCAAGTTCTTTACTTTACTCACTTTCAATTTATCTTTGATTTATTTTGTGTCGAATTCATATTTCGCGGATATGTTCTTTGATCCTAGATTCGTATCTTAAATGACCGAGAGGTTGTGAATACGTGTAGATCGCTCAAAGATAAAAGGAGTTGATTGCACTCCTCGAGAGAGGATGACATAATTCTTCTAGATTGGAGTCAAATCCAACAGAGGGGTTCACTGCCTAAAGCAAGCTTAGGGGTTTCGACTGGCTGAGATGCCTTAATCGATCAACCTAAGGTTAGTCAAAAGCATGAGCTCAAGAGAGATGCTTTTGTACTTTAGGAACCTCCACGGTCGAAGTAGTTAATATAAAGCTTGGTTTTCATAAAGAGTTTATTTTAATTCAAGGTTAGTTTAGATCAAGTGCTACTTTTTAGTTTATTTTCTTTCATTTAGTTTAATTTAATCTCCTTTTATATTTAGATAAAATAATATTAATTTGCATGAGTAGGAGTACTCCATAGGCCCCGAGTCTAATACGATATTTCCTAAACTATATTTTGATAGGTACGCTTGCCTATTTGAGATTTTAGTTTGGATTTATTTTTAAAACTATATAAAATTACTCATCAGTGCTTGTTTTAAACCATAAAGAACTTTTTCTATTTTAAAAACATGATCAGGAAATTTATCATTTACAAATCCTACAGGTTGTTCTACATAAACCTCTTCCTTAATATACCTGTTAAGAAAAGCAGTTTTGACATCCATTTGAAATAGTTTAAATCTTTTAAAACTAGAAAATGCAAAACAAATTCTAACTGCTTCCAAACGTGCTACGAGTGTAAAAGTTTCATCAAAATTTATTCCTTCAATTTGTGAATAACCTTTTGCTACAAGTCTAGCTTTGTTTCTAGTGACCCAACATTCACTATCCATTTTATTTTTAAAGATCCACTTAACGCCTACAACAGAATGATTTGATGGTCTTTCTACTAGTTTCCAAACCTTATTTCGTTCAATTTGACTAAGCTCTTCATTCATAGCTAAAAACCAAGAATTATCATTTAAAGCGATTTCTACATCTTTTGGTTCTATATCTGATATAAAGCATAGGTTTGAAAATCAATCATGTAAAGATGTACTAGTACTTACCCCTCTTGATGGTTCTCCAATAACCAAATCTTTTGGATGATCTTTTGAATATCTCAGTTCACTTTGAGGCACATATTCTTGCACTTCTTCTTCTTCTTTTTCTCTAAGTACTTCATCATCATTCGACCTTTGTGGGGGGAAGGGCTCTTCATCTTGACTTGTATTGTTAGTTTCTACACAAGAGAAAAGTTCATCAAATTTAACATGAATTGATTCTTCAACTATTTTTGTGCCTTTATTATAAACTTTATAAGCTTTACTAGTTGAAGAATATCCAATAAAAATACCTTTATCACACTTTTCATCAAATTTTCCTAAATTATCTTTAGTATTCAAAATAAAACATTTACATCCAAAAACTGTAAAATAAGATACATTCAGTTTCTTTTGAAAATATAATTCATACAGTGTTAATTTCAAGAAGGGTCGAAGAATAACAAGATTAATAACATAACATGTAGTACTTATAGCTTCACCCCAAAATGATCTAGGTAATTTGTATTCTGATAACATAGTACGAGCTAGTTCTTGAAGAATTCCATTTTTCCTTTCTACCACACCATTTTATTGCGGTGTGCGAGAAGTGAAAAATTCATGCTTAATCCCTAACTAATTGCAAAAAGATAAAAATTTGTCATTATCAAATTCACCTCCATGATCTGAACGAATGCATTTGATTTTTAAATCTAGTTCATTTTGAAAGCGTATACACAATTTAGAAAATTCTAAGAATGCATAAGTTTTTGACGATAAGAAAATTGTCCAACATAAATGAGAATAATCATCAATCAAAACAAATGTGTATTTTCAACCTCCTAGACTTTGTGTACTAATTGGACAAAACAAATCCATATGAATCAACTGTAAAGGTCTGTAGTGGAAATAATATTTTTGATTTTAAATGAAGATTTTGAAAATTTTCCTTTTTGACATGGTGAACATAAATAAGATAAATTTCTATGTAAAATAGGTAAACCTTTAATTAGATTATCTCGAGACAATTTTACAATTAACTTGGAACTTGAATGTCCAAGTCGCCTATGCCATAAATATAACTCATCATTTTTTGACATAAAACATTTTAACAAAGAATGTGATAAGTCATTAAACTTTATCATGTATACATTTTGATATCTATGAGCAGTAAGAACAATATCATTTGTTTTGGAATCAAAAAGTTTGCAAAAGTTTGAAGATGAGTCAAATAATACATTTAAACCAATATCGCATAATTGACTTATGAAAATTAAATTATGTTTTAAACCTTTAACATACAAAACATTTGATATAGTAAAAGACTTGTTACCTACTACTCCAATGTTGATGATCTTTACTTTTCCATTATCGCCAAATGTAACTGCTCCTCCTTTCTTCATCTCTAGGCTAAGAAACTTTTATTTGTTGTCTGTCATGTGCTTGGAGCATCCTGAGTCCAAGTACCACACATCTTTCTTATTCTTAGCCTGCCAACACACCTAAAAAGAGGATGAGAGTAAAGATCTGGTTACCCATGTACTTCCACACATAGTATAGGTGGAAGCCTCAGGTACCCAGACTTGTTTAACAGAACAATGTCCTGTTTTTTTACAAGTGTGAGTGGTGTGTCCAAACTTATTACATTTGGCACACGTGACGAATGAAGTTGAGGGATTTTTAAAAATAATTATTGAGCTCTTGCCGAAGTAGTATTTATAGTAGATTTATTATTTTTATTTAAAACAGGCGAATTTTTGAATTTTTTCTTATCGCCGACGACAGTGGCTGTTGCCGGGCGATGGTGTCTAGAAGTGTATCAGAGTCCCAATTTTGCTGAACCATAACATTGATTCGCCAAAATCATATTCAGTGACTTTCAACCTATTCTAACATTTTTAGTGGCCACTTCTAAATCACGAACTTGACCTTTCAATGCGGTATTTTCAGCAACTATAGTACCGCATCGGCTTGCGAAGGCCTTTTTACTGCCTTCTACTTGATTAAGAATGTTTTAGAGATCTTTCTAAGGTCCCTTCTTCCCTTATAAGAGAATCAATACGAGACCGATACATAGAAAGATCTTTCTCAAGTTCCAGTATTCTTGTCGAAGAGGGACAATCCTCTTGACAAGTAACTTTCTCCTTCTTAACTACTTTTAACTCGATTGTTAATTTTTTATTTTCATTTAATAAATTTTTATTTTCAGATTTTAGTACCTTAGTTTCATTTAAGCTTTTGTCAAAATATTTACAAGTTGTTAAAAATTCAGAGTATAGATCTTCATAGGTTCGAGGAGTTACCTCAGTGTTGCTCTGGACACTGCACTCATCATCAGATGATGAGACGTCCTTTTCCATCAGGCACATGTTGGCCTCCTCTTCAGTTTCTAAACTCGAAATGCTTGTCTCCTCAAAAGTGACGTAATCCTAGGTTTCAGCCTTCAGAATTTCTTCTAATTGAATGTTATTTAACTGAAGGTTAGTTAATCACCTAGAGTGGGGGGGGGGGTGGTGAATAGGTCTTTGAAAATTTTCTTGGTTTTTTGCTGATTTCAACTTATACTATCTAGAGCTTGTCCTTAGATCCTGCAATAAGAAAGAAAACAAGCAACACAACAAACATAAAGATTTATAGTGGTTCCCCATTTGGGTACATCCACTTTCCCCCCCACCTCTCCAACTGATTTATTGGAATAAGCACAAACTCCACCAATATGCTCCTCAAAGCTTACACCTCAGGCCCTCAGCATATAACACAGAATCTTCACAGAATCCAAACTCAGAACCACAAGGGTTCCTACCTCAGAGCCCTGCAGGACTCCTACAACCCAGTGATCCACTGATCACCTACCTCAGCTTTATTTCTAATTCCTACAACTCAGGCTCTTCAGCCCTACAACTTCAGGCACACAACCCTACTCTCAGAGTGCTGCAACACTCCTACAACTCATTACCCTTCTAGGTACCTACAGCTC
Source organism: Platanthera guangdongensis (assembly GCA_039583875.1). NCBI lineage: Eukaryota > Viridiplantae > Streptophyta > Magnoliopsida > Asparagales > Orchidaceae > Platanthera > Platanthera guangdongensis. The sequence goes on from CM077147.1 coordinate 68,748,034, forward strand.
AGCCTCTTCTAAGGCTTACAACTCAGTGACACACTTATCCCATACAGCTCAGTGACTCTCCTGTCACCTACCTCAGGCACAAGGCCCTACACCCATGCTGGGAGGACAACCCTACATCAGATCCATACTTGGATCCTATCTCAGAGAGCAGCACTCTCCTACCTCAGGAAATTAAGCCCTATAGCTCAGATCCACACTTGGATCCTACCTCAGTACCCCAACAGGGCACCTACCTCAGCGACTAATTAGGCACCTACATTAGGCACAAAGTGCCCTACACTCAGAATTAGATAAACTGAATCCTACAGGAAGAGAGTACAAAATAATTTAGAAAAATAAACAACTGACTCAGAGATAAATCTCTGAGTCTACCTTGCTGGACTGAGCAGATATCTGTCCAGCACACTTGGTGTAGAAGGAATTAGTCCTCTTCTACAGCTAACTCTTCTCTGCTGCACAGATGAGCTGCTGCCAGCTTACTGAATAGATGAATCATCTTCTCTATTCTGGAAAGAACTATCTTGGTGAGGTTGAAGAGCTTCAGCTAACTTTCTTTGCCTTTATGGCTATCTCTGCCGGACTTTAGCTTTCAAGCTTGGTGGAGAAGAAGATGTCCAGCCGCCTCTTGATTTCTTTATGTATTTTTTGCGTTTGTTACTTTTTCCATTCGATCGTTTTCATTCGTTGCCCTAATCCCTTTTCTTTTTTCCTTTTTATATGCGTTGATTTTAATCAACGACACACTTGTATGTGGGCCGAGGCAAGGATTAGTGAGCCTCACCTTCTTCAGAAAAGGATAAGGCAGCTTTTGGCGCCACTGCAGCTTTCCCGCAACGGCTACATGTAAGTTGACTTTGATGATGTCAGCAATGGTCCTCACCATATGGACTTAGAAAATATTCCAGAGATCCAGAAAAGCGCTGAGTGATGTTAAGTCACTCATTGCCATTTATCTTGGCTCTTAGCACTTCTATACTTATGAATTTACTCTGGATTTGTCTCAGTGGTTCTGTCTCATCGGTCTCAGCGGTCTCAGCAGTTTCTTCTTAACAGCTGTGACAGGCCTTTATCTCAATGCTTTCTTCTTATCAGCTGAGACAATTTTTATCTCAGCGGTATCTTCTTCATTAGAAGCGTTGAGTGAACCTGCTTCACTTAACGCTTCTGGACTTAGAGAAATCGAGCTAGTTTTGTCTCAATGCTTCCTTCTTCATTAGAAGCGTTGAGTAAACCTACTTCACTCAAAGCTTCTGGATGTAGAGAAGTCCAACTTGTTTTGTCTCAGCGGTTAAGCTGACACATTCTTCTTAGTTGTCTCAGTTGTCTCAGTGCCTTTTTCCTTAGTTTGTTTTTCTAGGTTTAGCTGCGTTCGACGACCTGTGAGCTGAGCTAGACAAACTCTGATCTTCTCAGCGGTCTCAACGCTTTTTGCCTTAGTCAATTTTTCTGGTTTTAGCGCGATAAGTGTTGAGCAGAGGTCGACGATCTTTAAGCTGATCTCGACGAATTTTTAGTTTACCACAAAACTCATTTTTCTTCACCTGTCCAATCATGTACTACCTGCATGCATGAACTAGAACACCCATCAAATACATTATGCCCCTTAGCATGATTGGTGATGCCTCTTCAAATTCTGAGGAATATTGTAGGGCACAATTCCCAATAATCTCGCCCTATTTGAAGAAGGCAGAACACACATCCATGCTAAGGTGCATTAACACAAGAAATATCATGATAGGTCTAATGAAATATTATCATGACAACTAGCCATCCCAGTATAGGATAACTCCCCCTAGATGAGATGGCTTAGAACTATGATTGAAAGATCAATGGTATAGGTGAATTATCAATCTTTGACAATATGATAGTATGATTAACAACAAAAACTTTATTAATCATTAACCAGGTAAACATTATGATCAAGATGAACCTAATCATTAACTAATTTAGATATCTTTAGTCAAACTATAGTAGGTAAAATTAGTGATTATAAGATATCTATTAAGGAATAGCATATTTATCAAACACAGACATGTAAGTTAAAATTTCATGCACATTTCTCACATCAATGTAGTGAGGGCCAAAATATATTCATTTCCTTGATAGAGATTTAAAGCTTTTACATTGTTGATATTCATTACAAAATATAGTCTTGACAATTTTTAAATAAGCTTAAGTCTAGCAGTCTTCTATCAGCTGTTCTTTGATGAACTTGCACCAGCATCCTTGGTTGCAGCAGTCTTATTCAAGATTTCAGCCTTGTTCTTCTGCCACTTGAAGTAGAGGAATGGCTTTGGAATATATCTGGGAGGAATTTTCTTGGGATTGCTCTTCCTTACCAGATTCTCATTGAATACTCTTTCCCATAGGGAATTTTTTTCCATATGATTTATCCATTCCTAAGAAGGATATACAATATCAATATTCTTTAAGATTTGTCCATGACTTACCCAAGCATTGATAATGATGGATTTAGAGGCATCACTTAGTTATTCATAGTTTTGATCATCTCTGTTCTCAACTCTCCTCTTTGACATGAACTCTTCAGCCATTTGAGTTCCTTCCATCTTTCTTCTGGCACCAAGCTGTGCATCCTGTGCAATTCTAGCTTGTGTTGGGAAGTCTAGGTCCTGTGGCCTCTTTCTATCCAGGCGGGGCAGGTGTAGTGCCACCCTGGTGCTTTGAATTACATTGAAGGTTTGATCTTCAATGAGTGTTGCAGCCTTAGCATGGCTATTCTTCCCCTTTCTGCCATCTTCAGAGATGGTATTTTGCAGTAAGGTGGTGTTGGCTTCATTCTTGCTTGATATAGAATTGAATATTCTTTCATTGTGAGCATGCAGCTCATCTTTCAGAAGTATTGCCTCCATTAGAGATTGGAAGACAATAATGGTGATATGCTGATTTACATGATCTGCTGCATCCTTGATCATCTCATCAGTTGCACTTACATAATTCTTGACATATCCTATGTCAGTTGTAGAGAGTTTTTGGATTGAGTCCAAGGATTGCATGAGGGTGGTCAGTTTGATGCCAGCAGTTCCAGACTTATCAAACCAGGTTGTGACCTGTTTGTTTAAGTGAGAGATTTCTTCTTTATTTTCATTGACTTTAGTTATCAAGTCATACCTCATTTTGGCAACTGATTGATCAACATACTCCTTGAGGGTTGTGGTTTGACCATCCAAGAGTGCTTTGATTTGATTTAGAAATTCCTCATTGGATATGGGGGTAGAAGAAGAATGGCTCATAGGAGGAGGTACAACATTCTGAGCAGGGATCTGAGAAGGCTCCCCCTCAACTACATCACATATAGGAGGAAACATTTCCTTAGCTAAAGTTATATTAACACTACTGATTAAGATGTTATGGGTATTTCCTGTAGTGGGTGCAGACTCAACTATTCTGTTGACAACTTGATCCAAGTTTGTCAAATCCATCTGATCATGCTCACCCTCAGACTGAGCATCCTTCTCTAGGCTTGACCTATCAAGATAATATCTAAAGCTTCAGAAGGCTCATGGTTATCATCTATAGTATGCATATCATCAATTGCAGTTACATCATCATTATCTGCCATATCTGCCTTATCTTCTGCAGCAACTTCTTCCTCATTGCCAATCTTTAACACTTTTCCTGATCTAGGGCTGGTATGGATTTTATCAACATGCACAACAGTGTCCTATAGTTGAATGTTTGTAGAGGATTGACTGAGTGATAAGTCAACCTGCAGACTAATATCAGTTGGAGAGGATGATCCAAGCTCTAGTTCAGGGCTTGTAGTTCTTTCTTCCCCAATAGGTTTCTTCCATTTACCCTTAGAGGAGTCCTTTATTCCTGAAGGTTGGCTCATTAGTAGGACCCTAGTGAATCTGTCCAAAGTCTTTTTGTCCATCCTTTTTAGGTAGTGAATCTTCACCCCATGTTTCGGTTTGAAAGTATCAGGATAGGTGTTCATTAGATATAAGGAAAGAATTCTGCCCATGTTTGGAGAGGGTATACAGTCTATTAATCACTGATAGATAAGATAAGACCATGAGGTCTTTATATTCAGGATAATTTTGGTCATGACATCAAACATGGACCTAATGATAGTGTCATGTGATTCAGGTTTGCAGATAATGGCTTTCCCTACAATATCTGCTAGTAGTTTGCCTCTCTGATTGAAGAATTTCCATTTAAGAGACCCAGATTTGGCCTTATTGTATCCACACCATCTGAGAGCACTGTCTCTGTCCATGTCGGCGGGCTCTTCTTCCTCGCTAGGGTTGACAGATGGTATATGAAGGGCCTTTCCTTGTCTCTTAGGGTTTATCTTAATTTTGATATCTTCAATCTTAGACTTAAGAGAGTTTTGAGATGAGGACACTTTAATGTTCGAGAAGAATTCTACTAACTCCTTTTTAAGAATGGTGAAGGGTTCAGACAGGGTGTACTCCAGGCCTGTGAATTCAATCATCCTTATCACTGCTTTAATCTATGGAGACGCATGACTGAATCCATCCCTCATAATTTTGTATCCTTCCTGGAGCTCCTTGAAGACATTTGGCGCCATTGAACCAGTGCGGCAAGACGCTGAGAGGGTTTCAATCTCGAGGACAAGGGTTAAGGCTTTTAAAGAGTGGAGTGGCTTTTCGTTTCTTGTCACCTTTCTATTTATACTAAAAGGGTTCAATTATCAATTAAGCATTTTTTAGCCTAAAACTTATTCATTCATTTTAATGGGTTGCGTTACGCTTCCTATTATAAAACAAGAGATTTAGTACTTTGATTTTTCTAACCTAAGCTTTTCTTCTACTTATTCAATGCATGTTTAATTTGTGGCTTCCCTTACTGATTGGATGTACAATATTTGACTTAATAAAAAATTTACTAGTTTTAAATAGAAGGGGACCTAACATGTTAGTGAACCAGTTCTATTGGCACTCCAATTTATGCATTGGTTTACCTTAAAGCTTGCTAATACGTTATTTCAATTTTAGAATAAATCCTACAAAAATTAATAGTGTAGATAATTGAATCACTATTTTCTATTTGGTGTGCTTGATTTGGTTCAGCCTGAGCACATCTAACATAACTAATCAATTAACAAACTTAATCTCTATATAGGAGAGAGAGAGACCTACCTTGATGCTTGCTTCCTCCAGCTTTTGATGATTACATTCTTGACAGCCTCAACCTTAATTTGTTACTTTTCCTGTCGTATATTACTAGAGCAACTATCCTATCCCAGACATTTGCCTGGAATACCAATTATCCAAATACCAAGTCTTAATTGGACAGGTACTTGGATTATCCTACAAAACAAAATTCATTTACCCTTAGGCACCCAATGATAATTGGGTCCTAGGTTCTTGTTAGCATCATAAAACCTTTGCCCAACTCTCTGCCTGGGCTGAGCACCCTTTTGTCCAATAGTCACATTCAGGTTATGTCAACAATCAATGGTAAAGTAACTAACTTTCCCACAGCACCAACATTTATGAATGTTGTATCTTATCTTTAGGCCAGCACAGAATTGCTATCTATGAGAGATGTGAGTAATACCAGAATTTGCTGGATGAGCATTGCATGATGCTGCCCCCTTATTCCTGGGTGAAGGTGCCGAGGGACTAAATACAGCTGGTCCAGTATAGGCCTAATGTATTTTTGGAGCCTACCATCTAGTGGACTCACTCATTTTCTTAGATAAAGGATATTTGGATACAAATCTAAAGAACTTCTCCCGAACTTTGTGTCTAGAGTGGACAGTATCACTCTTTCTTGGATCACGTTCCTTCACTCCACTGGTGGAGCCCACATTTGATTGATCCTTCTAGAGTGGTGCAAACTTGACAGTTTTAGAAGGTGAATTTGCCTTTTGGAACACTGTCCTCTTATCAGGGAATTCATATTTGAAATGATGATTGATGTGATAAATACCCAGCTTCTTAGGGACTGGGCAAGTTGCAGCTTTTGGCAACTGACCCTGTGAGTGAGAAGGGTTAATCACAATCCCCAATCTCTCTGTGAACTTTTTCTCCAGATATCTAATATGCTTTTTCTTCTTTTATATAAACAAAGTCTGACACTCAAGATTTTTCTTGAGTTCAGACACCTCATGACTTTTCTTATAGAACTCAATAGATTTATTGTTATAAAGAGTTTTATAAGGCATTAGGACTTCTATCTCCTTGTCTTGTCTTTTGGCAAGAATTCTGCTCTTCTTTAGAGCATCTAGGAGTAGTCCATACTTGTCAATCAATTGATTGACATCAGTCTCAGATTTTGAGCAATCTTTATCATAGGATGAAGATGCACCAGTATCTGGACTGGACTCATAGTCAGAGGAAGACGCAGAATTGAATATAGGTTGTACCTTGATTGATTCTGAATCTGGCTGAATTATTTCTTCTTTAGTCATTGCCATCAAACCATGGCATCCATAGTCTTATTCATCCTCCTTATTATCACTGTATGAGTGAGACAAAGGGGCCCTGATTCCTATCTTGGCAGCAGGATATTCCGCCTCTTCTCCTGGATCTGCTGCAACAGATATCAACCCTATATAGGCTTCTTCCTCTTCATCTTCATATTCTGAGGATGAAGAATCTGTCCAGCTTCTCTCCTTCTTAGCCACAGAGGACTTCTCCTTCTTCTTGCCCTTGTGATGATGGTGATGCTTTTTTCTTCTTATTCTTCTTCTCATATTCTTCCTTTCTTTTGACTGGTTAGTCAGCAATGACATGACCGACCTTGCTTCAACAGTAATAGATGACATTAGAAGAAATCTGTTTACTAGTTTTAGGGACATACCTATCATCCTTGGATGAGTTTCTGTGATAAGAGGATGAAGATGGCCTGCTCTTCCAGCCATTCTTCTTTATGAACTTCTGAAATTGTATGGAGAAGGCAGCTAGATCATTATCAGACATGTGGTTATCTCATGAGCTTGGCTCAGAATTTTCTGAGCTAGATTCAGCTTCCCTCCTTGGTGGTGAGGGAGTCTTTCTTCTACTTCTTCTCGGGGCTTCTGCCTTGAATTCCACAGACTTGTCCTTGGACTGGAATTGGCTGCTCTTCTCCTTTTCTTGTTTAGCAGCCAGCTACATTTTATAGGACTGCAGCTTTCCAAAGAGTGTTGGTGGAGGAGTGTCTGCTAGCTTAGACATTTCCCTAATAGCATAAATCTTGGTGTCCCAATCTCTAGTGAGATATTTAAGGAACTTGTCATTCAGCTCATAGTTGTTTAAGGTCCTACCATAGGTTCATAGTTCATTTACTGTTCTAAAGAACCTTTCAAAATAGTCAGCAACTTTTTAAGACTTGCTTTGCCTGAAGGCTTCATACTCTTGATTGAGCATGGACTTTCTAACATCTCTAACTTCCTTATAACCTTCCATGTAGACCACAAGGGTGTCCCACATTTCCTAGGAGGTCTTGCAGTGTACAATATTTTGGAAGGTTGAGTCATTAATGGCACTGGCTATAATATTTTGTGCCCTTTTGTCCATGGTGGATAGAATCACTTCATCTCTGTCCATTTCTGAATATGCCTTAGGCACTCTCACAGTAGGATCTATGATGGAATCCTTTATGTGGACAAAAGGACCTTACACTACTATTACATAGATCCTAGGGTCAGATGCTTCCATGAACAGTCTGACACTTTGCTTCCATAGGCCAAATTGTTCTTTCCCGCAGATGGGCAGCTTCATGATCCCTAGCTCCTTATAGTTCATTCCAGACCCCATAATCTTATCTTATAGCTAACCATGGAGGTATACTGAGATTTTTAACTAAAGGTTAGCTAATCACCTAGAGGGGGGGGGGGTGAATAAGTCTTTGAAAATTTTGTTTCTTCTTTGCTGATTTCAACTTATACTATCTAGAGCTTATCCTTAGATCCTGTAATAAGAAAGAAAACAAGCAACACAGCAAACACAAAGATTTATAGTGGTTCCCCAATTGGGTACATCCACTTTCCCTCCCACCTATCCAGCTGATTTGTTGGACTAGGCACAAACTCCACCAATATGCTTCTCAGAGCTTATACCTCAGGCCCTCAGCGTATAACATAGATTCTTCACAGAATACAAACTCAGAACCACAAGGGTTCCTACATCAGAGCCCTGCAGGACTCCTATAACTTAGTGATCCAGTGATCACCTACCTCAGCCTTATTTCTAAGTCCTATAATTCGGCTCTTCAGCCCTACAGCTTCAGGTACATATCCCTACTCTCAGATTGTTGCAGCACTCCTACAACTCAGTACCATTCCAGGTACCTACAGCTCAGCCTCCTCCAAGGCCTATAACTTAGTGACACACTTGTCACTTACAACTCAGTGACTCTCCAGTCACCAACCTCAGGCACAAGGCCCTACACTCAGGCTGGGAGGACAGCCCTATCTCAGATCCATAGTTGGATCCTACCTTAGAGAGCAGCACTCTCCTACCTCAGGAAAATAAGGCCTACAGCTCAGATCTACACTTGGATCCTACCTCAGTACCCCAACAGGGCACCTACCTCAGTGACCTACCTCAGGCACAAAGTACCCTACACTCAGATTTAGATAAATTGAATCGTACAGGAAGAGAGTACATAATAATTAAGAAAAATAAACAACTGACTCAGAGATAAATCTCTGAGTCTACCTTGCTGGACTGAGCAGATATCAGTCCAGCAAACTTGTTGTAGAAGGATTATTCCTCTTCTACAACTAACTCTTCTTACTGCATAGATGAGCAGCTTCCAGCTTGCTGAATAGATGAATCATCTTCTCTATTCTGGAAAGAACTGTCTTGTTGAGCTTGAAGAGCTTCAGCTAACTTCCTTTGCCTTTGCGACTATCTCTGCTGGACTTTAGCTTTCAAGCTTGGTGGAGAAGAAGATGTCCAACCGCCTCTTTATTTTTTTCTGTATTTTCTGCGTTTGTTCATTTTTCCATTCGATCTTTTTTGTTCATTGCCCTAATCCCTTTTCTTTTTCCTTTTTATATGCATTGATTTTAATCAACGACACACTTGTATGTGGGCCGAGCCAAGGATTAGTGAGCCCGACCTTCTTTAGAAAAGGACAAGTCAGCTTTCGGCACTCCTGCAACTTTCCCGCAATGGCTACATATAAGTTGAATTTAATGACGTCAGTAATGGTCATCACCATCTGGACTTAGAAAATATTCCAGAAATTCATAAAGCGTTGAGTGATGTTAAGTCATTCAATGTCATTTGTCTTGACACTCAGCGCTTCTGGACTTGTGAATTTTCTCTGGATTTGTCTCAGCGGTTCTGTCTCAGTGGTCTCAGCGGTTTCTTCTTAACAGCTGTGACAGGCCTTTGTCTCCACGCTTTCTTCTTATCAGTTGAGACAAGTTTCTGTCTCAGCGGTATCTTCTTCATTACAAGCGTTGAGTGAAGCTGCTTCACTCAACGCTTCTGGACTTAGAGAAATCCAGCTAGTTTTGTCTCAGCGCTTCCTTCTTCATTAGAAGCGTTGAGTGAACCTGCTTCACTCAACGCTTATGGACTTAGAAAAATCTAGCTAGTTTTGTCTCAGCGGTTATGATGACACATTCTTCTCAGTTGTCTCAACTATCTCAGTGCTTTTTGCCTTAGTCAGTTTTTTTGGCTTTAGCTGCATTCGACGATCTGTTGGCTGAGCTCGATGAACTCTGATCTTCTCAGTAGTCTCAACACTTTTTGCCTTAGTAAATTTTTCTAGCTTTAGTGCGACAAGTGTTGAGCAGAGCTCGACGAACTTCAAGATGAGCTCGATGAATTTTTAGTTTATCACAAAACTTATCTTTCATCACATGTCCAATCTTGGACTACCTGCATGCATGAAGTAGAGCACCCATCAAATACATTATGCCCCTTAGCATGATTTGTGATGCCTCTTCAAATCCTGAGGAACATTATAGGGCACAATTCCCAACACTTATCCATCTTCTTGTGCTTCTTCTCTTTCAGATATGTTGGGCACTTACTCCTTATATGTCCAATTCTACTATAGTGGTAGCACTCGGGTGGTGGTCGCTCTTCATCATCCTCTCCATCATCTTGGGATTTTTCATTCATGTACCCAGATTCTTTCTTCTTGAAAAACTTTCTGAAAGAATTTCTTCTTTCAGGGTTTCTTATAAACTTCCCGAACTTCTTCATGAACAAACTTTACACATCTTCTTCATCATTCTCATCAGACTCACTTTCCACTTCCTTCCTAGACTTCAACGCAAATGCTTTCTTTCTTGGCTCCAAGCTATTTTCCCGTTGTTGAATCCTCAGTTCTACCTTACGAGTCTTCAAATTTCCTATAAGAGTCTCAAGTTGAAGTGTCTTTAGATCACGTGAGTCCGAGATGGTAGTCACTTTTGGGCTGAACTTCGGGGGAAGCTATCTAAGGATCTTCATCACTAAATCTCAGTTTGAGAAACTTTTTCCAAGAATCTTCGAGTCATTCACGATTTTGCTGAACCTCTTGTACGTGGAGTCTATATCTTCACCGACCTCCATCTTGAACCTCTCAAATTCTGACTCTAACTAGAAAATCTTTGACTCCTTTACCTTCGATGTACCTTCATGAGTAACTTCAAGTATGTTCTAAATATCATACACAGTTTCACAAGCACATACATGATTAAATTCTGTTCTATCTAACGCATAGAATAAATCATTCATTGCCTTTGTGTTATTTTTGCATCAAAGCTTAACAATGTCATCCCATTTGTCTTTGGGTTTTTCCATACTAACACTCCTAACTATAGTTATAGGTGGATTGTACCATGTTTTTATCATGCCCCATAGTTTGATATCTAAAGCTATTAAAAAGCATCATATTCGAGCTTTCCAATAGTTCTAATCAGTGCTCGTGAATAAGGGAGGTCTACTTATCCTTTGACCCTTGGAAAATGGGTGATTGTTTTGCGTTGTTAATCCCGGTGGTAAAGCCGATTTCAGAATAACCTAGCTCTGATACCAATTGTTGGATCATGAGGCGCCCTTAGAGGGGGGAGGGGGGTGAATAAGGGTCAATAATATTTATTTCTTAGCAGAGTTTACTTGGTGAAATAGTTAAAGAAATAAAAATAACATTTTCATAAACAAAATTAAACACTTAAAAACTTATATGAATGAAAATGATAGTAATTTATTTCAAAAGTGATAAAGCTGAAAACAATATATCTCTATAAAGCTAGAGATTAAGGGTTATGAAAAATACAGTTTTCTTTTGATTTCACCAGTCCTTCTACAAGAACCGGCTAGCTAAAGTAAATCTCTCCCTAGAGCTTATTACTAGCCTCCCATAGATCTAACCACGATCGAGTCGCTGCACACAAGGCAGCGAAACCTTCCTAAGCCCCAGAAGGACCTAGACTTCATGCACAAGGCGGCGATTCTCTCCTAAGCCATGCAAGGACTTAGACGCCACACACAAGGCGATGATTTCCTCTCTCAATTATAATGGAAATAAAGAGTAACATGAAAGTGAAGGATAGATCTAATTTGCACTAGAGGGGGTGAATAGGGTATATTAAAATTTTGAGTTATTTTTATAGCAGATTTAAAGTAAGTGATATCTACACATATATAAAGAAAAATCAAAGCACACAAATAAAGAAAGTAAAACAATCACTGACGACACAGGAAATTTTATAGTAGTTCCCCAATAAATCTGGGTACATCTACTCTTCTACCACCCTGGTAGGAAACCAGTACAGGTTTTTGATCAGCTGCCCTGCCACCAAAAAAATTATTTTCTAATTGAGATCTAGAAACACTTTGAGCTTTTGATCAGGTGCCCAAAAACCAAGCTTAATTCTTTTGATCAGGTGTCTTAGGAACCAAGAGTTTAACTTTTGAAGGGAATTTTAACCCTGTACATAGTTTAAAAAGAAAACTAAAAGTTGATGTTGTCTTCTCTTTCAAATATCTCTGAGAACAATACGTGGATTGATGATGCCAAAAGTTCCCCCTAATATGAGTAGAGATTTGAGATCAGGAGGGGTGACTTTTCTTCAGGGTGTAGCCCTTCAAGAATATTGTTCCTCTCCAGTAGAAATTTCAGACTGATATGAAATTGGTTGTCTCTTGGAGAGTCCGAAGCAGAATAAAGGTATCTTTGTGTCTCTAAGTCAGTCATGTATATATGTGTGTAACCCGTTGAAGCAGCAATAATCTGAATATATAATTTCTGAGGAGAATTCAAACATTTGAATTAAATCCATTCTGAAACGTCTAAAGAATCTCTGGGAATTGTAACTGCCCTTTGGAATTAATTGGAATTAAACTTTATGATAATCCATATTTAATGCTGCCAGAAAATAGCTATATTCATTGAGAATGTCTCAACATTAAATATCAGAGTGTAACTGAAATTAAGCAATTTAAAAAATCATTTTGCCTCTGAATATAAAACTTCCCGAACACTGCAAAGAAATTCTTCGAACTGAGCCTGGAAATCATCGAACTGCGCCTGGAGTTCGTCGAGCTGAGCGTGGAGTTCGTCAAGCTGAGCTTCTGAGTTGTGATCGTCGTTCTTCAATTGGAGCCCAGAGTTCATCGAGCTAAACTCAGAGTTAGAACTCTGAGTTCGTCGAACTGAGCTCGGTGTTCGTCAAACAGAGTTCATCTTTCATCAAACAGAATTCTGCATTCGTCGAACTGTAGTTCTCTAGAATTCTTCTGAAGTAACAAACCTAGAAAAATAACCTATGAACCGAAGTCTATAAAAGTTGGGTCAATATAATCATCCTAATCAAATAAAGTGATCCTACCCCATATCAGTAATACTATCAAAAATAGAAAAACATAAAGCAAAAATAATCTGACAGAATTATAAAATTTTTAGCAGATATAAAGAAAGTGCTTTGTGAGTACATAATCATCAACAAATTTTAAAACTTATAATCAAAATTAAGAGTCTTTTTGAGGAGCTGCTGATGGAGCATCTGAAGATGACTTGGTGAAAATCAGCTTTCTGTTTGGATCTTCAGATTCCCTTTTACTCATTATTATATCTTGAGAACCTATGATTTTCAGAGAGGTGATTTTTGGAACAACTGCCTCTGGATGCAGACTCATGTATTTATCAAAATTGAACAGACTTTTCTTCTAATATCTTTCAAGTTCTTGCTGTTTATAAAAGGACATAATAGTGAATTATGAGGTGTCCTTTCCTTCTGCTCTTGCATTCTTAATCTGAGCAATTGCAACTTGCTCATTAAATATTTCCATTCTGTAAACTAGATCCAACTCTGGATCGTAGACAGGAGATGGTGGCCTCTCTTGGCTTGATTGTTGTTGACTGCTGCTTTGATTTGTATGCTGTTGCTGGCTTCTGTGAGAATCGGACCTGGTAGGTTTATCTTGCCTGCCCTGAGAAGTTCTAGGATGATATGAAGAAGACCTTTGAGAGGAAGCGACACTACCAACTGACCTTGCTACTGGAGGACGATGAGGAGGTTCTCTTCAAGACTTCTTAGGAGGAGAATGATATCTCTTCATTTTCTTCCTATTTTTCGGCTCATTCTTGGAATATCTCATCCAGTGTGGAAGGTATGGAGTGATAGGAATTCCATGCAGAATGTAGTATGTAATATCTGAAGTAGATGAGGGCTGAGGAGCAATCATAGCAGGAGCCTTCTTCTTTAATTTCCTTTTCTTAGATCCAGAGACTTCTGACTTATTAGTATCTGTAATAACATCTGACTATTCTTCTGGCTGATTATATAAGTCATCAATTTATTTATGTATATTAGTGTGATCATCAAACTGATCCCCTGGCTGATTATATACATTATCTTCCTTTCCTATATCTTCATTAAGCAAATAATCAAGATTTGGCAAAGGGTATTCATCCCAAGCAAAGGTAGGAGGGGAACAAGCCTGCTCCATTATATCAGTTATTATATTATCTATTATGTCAGTCTGAGGGACTGAATTAGAACTAGGAGACTTTATTCTGAGACTGGATCTCAGATGTTCTAAAACTGTGGAATCAACAGGAGCAATATAACATACTAATGCTTTTGAAACATTATTTTCAAAAACTAGAAAACTAGAAATGGAACTATGCAGAATGTCAAAATCTGATAATAGGGACTCCAAATTGACTGTCGGATGGATAAACACATCACCAACAGGAATAACTTCTAGTTCTGCAACTCCTGCAACTTCTTCAACTGAAATAGATTCAAGCATTTCTGAATCCTAACTTTCATCAACCACTGTTGCTGCTGTTGTAACAGCTTCTGTGAATACTGTGACTGGAACAACAGTATGAGGAGCTTCTTCATAAAACATATCCCCCTGCCTAGATCCAGGGAGACCTGAATCTAGGCCCCTAGAAGAAGGGACATATTGAAGAGAGTAAATCCTAGAGGAGAGAGCAGAAATAGACGCTATAATAGGAGCTAAGGATTCATATAACAACTTCTTGAGTGTGGGAGTGATGAAGTCTAGAAGATTCGAAGCAATGGATGAAAAATCCACATACATATACTTAGATGGAGCGTGAGTAGATGTAGAGGATTGAATGCAAGAAGAAGAAGGGATGGAACTGTTAGCACAATTAGAACTTTTAGTGAAGGCTTGAGGAACAGATGATTGAGGGATGACAGAGGGAATTGCATATGGAAAGATTTCCTATATTGGTGAGAGTGGTGGAGATATATGAGGTAGAGATGAATGTCGTGGAGATGAATGTAGTACAGAGAAGTGAGGAGGAGATGAAAGTAGTAGAGATGAAGGTGGTGACTGATGAATGAGTGAATTTGTATGAAATGAATAAATGGAATTTCTTCAAAGAGATTAGGTGGTAGTGGTGACTGAGGAAGTGGAGAAATTGCATGTAGAGAGTCCATATGTAAGGTGGATGATGGAACTTCTATAGATTAAGCAGGTTTTTGAGAGGGTGGAGATGACTGCATAGGGGAATGGTGTGGAGATGTTAGAGGAGAAGAATGAGGAGCATGAGCCTCTTTTGGGATTTAGAAAGTAGCTGGAAGAGCCCTTGTGCTTTCAGAAGTAATCCAAGAGGAGGTAGCCTTGGATGGCTTAGGGATCACCTATAAGACCCCCACTACCAACCTTTTCCCCAGGTCAGGCCGGAGGGGATATTACTGCCCAAAGCATCCACCCAGTGCTCCTTAAGAGTGTCACGACCCACTCTGCTAAGCACTAGATTGCCGCCTTGCTCGGATTGAATCACAACATTCACATCACATGACAGAGTAATGCGGAAGTA
The DNA here is from genome assembly GCA_039583875.1 of Platanthera guangdongensis. Taxonomy (NCBI): domain Eukaryota; kingdom Viridiplantae; phylum Streptophyta; class Magnoliopsida; order Asparagales; family Orchidaceae; genus Platanthera; species Platanthera guangdongensis. Next base: position 68,763,259 of record CM077147.1, read on the forward strand.
TTAACAAGAAACCACAGCAAATATATATATAACAATATATATTTAACAAAAACCGCAAAAGGCCGTAGCCACAGTTTATACATGGAGCCCGTAGGCTATACAGTACTACAACTAACAACTCCTCTCTCTCTAAACTTTGCTTGTTAGTTCTCACGTCTCGAAACTCTAGAGGCGACGTGGGTGCGTCTACTCGGGAAGTCCTATTCAGCTGGCATACCATCCTGCAGCTACTGGTTGCTACAGTGCACAATCTCCTGTGAATGTGTATTTAAATAACCGTTAGTCACAGAGCTAAGTGGAAACAAATCTCCTCCCTGAATCCATATCCTAGGGACGCGCTCACACACACAACAAAAGTAGATAGCCGAAGCATGAGAGGGTTAGTACAACATTTCATGATTAAGCAATGAGCAATCAAAAAGTGGCACATCATGATATAACTAGACTAGTAGCAGTAATATACGTCAGTTATAATTTAGGCTCCGCTAGCACAGCAGCATAGCAGGTATTCATAACCCGTACAAACAACACAGGCATTCACAGCCACTTACACATCGCAGGAATTCACAGCCGAGTACACATCACAGGCATTCACATCCGTATACACATAGCAGACATTCAAAGCCGCGTACACATAAAGACATTCACAACCGCTTACACATCGCAGGCATTCACAGCCACGTACACATCGCAAGCATTCATAGATGCACACACAACCCTATGTGGACATAGTATGTACCGCTTCTGTCCCAGCAGGGTAGCAAGCACCGTGGGACTCACCGATATGGCCGTCGGTGATAGTGGCTAGTCCTGCCACTTCTGGGGGTGGTCGTACCGCACAGCGCAGGCCCTAACGTAAATCCCCGGGTACTCTTTAATGTTTGTGACATCCGACGATTCATCTCGGCCAACCTGTGGAGGAAAACCCAACGGTGAAAAGCATAACAATCGGTCACCCGTGGTACACATCTCCATGTCGCCTTGAGCCGTCAACCTTCACGCACCGGTACGAACTTTCTGCGAAAGGGACTGACCCGCCATAATTTACCGCAAGCAATTCATAAGCAATCAATCATACAATCAAGCTAATATGCACAAGATCTACGGAGGCTTGCCCTACTATATGTTAACCTTCAGGCAGTGACGCTCAGCTCAACTTTCGACAAAGAGCGTGGGGGCGCTTTATTTGAGGCTAAACCCGGATTAACACCTCAACTCCGGTTATCCTCAACTAAGGCTCAACCTTAACCAACAACTGCTCGTTTAAGCAGGACCCATGCTTATAATAGTAAATTATAGTAACAAGAATGTAATGATTTAAGCTGCTGATAATAAACTCTGCATAATGAGATGAGACCAGTACGAAACAGGAGTAGTACTGAATTGAAAGTACTGAACTATAATCAACTTGACCAGTACGTAACTGAATTCGTAATGAATTGAAAGTACTGAAATGAAGTTGACCAGTACGTGACTGGAGTAGTACTGAATTGAAAGTACTAAAATGAACTTGACTAATATGTGACTGGAGTAGTACTGAATTGAAAGTACTGAAATGAACTTGACCAGTACAAGACTGGAGTAGTACTGAATTGAAAGTACTTGAATGAAATGAACTTGGCCAGTACGGGACTGGAGTAGTACTGAATTGAAAGCACTGAACTGAAAAAAATAAAGGAACTGGATCAGTGCAAGACTGGAATAATCATAAAGAAAATGTTTAGTAGTCCAATCACTCCATTAAGGAGGCTTCAGTTTCATCACCATTGTCAGGAGGTATTTTCAGTTCCATCTTCGTTCTCAGGAGGCATTCACAATTTTTCTCCGTTCTCAGGAGGTGTATTCAGTCCCTTTTCAATTTTAAAGATTTCCTTGGGTTACACTCATTATTAAGATCCGATAACAATTCAGTTGCGCCCCTTTTTTAATCATGGCTTAATCGGACTGGGAGAAACTTTTCACGAGTGGTATTTTTTTTATTCATCCGAGAATAAATGTCAATTCGATTTTTTACGTCAGATCGAATCCGAGAATCTCATCAAAGGGCACATTCTTTCTCGAATTTCAATCTCGAAAATTGTTTCCAACACATGAGGGAAATTCTTTACCCGAAATGAGGTTGGAGAATATGTTTCTCGAAGCTCATACTTTCATTTTCCAAGTCTATCCAAAATGCTCGAGAGTTATTTGAAAATAAGTCGTTCAATGGTTTTCCAAAGATCCCCAAATACTCAAAGGTGGATATCTTGCCTCGAAAAATTTCATAGATTACTCAATTGAACTCAATATTCAATATATAAAATAGTCCCGTGCTTCGATTTCCATTTTCAAAGAATTTGAGCGCATAATTTTCCAAGCGCGACCCTAGGTTCCAAAAAAATGGGAAAATCTTCAATTTTTATCCCATTGTTCCAAAATTTTAATACAACCTTTAAGAGTGTCTAAAAAGAGCATAGTAAGTTTTCCAAAAAATTTCGAGCAATTTTGGCCTCTAAATTAACCAAATAATTATTATTTACGCTGTTAAAAATACCAAATCAATTTCAAAAATTCCTAAAGGTTTTGTGGAGATTGCCCTCATCAAGTGGAACAAATTCCATATTAAAAACTTTTCCACTAGGTGCCCATAGTACCCTCTAGAAAATAAAATATTTATTTTAGCTATATTATTAAAATATTCATAAAAATTATAAATTTTATAATTTTTATTATCATCATCCCCACAGACTGTATAGAGCCCTGTACAAAACCGCCCCTTGTGGGCCTTCCCCGTCGTCGGCTGCTGGCCGACCAGTCATGGCTTCGCCCCCGGCCGATTCCCCAGGGGTGGGCGCTCCCTCAGGCAGTTGTCTGGCGGCCTGCCGCTGCAGGCCTCCGCCGGCCAAAACCAAATAGAGCACCACTATTGGAGAGGGGGGGGGGGGGTGGCGCCGCAACGGCGCTCCGGCCGTCGGAGCTTGCATGCGAATGGTTCGAAAGATAGGGAGGAAGGAGAGGAGAAGCTTTCTACCTTGTTTGGGGTCTCCAGAGACTCTCAGCGAAATCCACCATGGGAGGTGGTGGAAGTGGCGGTGGAGCTCGACTGATTTTACTCTGGTAAAGCAGAGCTCCCGCAGGGGTTGTGGTGGCTGGTTTTGAGTTTGGAAGAAGGGTGCCAAGCTCTAAGGGAGGGGAGGTCTTTATATAGAGGGAGTGGAGAGCCCCCCACTTCATCTTCTTCTTCACGACCATGGAAGAAGATGAGTTTGGCTAACATTACCATGGTAAGGTGGGGGTGAGGTGACTGTACACCATTGGTTGGTTGTACCCCCTAGTGGCTAGCCTATTTAGGCATGTGAAAATAAAGCTTGTTTTGGCCAATGGGGAAAAAGAAAAAAAACTAAAAAGGGAGAGGAGAAGTTGGGCTTGGCTTGGATCGCTTCTCAATTTTGATAGCAGACACCATGCAAAGCCCATTTATGGCTGGTTTGACCAAGTAAATTGTAGGGTAGGTCCCCCCTGCTGTACTATTTCGTCGAGCTCTGCTCGACGATGTTCGTCGAGCTCTGCTTGATGATTTCATCGAGATTGGGTCAACACTTAGCCTGTATTTTTGGGGTGTTATAGGTTGCCTCCTACCGGGTCATGGGTAGAGGTTCGGGTCACTTTTATTGGGCCCATTAGGGTTTTGGTAGCCCAATAAAAGTGGGGATATTACAATCCAATAAAAATAAAAGGATTTTCGTCCCCGAAAATTTGCTTAAAGTAGGGGGAGAAGTAACATACCTGGGGGAAGAGCTCTAGGTGCTTTTATTGGACGAGTGCTTCAGGTTCCCATCTATACTCGTCTCGTCCGCTATTCGATCACAAAATCTTGACCATCGGAATTGTCTTTGTTGCGCAGATTGTTTACTTTATAATCCACTATTCTGACCAGTTCAAGCTGGACGGATCTATTTGACTGTAGCTGTACTGGTGGTATAGGAAGGTGTTGTTCTGGTTGCCGAAGGACTCGCCTCAATGAAGTGACATGAAACAGACCATGGAGATTTCCCAATTCTACAGGCAGGTCTAATCGATAGGCAGCAGGTTGAACACACATTACCACCTAATTGGGGCCCAAATAGCGGGGATCTATTTTCTTCGACTTCCTTAACAGAGAGACACCATGCATGGGCTTAAAATATCATTTCTGCCACACTAAACTCCATCGGTCGGTGTCGCACATAATATTTAGCCTGTCGGCTCTGCGCTTCCCGCATTCGCTCCTTGATTACCCTTATTGATGTCATAGTATCATCAATATAAGCCACTCTTAAGGCTTCCAGATCCTTATCTTGAGCTCTAGTCAATGGAGTTTGGCAATGCCTTCCATACAAGTCTCGTACGGTGTAATCTTAATACTGACCTGATAGCTGTTATTATAAGAAATCCTGACTAAAGCCAACAGCTCTTCCCACAGCTCGTTGTGCTCTACTATGCAAAGTCTGAGTAGATCCTCCATCATCCGGTTCGGCCCTTCGTGTGCCCATCTGTCTGATGGTGGAAGGCGGTGCTGAAGGCCAACCTGGTCACCAAGTATACATGCACTTGCCTCCACTCCTTGGATGTGAAACGTCCATCACGATCCGACACAATGGACTTCAGCACTCCATGGAACCGAACCGCTAGCCCTATGAACAATCAGGCAAGTACGTCAACTACGTCACCCTATTGGTTTGGAATGAAACATGATACCTTGGTAAGTCGATCAACATCAACCCATATAGGATTGTTTCTAGCATGGGATCGAGGTAAGCTTTGGACAAAATCTATGGAGATATCTTCAAATTTCCACTCTCGTATCAGCAGGGGCTACAACAGGCCTCCTGGGTTACGACATTCTGCTTTAACCTTTTTGACAGGCCTGATGGTGGGCCATAAAGTTGGTGACGTCTCTTTTCATTCTGGGCCAAAAATGGTCCTGCGTAGATCAACTTTCATCTTAACCACACCGTGGTTAATAGAATACCTCAACGGGTGCACTCCTCAAAGAATCTCATCTCGGATTCCTTCAGCGGATGGAATAAAAATGTGGTGCCTTAACTACAAGATTCCTTCGTGCAAGTTGAACTCCTCTTGTGCTCTATCTTGTAGGGACTGAATGGTAGGGACCACCTCTGGATCGACCTTTTGGGCTTCTCGTATTCAATCCCAGATGTCGCACTGAATTTCTATCCAATCTAGTTTGTGTCTGGTACTCTTTCGGGTCCCTACGAGCAACAAAAGTAATCTCCATGTCTATTATAGACTGAAACCATTCCCTTGGAATCTCCTCCATCCAGCTCCTAGCTATCGAGGGTTGGCTGCTCAACGCATCAACAACTTTATTAGCCTCCTCGGGGTGGTACTCGAGAGCTGAATCATAATGACTTAAAAGAAATTTCAACCATCGGAACTGCAGGAGGTTCATCTCTCTCTAACTAAAGATGTATTTGTGGCTCTTATGATCGGAGAAGGTCTCACTTCTTAGTTAGTACAAGTAATGTCTCCAGATCTTGAGGGTGAAAACAACGACGCCCAACTCTAGATGATGGGTAGCATAATTCAGCACGTGTGGCTTTGGCTGGCGCAACGTGCATGCTGCTACCTTGTCATGCTGCATCAGAACAACTCCCAATCCTTCCTGGGAGGCATTAGTATTGATTTGGAATTATCCGATTTTCGAGGTAATCGTAAGGATTGGGGAAGTAGTTAGCGTCTTTGAACGCAGTCTCACATTTTGGCTTCCATAAAAATGCAACCTCCTTTCGTATGTTTGCTACCATCCTAACTGGCGGGCAGCTTTGAACTGCCTATATTTTGGATGTATCTACCACCACTCCATTCCTGTTGACGGTATGGCTCCCAAAAAAATCTGACCTCTTCTAACCAGAATTCACACTTGCTGAACTTGGCGAAGAGAGAGTGCTCACGAAGCTTAAGTAACACAATCAGTAGGTGTCTAGAATGGTCTGCCCTGGTCTTCGAGTAGATTAAGATATCATCGATAAAGACGATCATAAAAGGTCTAGAAAATATTTAAACACCTTATTTATTAGAGTCACAAGGGAAGAGGGTGCGTTATTGAGCCAAAAAGGCATTTCCATAAACGCGTACATACAATCTTAGGGATATCATCCTCTCGGATCCAAAGTTGATAGCAACCGGATCTTATGTACATCTTGGAGAATACGAATGCACCTTACAATTGAGTGAATAATTCATCAATCCTCAGAAGTGGGTATGTATTCCACATAGTGAGTTTGTTTAGTTCTCCATAGTCTATATACAAGCGCAGTGTCCGTTTTTTTTACAAATAGTATAAGGGATCCCCAGGGCGAGGAACTTGGGCGGACGATTCCAAGATTTATTAGTTCCTGAATGTTGGATCCCTTATTGTATTTGAGCTAGGTTCACTAAACTAGGATGTTTGACCCAACATGTATAGCCAGGGTCATGGTTGTATCCTAGAGTATAGGCCATGTCCTTAGAGTCAACACTGTATGGATCAGCCAATAACAGACTGCAGAAGACTCAAGACTTAGAGAAATTTCAAATACTCAGAAAATGAGTTCGACGTTTGTCGAACTCAGCTCAACGCAAGTTGTGCTTGTTGGATCCCTAGTTTGATTTGGGCTAGGTTCACTCACTTAGAATGATGTGACCCAATATGTATAGCCAGGGTCAAAGTTGTGTCCTAGAGTCTAGTCCAAGTCCTAAGAGTCAAAATCACATGGACAAGCCAACATCAGACTGCCAAAGACTCAAGACTTAGAGCTTTTCCAGAGATTCAGAGATTTCTCAATAAACTAAATAAGATGAGTTCGACGTTCGTCGAACTCAGGTCGACGATTGTCGTTCTCAGCTCGACGATCTTATAGATATTTTATCTGAGCTGAGCTCGACGAACTTCAGTCACTTGTCGACGATCCTTAGACTCCACCTTCAGCAATCTAAGTTCAGACTGTTCTCTAGACTCAGGTCGACGAACCTAGTTCTCAGCTCGACGAATTCAAGGTTCTCCAGACTTAGCTCGACGAACACCATTCTTTGGTCGACGAACCTTTGGATTACTACAACATCCTGTCGAGACTATGTTCTCTAGTCTCAGGTCGATGAACTCAGTTCTCTGCTCGACGAATTCTGGAACCAGAAGACTTGTGTCGACATGTAGAGCACATGTCGACATCAACTAAGTCGACACTAAAAGCATTTGTGTCGACATCCATGTCAGTAGTCGACATTGTGGAAAGGCTATGTGAACACTACACAGAATATTTGACAACTCCAAAATAATTGCTGAACTCCAGTCGACGAACACATTTACCAGCTCGACGAATAGGCAAAGCTCAAAAGAGACAGCAGTTCATTTTCCACCTCGACGATCATGGAACTCAGCTCGACGAATAGAAGCCATCTGGTCGACGAATACAACATCTCAGCTCGACGAACTGTGGACTCAGTTCGACGAATTCTGCGAAGTGTTCGATGATTCCAGACTTAGTTATTTCCGGCTTTCTGTCCCCACTCTAATGCGATAATTTCTGAGTAATTAATGCTCTAACATTCTCTGAATGTATCCGTTAGAAGGAGCATTAATTATGGTCTTCTCCAAGATTATTGCTTGCCATTTTCCCATGGGACAGTTGGGGAAATAAATCAATGCCGATTATTCTCAAGGCTGTTAGCATTAAATACAGATGCATTCAAATATTTGAAAGATAGAGAAGAAGATAATAACGTACACACAGAGATACAGACTTACAGATAGAATCAAGCATCATTGAGAAAGCTTCACACAGAGCACAACTTACTGAGAAGCAAATAGGGACACAAAAAATATTCAGTCTTGATCAATCTGCTCTGTCAACAAGAAGCATTTTCTGATACACAGAAGATCTTGACCAGAAGCTCATAAGCACCTGAAGAAGAAGAACAACAATACCTATATCAAGAGTCTTCTTTCTTCAAGAACTCCAGGACACTTCAAAAGGACAACTTCAGTTCAATCTGTCAAAAAAGTTCCTGAAGATTATTGCTGGTCAAGGATTCAGCTTGAAGACCTATCACCATGAAGCTTAGCACTTATTGCTCTCAGCAGATGAGAGAAAGGATAGGAGATCAAATCTCATATCACTATATGAGAACTTTAAGAAGGAGGAAGCTGAGAAAGTTTCTGATATGTACAATAGGTTAAGCTCAATTATCAATGAGCTGAAAACCTTGGATAAGAACATCACTCTTACTGAAGTGAATGACAAGATCCTGATGTGCTTCCCAAGCTTATGGGATACAAAATCTGGCCCATCAAGGAGGCCAGATGCCTGAATGAGATTTCAACTGAATCTCTATTAGGGAAACTGAAGTCATATGAGCAGCTGATAAAGACCAGGGACACAGTTGAACAAAGAACACCTCCAGCAGCCAGAAGAGAACAAAGTATTGCTTTCAAAGCCACTGAAGAGACAGAGACTACAACATCAAATGAAGAGCTTATGAGTCTTTTTGCTAAGAGATTCTTCAAGATGGCCAGAAAGGATTTTAGGAGAAAGTCAGTAAGAAAAGATGACAAGCCAAAATAAGACAAGACACCAACCAAAGAAGTTGTGTGCTATGGATGCAGAAAGCCTGGGAATTTCCTCTATAAGTGTCCAGAGAACCAGAAGAAAGAGAAGAGAAGAGAGAAGAAAACAAGAAGACAGCACACCTGCAAACCCTCTTCCAGCAAGCACAAGAAGAGGGAAAAGGGCTTTGTGGCTGAGACCTGGAGTGAGACAAAAGATGAGTCAACATCTTCAAGCTCTAGTGAAGATGAGAAAGAAGAAAGAGCAAAGGAGGTTTGCCTCATGGCAATTGATGCCTCCAGAAGTCACTCAGAAGATGAAGAATCTGAAGATGAAGGAGTGTTTGAATTAGAGGCAGATCAGGTAATGTCCTCTTTTGACTAAAGCTCTGAAACATTTAAATCTGATTTCAAATTAATGTGCATAAATTTGATTAACTCTGAAAAGGAAATTAAAATACTTAGAGAAAAATTAGGAAACTTAGAGGATGTTCAATCTGAAAACATTAGGTTAAAAGGTGAACTAACCTTAGCAAATGAAAAGATAATCTCACTAAAAACTAAGATTTGTGAGGCCAAACAACTTGAGGAAACTCTAAATGGGAGAAGCCTCAAGCTGATGGATATCACAAGTAATTTTAATGCCAGACTTAATGACAAGCAAGGCTTGGGTGCTCCATCAGGTTTTCCCCCATTCTCAGGAAGAACATTTTATCAACTCCAATAAAATTTGTATCTGCTAAAGGGAAAGAAAAAGTAAATGACAAAAGAAACAGTAGAAAAGATCTCTAAGACCATAGGATAGAAAACCAAAAACCAGAAAACACCTAATAAAAACAAGGTTGAGTAATTTTTGTCGAACTCAGATCGACGAAATGGGGACAATTCGTCGAACCCAGATCGACGAACTATGAACGCAAACTATAGTTACTTTTATTCGTCTAACTACGATCGACGAACTCTATATGGTTCGTCGAGCAGAGGTCGACGAACGTGGGGCATAGAGAATGAACATGTTCATTTTCTGGGCAGAGATCGACGATCTCAACCCAATTCGTCGAGCTCTGGTCGACGAACTTACAGTAATTTGTCGAACCCAGGAAGAATTAATCAAAACTATAATTCCAACAGCAACTTAAATACTTCTAAGAAATCATTTAATCCACTAGCTGACAGGATTATACCACCTAGGAGATATCACCCTCTAGGATATAAATCCCAACCTGAATTCTTTGTTATTCCCAGCTTCTCTTATCAGCAATACAAAGGACCCAAGGTAACCTGGGTCAAAAACCATTAACGCTTTTTTTATTGCAAGTGAAGAGTTGTCCAGGGGTAAATCAAACTTGGTACCTGGACAGTGGCTGCTCCAAACACATGACTGACAGCAAGGACATCTTAACCAACTACAAGTCCAAGCTAGGGCCAAAGGTTATCTTTGGTGACTCCAAATGTGTTCAGTAAGAAGGATTTGGAGAAGTAAGAATAGGAGTTGTCACATTCAAAAAGGTGACATATGTAAGTGGACTCAAGCATAACCTCATCTCCATAAGTCAGTTATGTGATGATGGTTATCAGGTATACTTTAACCCATCCACTTGTTCTATTATTGATAAAAACAACCAAACAGTTTTAACTGGAAGTAGACAAGGCAACATATACTTAGTAAATTTTCTTTCTGCCAAAACTGATATCTGTTTACTTAATTTAACTAGTAATCAGAAAGACTTATGGCATAAAAGACTAGGTCATGTAAATCCGAAAAATATTACTAGGCTATCTAAACACAACCTTGTTAGAGGTCTACCTTCTGGTCCCTACAAGAAGGAAGGTCTCTGTAGGGCTTGTCAATTAGGTAAGCAAACTAAAACTAGTTTTAAATCAGTTAATAAGAGTGATTCACCTAGGATTTTGTACTTACTACACTTGGATCTCTTTGGACACATTTTTGTACAAAGCCTAGGAGGGAAATCCTACACTTTGGTTATAGTGGATGACTTCTCCCGGTTCAGTTGGGTATTCTTTTTGAGATCAAAGTCAGATACCTTCAAGATTTTTACAGATTTTCTCAGGACCATACAGATTGTGTTCTCTACTCATGTTGCATTGATCAGAAGTGATCATGGCACAGAGTTTGAGTCTCTTCTTATGCATGAGTTCTGTGAGAATGAAGGTATCAGACATTGCTTCTTAGATCCTTGAACTCCCCAACAAAATGGGGTAGCTGAAAGGAAAAATAGGACACTCATTGAAGCTGCAGGTACATTGCTTGTAGATGCTTACATGCCCCTAACCTTTTGGGCAGAGACTGTAAGCATAGTAAATTATGTCCTGAACAGGATCTTAATTCACAAACTGAAGAACATGACTCCCTATGAATTGCTCAAAGGGAAGAAACCTAAAATCAACTATTTCAAAGTATTTAGATGCTTATGTTACATTCATAACAACAACAAAAAATACATTAGAAAGTTTGAGGCTAAGGATGAAGAGAGAGTTTTTCTAGGATACTCCCAAGTAAGCAAGGCCTATAGGGTTTTTAATAAATCAACATTAAAAATTGAGGAGTCTATTCATGTTTCATTTGATGAGAATAACATGTATTGCAAGGAGAAAGAAGTTTCTACCAATAGCAACATGCAGGTACCCCACTTGTGTGAGACCTTGGATGGACTAAACCTCACCCAAGAGGTGCAAACTCATCCCTCTCCACAAGCCATTGAAGAAAGTGAAGAAGAAGAAGTTTAAGATAATGAATCTCTACCAACAGCAAATACAATTCCACAGGAGTAATTAATTCCAAATGCTGTTGCACAACCAACTCCACCCACTGATTTTGTCATACTTAGGGATCACCCCAGATCTCAAGTAATTGGAGACATATCAGCAGGTGTACAGACAAGACAACAACTCACTCAAGATTTGATGCATGCCTATTTTCTCTCTCAGGTTGAACCTCTATCCATTCATGATGCTGAGCAGGATCCCCACTAGATCCTTGCAATGCAGGAGGAACTAAATCAATTTGAGAGATGTAGAGTTTGGGATTTGGTTCCAAGACCCCAAACTACCCAGTTATTGGAACCAAATGGGTTTTCAGAAACGAGCTGGATGCCCAAGGAGTCATTGTGAGAAACAAGGCTAGGCTTGTTGCTCAAGGATATAGGCAAGAAGAAGGAATTGATTATGATCAAACCTTTGCACCTGTTGTAACATCCCATTTCCAACTAGACCCCTAAGAGTGGTTTTGGCCATGACTAGGTCATGACAAAACCCTGGGAAGCCAGAAATGGGCCAAGAGATAGGAGGCCAAGGTAGGGATCACCATGGTCTGCAGATAGTAGAATTCTGAACAATAGTTTAGGATGACAATGGGGCTTCACCATGACCCCAAGACCCTATCACAACACTCCCAAACATTTTGGGAGACCCATTAGAGCCAAAAGGACCCATTAGGGCCAACCCAAGAGGCCCAGTTGACCAAGGTCAACCCTAGCCCTAAATAGGTCAACCTAGCCCACTTAGGGCCAATAGACCCACTCCTAGTCTAGAGGACCCCACCTATGCCCTCCTAACCCTAAAGTGAGGACAATGGGTCACTAAGGACACATTGGGGTCAGCCCTAGAGGCCAGGTTGACCCAGGTCAACTCAAGCCCTAATCTGGTCAAAGTACCCCTACTAAGGGTATGTGACCTCCAAAGTGCAGGGCAACCCCATATAACCCTACCTAGACCCTAAGGGAAGTCAATGGGTCACCAAGGATCCATAGGGGTGGACCCTAATGGTCATGTTGACCCAAGTCAACTCTAGCTCTAAATGGTCAAAGTGACCTTACCAAGGGTCAAGTGACCTTTAAGGTGCCAAGTCAACCCTACCCAGCCCTACATAGACCTTAGGGGAGGCCAATGAACCACCCAGGACCCAATGGGGTCAACCTAGATGGTCAAATTGGCCAAGTCAACCCTCATTGAGGGTCAAGTCAACTTAGCCCAAAAAGGGCTAACCCAAGCTCAAGCCACTTCTCCCTTAGGCTAAGCCCATTCCCATGATCATCATAATCCAGTGGGCTGCCTTTAGCTTGTGGGGTTGACTAGTCAACCAGAGGTGACTAGGAGAGAGAAAAAGCTCCTCTCCATGATAATGGAGGAGAGAGAAATGAGGAAGGAGAAGGGGGAAGTAAGAGGCCGGCCAAGGGAGACTAACAGCCACCCTTTATGGCTGCAATCAACTCCTCTAGGAGAGAGGAGTTGATTCCAGCCGTTTCCCGGCCACCAAGGGGTGGGTTCAGCCCCCCTCCACACAACCCGAGCCACTCCATTAATGGAGATAATGGCCATTAAAGAACCAGCCTCTCCCCTCCCCCAATTGCCTTTTAAACACCATCAGGGAGCCGAGGGGATCATTTTGGAGCACTTACCTGGAGGAGACGAGCCCTTCCACCGTGCAGTTGCAGAAGCCGAGCGCCGCCGCCGTCGCCAATGGCATCCCGCCGCTCCTCTCGCATCCAGGCCGCCAGGAAGGTCCTCCTCCTCTCCTTAACTCGCGGGTAGATCCTAGGAATCCTTAGGCTAGAGTTTCGGGCTCAATTGAGCCCGATCGAATCCAGGATTTCTCCTGGTTTCGGCAAGGAAAAGTCTTGCTCAATCCGCCGGAAAACACCTCTCCGGCGGCGGAGCCGCCGCCTGACGACAGCCACCACCTCAACGGAGGTGTTGGTGGCGGTGGCCGGCCGGGGAAGGGGCTGGATCGCCGGCGGCAGAGCTTGGAAATCGCTCCAGGCAGAACCAATCCCAGCCGTTGGCTCAGTGGGGACGATGACCAGATGCCGTCGATCTGCGCCAAGATTCGTGCGGCATCAGATCAGATACTATAGGGTTAAATAAAATTTATTTCATTTTTGTCACACTGGATGTATTTAATGTAATTAATGTTTAAAAATACCTAGGGACCCTGGATGGAAATTTGCCCAACATGAACATTGTAGCTTAGGGTGTCTAGTTTGCAGCAAAAATTGTTGGGACCCTTTTGGGTCACTGGTTAGACCAGGGCACCCATTTTGGTGGGACATGTCCTTAGGGCTAGGCAGTCACTAAAATGAGTGCCCACTCTTCACCCCAAGCCCAAATGGGCTGAAATTTTGGCAGAGGGTCTATCCTAGGCATACCTAGGGCCTGCCCAAAAATGGGAATTTTTGGAGAAAATATTTCTATAGTTTTGGTAAAAATTTAATAATCATTAGATAAATTAAATAGGTGCCCTAAACACACCCAAACCCTCCCAAATTTTGGTGAGTGGTCCCTGGGCTCCAATTAGGTACCTGTATAAAATTTCAGTTGGTTTGGGTGAGTGTTGAATAGGTTTTGACCCAACCCTAGTTCTACCCTATGAAGGGCATTTTGGTCAAAAGTGGCACTTTTGGTTTTAAGTGACCAAATCACCTCAACAGAGGCTGAAACTTTGGCCACTGATATGATTTAACTTTTTACACTCACTCATGAAGTTTGGAGTGGATTGGGCTAGGGTAGCCCTAGAAGTGTAGGGTAGGCCCTTTAGGGTAATTCTCTAGGGTTTGAAGAAATTGGGGTCAAAAGACCTTGGATGGGCTTGAAACTTGGGAATGATGACCATAGGGTCACTATGGTCCTATGGTTAAAATTTTAGGGCATTTGGAAGATTAAAGACCCCTTAAATCCATAACCCTAGTTTAGGGCACTAGCTTTGAAACCATAAGAACTAATACCAAAACTATCTGAAAAGGGCTGAGATTTTGAATGGGTAGTTGCTTAGGGCATACATGTCTCTGGAAATTTTATAATAAATTTTGGATGAATATTTTTGGTACTTTATTCACAGAGTTATATTTTATAATTTCCACTTAAGAGTTTTTGCAGAGCACTATACTTGCTTAAACTTGATAAAACTTAGCCAAGGGGCTTATAATCATGTTACCCATCTCTGTAAATTTTTATGGAATTTTGGAAGAATGATATTTAGTTGTTGCTTCTTTAATTATTTAATTCCATGGAACCTTGGAAAATTTAATAATGACTTTTAGATTGTCTGAAAAATTCTAATTTCTTCATCATGATGTTTTTAGTTCCCTATGAAGCCCTAGTAATTTTTACATAATTATTGGAGACATATATGTGGCACTTCCTTCATTATTTTTGATTTTTGGAATTATTTTAATAAATCCTTTAGAGGTCAAGAATTATCTGGAAAATTATGAAAATTAGCATCCAATGATATTTCTCTGTTATTTAGTGAATACAAATTTTAGGAGGCCATTACCTGAGAAAATCTTATGGTTCATGTTCAAATTGACTATGGCCTAGTTTTTGAGGAAAATTCAATAAATAGTAGATTAATTGGGAAAAATATGATTTTCTGAATTTAGTCTATATTTATCATAATAGACCTCTGATAATTATCATGAGGGTACTGGATGAGTATTTCATGTACTTCCCCTTTTACGGGTCACGTAGCTTAAGTGGTCTGCATATAGCAAAACTGCAGGATTTCATTTGGATTGAATTAGGGCACGTATGATGGGTCTTGATGGTTTGCTGTAAGGACAAGTGGAAAGGGCTGCATCTTTGGAAGATGAGTGAGTAGGGTGTGGATTTGTCTAGGGTTTAAAGGCGTTCGGGTCCGACGAAAGATCGTCCTACCCAAGGAGAGTTGGAGTCAAATCACCCTAGGATTAGCGTATCGAAACATGAGAAAATAATGGGTAAGGGGATCAACCAATAATAAAATAAGTACCTTGCGAAAGGGAACGCTGGGCGTAATCCCAACACAGTTCCTAGTGCCCCTTGAGAGCCCTTCACAGGGAATACCGGGGGCAGTCCTGGGTTAACGTAAACTGTTTAACAAGCTGAAAAGAGTAACTTAGTAATTAGGGTTGCACATTTCACAGACACTGATGGCACGGGATGTTAGCTGGGAGCTTCGGCTCGGATGGTTAAAGACGGACTTTGGGTCCGGGGAGCTTCGGCTCGATTGTTTGTGACGGACGTGTTGGTCCGGGGAGCTTCGGCTCGGGTTTTGATTACGCTAAATTTGCATGTGCATAAAAGGAAAAGTAAATTAAGGTGGTGGGTCTTCGGTATTGGAGGGTCGATGCACCGACGCCAATACGTTGACTCGGCAAGTGTGGTTAGCACTTCGCCAACAGAAGTCCGGTGCGCCAGCCGGCAAGAGTACGCAGGAGTCCGCTTCGTGCACCAAGCGTTGAGGCGTACGATAGGTCTGACCGGTAGTGCTTTACTGGTTTAGAGGTGGGCGAGGCCCAACCCACCGCTTCCGTCTGCCACTACGGAGGTATCCTGGGAGGTTACGGCTCCAGAAAGGGGGAACTAAAGGTCTGTGTGCACAGAGTCGGGTGTGTGTGTTGCACTTGCATGTCCATCATACCCACTTGCATGTCATAGCATAATCGTTACCTTAAACCTTGACACCTAAAGTATAAGTGGAATGGGACGCTTATACATTAGGACCTGCAAAACGACCCCTTAGTCTATAAGCTTGTGTGGGCAAGTTTATAAATTAAGGTTAATTTTGATATATTTAGTTACTGCTGTTTGACCACCGACACCCCAACGTATAAATCGGTATGGGACTTTTTATACGATGGGAGCCTTGCAAAAGACCCCTTGGCTTATGTGTTTTTCCACATAAGTGAAGGTTACATTTCAGCTTACATTTTATTGTCTTTATATGCTATAGAACTTGCTAGAATAGGACCGCTGCCATCTGCTTTGATATTCTCCACCTTCAAGTCCTCCCCTTTCTTCCTCTCCGCTCGGTGCCTAGGAGCCGTGGGGGAAGGGGTGGGGGATGATAGGACTTAGTCTTTTAGACTAACGGTTTTCGAACCGCATCATTTAGGGGATCGTGGAGACCAGCATGGAGGAGCAGCCCCAGAGACCGGTGCGCTTGGAGATGGGGCAGTCTAGCTCCGGAGTTCATACAGCCGGGACTGTGAGTCTCGACCCTGAGTAGTTTTTCAGCTTTTGCTTCCGCATGAGTGACTTTGTAGTGAGGATATGTTGTACCGGGCATAAGCCCGTATTTTTGCTACTCTGATGTTATCTTCTGTGGACACTCCCTTCGTGGAGTTATATTTATATATGTCATGTGATTCTCTGTGGACAGACAGTTTTCATTTTACTTCATTACGCTACTTTTATGTGATCGAATTGGCCGGCAGAATCGGCGCTTTGTGGTGATGACCCTTCAGGGCGTGAAGGAGTCACCGCAAAACGGCGGATCTGGGCCTAAGACCCCGTGGTCAAAAAGAAAAAAAAAAGGGGGTCTTACAAGTGGTATCAGAGCAAACCTCGATCGAAAAGTAGCCGTCCACAACCCTGGGTCACCCCCGCGCGGGTTTAGTTTGGGGACAAACTAAGCAGCGGAAGCGGTGGTGTGCCCATATGGGGGGAATCACATATAAATTGTCCACTATCATTAGGCATTGAGTCGATTACCTACTGATGTAGTTCATTTTGCAGCCCTCAGCTCAGCCCACCCCACAAGGTGGAGCTCAGCAGATTCCAGACATTGCACCACCTCCCATGGTCCCCACACCTTTCCTCCAGTCAGACATGGGGCAGACCCTTACAGCCATCCTTGAGGCCTTCCGGGCTCAGCAAGCCCCAGCCCAGCAGCCAAACCCAGGGGCCAACTGGATGAGCACCTTCCGAGGACTCTCTCCCCCATCTTACTTGGGGACGGAGTCGGCAGTACGGACAGAGGAGTGGCTGGATGTGATGTACGAGATGTTGACGGGGATACGATGCCCCTGGGAGGAGAGGGTGGCCCTAGTGGTATCTTGCTTGGAGTCACATGCCAAGCGGTGGTGGAAGACGCTGTTGGACACGACTTTTGCGGATAGAGAGATTGCAGAAATCACATGGGAAGAATTCAGGGCCACGCTGCTGGAGCACTTTGTTCCTCAGTCGGCCAGGGACGAGTTGGAGGAGCGTTTCTTGCAGCTGAGGCAGGGCACCAGGACAGTGGTGGAGTACCACCGAGAGTTCGATCATTTGGCCCGATATGCGGGCTCTTATCAGCTGGATGAAGCGGGGTACGTCAAGAGGTTTTATAAGGGCCTAAAAGAGGAGTTGAGAGAGGCTTTGCTTTTTGTCTCTGACGGGCCCATCTCCCGGATTTTAGAGATGGCGAAGAGGATTGAGGCCGACTGGCACACCACTCGGGGCCGGAAACGGCAAACGGAGGACCAGGGCCGGAGGGCCCGAAATGATCAGCGGCGAGGCATCGTACCAGATGGAAGAAGGGCAGAGGAGCAGCCTCGTCAGGAGTTGAGGCAGGAGCCGAGAGAGCAGGTGGTCTTGGCCCCTCAACCTCTCCGGATCCAGGAGATGCAGAGACCCCGGGGTATGGCGTATCCCCCGCCGGAGTGCTTCCACTGTCACCAGGTGGGACACCTCCGGAGAGATTGCCCTATGAGGGGGGCACCACCTCCAGCACCACGGGGTGGCCCACCGGCCCAGCATTTCGGAGGCCGAGGACGCGGCCGAGGACGTGGTTACCAGGGAGGCGACCGCAGGCAGAATGGGGAGCAGATTTACGCTCTGGACTTAGCACAGCCCCGGAACCCGGACAGGGTTATTGCAGGTATGAGAGTAATCTTAATGTTAGAATTATTCTTTGCTCGTATTAAGCATTGATAGAACTACTATACAACCTAGGTTAGAAAACCTTACGCTAGAATTTCTTTCAAACTGATTTAGGAATGGTGATGGTGTGCGGCAAGCCTGCCCACACCCTGTTCGACACGGGGGCATCACATAACTTTGTATCGGAGGATTTCGTCAAGGACCTGGATCAGATTCGTTGCTATACAGGACTACCCAGGAGGGTGCGCCTCCCCAATGGGATGGAGATTCAGTCCACAGAAAAGTGCCTCCTGGAGGTTACCATAGAGGGGTTGACACTCGAGGCCCCGGCGACGATCTTGAGGATGCCGGACTTCGATCTCGTCTTGGGCATGACATGGCTTGTCTGGAACCATGCCCAGATTGATTGCCCGGCAGGGAGGGTCGTGCTCAGCCACGGCGATACTTATGCAACGTTCGAAGGTACTACACCGGTCTCCCGTCGCTTGCTTTCATCTATTCAGGCCATTAAGGCCCATATGCAAGGGGACGAGGTATACCAAGTATTGTTCGAGATGACTGAGGAGAAGGACTTGATCGCAGACATTCCGGTGGTTCGTGACTACGCCGATATTTTTCCGGATAAGCTGCCGGGACTACCTCCGCATAGGGAGAAGGACTTCCAGATTCAGCTGGTACCAGGGGCTAAGCCGGTATCCAAGGCCCCTTATCGGATGGCCCCGAAGGAGTTGGCGGAGTTTCGGACACAGTTGCAGGAGCTGGTGGAAGCAGGATTTGTTAGGCCGAGTTCCTCATCATGGGGAGCTCCTGTCCTATTCGTAAAGAAGAAGGACGGCACCTTACGCCTGTGCATCGACTATCGAGCACTAAATAGGCTGACCGTCCGAAATACCTATCCGCTCCCCAGGATAGACGAGTTGTTCGATCAGCTGGAGGGAGCCCATTACTTTTCGAAGCTGGACTTGAGATCAGGCTATTACCAGCTGCGGATCCAGGAGGAGGATATCCCGAAAACGGCCTTTAGTAGCCGGTATGGATTGTATGAGTTCATCGTGATGCCCTTCGGGCTCACGAATGCTCCGTCAGCATTTATGAGCCTCATGAACCGGGTCTTCGAGGCTTACTTGGATGTGTTTGTCATAGTGTTCATAGACGACATCCTTATCTATTCTAAGACGGAGGAGGAGCATACACGACATCTAGCATTGACCCTGGAGAGACTGCGGGAGCATCACCTTTATGCGAAATTCAGTAAGTGTCAGTTCTGGCTGAAGGAGGTGGCGTTCTTAGGTCACATTATCAGCGGAGCCGGGCTGGCAGTGGACCCGGCAAAGATTCGAGCTATTTCAGAGTGGCCGCAGCTGAAAACAGCCACTGACGTACGGAGTTTTCTAGGACTTGCCGGTTATTACCGGAAGTTCGTAGAGGGATTCTCTCGAATCGCCCTCCCGCTCACATCCTTGACAAAGAAGGAGGCACCGTTCGTGTGGACCCCGCAGTGCCAGACAGCTTTCCAGGAGCTGAAGGATCGGCTGACCTCGGCTCCCATTCTTACTCTTCCCTCGGGGAGGGAGGGATTCCAGGTCTACACCGACGCATCATATCAGGGGATGGGAGCGGTACTGATGCAGAACGGACACGTCATAGCTTATGCCTCCCGCCAGCTGAAGACCCATGAGAAGAACTACCCAGTACATGACCTTGAGATGGGGGCAGTTGTATTCGCACTGAAGATATGGCGGCACTACCTTTATGGAGTCCACTGTGACATATATTCCGACCATAAGAACCTTAAGTACGTGGACACGCAGAAGGAACTGAACATCAGGCAAAGGCGGTGGGTGGAGTTTCTATCTGACTATCAGTATGAGATGCACTATCACCCGGGGAAGGCAAACGTGGTGGCAGATGCACTGAGTCGGAGAGCCGCCACAACAGGAGCAGAGCCTCAGTTGATGTCTATGGAGCTGCTGCAGAGACTAGAGGACATGCACATTACTCTGGTATCGTCTGATGATCCTGAGCTCTATGAGGAGTACTTGGCCGCGATAGGCGTTACCGATGACATCAGAGACCGGGTCAGAGAGGGACAGAGGCAGGATGCCAAGTTGGAACCCATCTTCCAAGCTCTGAAGGCGGGCACTGCAGGAGATTACACACTGAGGGACGATCTGGTGTGCTTCAGAGGACGGGTGTATATACCGGAGGGAGGCCAGATCCGGGAGGATATTATGATGGAGGCGCACTGCAGCCGGTATTCTGTACACCCGGGGATCACAAAGATGACGGCTGATTTGAAGAGGACGATGTACTGGCCGGGCATGAAGAAGGATGTCTCACACTTCGTGACCCATTGTGAGGCATGTCAGCTAGTGAAGGCGGAGTGCAGGAACCCCGCAGGATTATTGCAGCCACTCCCGGTGCCGGAGTGGAAGTTTGATGACATAGCCATGGACTTCATACATGGGCTTCCCCGGTCTCGGACAGGGAATGACTCGATCTGGGTAATCGTCGATCGGTTGACCAAGGTGGCTCGATTTATACCGATCAGGAAGGATGATTCAGTAGGAGTACTGGTGCGGAAGTTTGTGGAGCAGTTCATTCGTTATCATGGAGTGCCCAGGACGATAGTGTCGGATCGGGATGGCAGGTTCACCTCCAGGGAGTGGAGGTCCGTGCAAGCTTACTTAGGCACGCGATTGACTTTCAGCACTGCATTCCACCCCCAGACAGACGGGCAGACAGAACGCACCAACCGGACGCTGGAGGACCTTTTGAGGCTATGCATCTTAGATCGCGGGGAACCGTGGGAGAAACTCTTACCCCTTGTCGAGTTCTCCTATAACAACAGCCACCAGTCCAGCATCAGGATGGCGCCTTACGAAGCCTTGTACGGGAGGAGATGCCGGACCCCGCTCTCATGGGTGCAGAACGAAGATCCGAAGGTATTGGGGTCAGAGTTCGTTGAAGACACCGAGGCACAAGTGAGGCTGATCAGAGACAGGATGCTCGAGGCGCAGAGTAGACAGGCCAAGTACTATGACGCCCGACATCGGCAGGTGGAGTTCCAGGTGGGGGACCGGGTGTTTCTGAAAATCCGGCCCATGCATGGAGTTTCACGGGTGCGTGGTCGGAGGAAGAAGCTCAGCCCTAGGTACATGGGCCCTTACAGGATCCTGGAGCGGATCGGACCCCTAGCCTACCGGCTGGAGTTACCACCAGAGCTAGAAGCGCTGCACGACGTCTTCCACATTTCTTCTTTGAGGAGGGCTCTACTACGCCCGGAGCAGCAGATTCTGACCACCGAAGGGCCGGTAGCTTCAGACCGGTCTGTTCATTTGGAGCCTGTGAGGATCGACGACCGAGGAGTGCGGGTCTTACGACGCAAGAGGGTCCCTCTAGTCAAGGTCCTGTGGAGGAACCACGGCCAGGAGGAGCATACCTGGGAGCCACAGGACCTGATGCGACAAAGATACCCCGAGCTATTCAGTCAGGTATACCTCTCAGACCCCTCAAGATGTTAATTTATTTTTCTGCTTTAAGTATACTAAGGGCTGCTCTAGGTAGATAGGGGCTTATCTTTGTTTATTGGGGGCTTAACTTTGTTTATTGGGATTTTGGTTCGCCGTTTGGGCGAAAGGGGTCTTAGATCTAAGTTTTCCCTTAAATCAAATTTAACAAACAAGACGTCATAATGGGATGTTACAAGACTCTTTCCTTCGGTAATAAGACCCGTAGGTCCAACCTTGATTTCGGGGACGAAATCTTTGTTTTGTTTATTGGGATTTGTAACATCCCATTTCCAACTAGACCCCTAAGAGTGGTTTTGGCCATGACTAGGTCATGACAAAACCCTGGGAAGCCAGAAATGGGCCAAGAGATAGGAGGCCAAGGTAGGGATCACCATGGTCTGCAGATAGTAGAATTCTGAACAATAGTTTAGGATGACAATGGGGCTTCACCATGACCCCAAGACCCTATCACAACACTCCCAAACATTTTGGGAGACCCATTAGAGCCAAAAGGACCCATTAGGGCCAACCCAAGAGGCCCAGTTGACCAAGGTCAACCCTAGCCCTAAATAGGTCAACCTAGCCCACTTAGGGCCAATAGACCCACTCCTAGTCTAGAGGACCCCACCTATGCCCTCCTAACCCTAAAGTGAGGACAATGGGTCACTAAGGACACATTGGGGTCAGCCCTAGAGGCCAGGTTGACCCAGGTCAACTCAAGCCCTAATCTGGTCAAAGTACCCCTACTAAGGGTATGTGACCTCCAAAGTGCAGGGCAACCCCATATAACCCTACCTAGACCCTAAGGGAAGTCAATGGGTCACCAAGGATCCATAGGGGTGGACCCTAATGGTCATGTTGACCCAAGTCAACTCTAGCTCTAAATGGTCAAAGTGACCTTACCAAGGGTCAAGTGACCTTTAAGGTGCCAAGTCAACCCTACCCAGCCCTACATAGACCTTAGGGGAGGCCAATGAACCACCCAGGACCCAATGGGGTCAACCTAGATGGTCAAATTGGCCAAGTCAACCCTCATTGAGGGTCAAGTCAACTTAGCCCAAAAAGGGCTAACCCAAGCTCAAGCCACTTCTCCCTTAGGCTAAGCCCATTCCCATGATCATCATAATCCAGTGGGCTGCCTTTAGCTTGTGGGGTTGACTAGTCAACCAGAGGTGACTAGGAGAGAGAAAAAGCTCCTCTCCATGATAATGGAGGAGAGAGAAATGAGGAAGGAGAAGGGGGAAGTAAGAGGCCGGCCAAGGGAGACTAACAGCCACCCTTTATGGCTGCAATCAACTCCTCTAGGAGAGAGGAGTTGATTCCAGCCGTTTCCCGGCCACCAAGGGGTGGGTTCAGCCCCCCTCCACACAACCCGAGCCACTCCATTAATGGAGATAATGGCCATTGAAGAACCAGCCTCTCCCCTCCCCCAATTGCCTTTTAAACACCATCAGGGAGCCGAGGGGATCATTTTGGAGCACTTACCTGGAGGAGACGAGCCCTTCCACCGTGCAGTTGCAGAAGCCGAGCGCCGCCGCCGTCGCCAATGGCATCCCGCCGCTCCTCTCGCATCCAGGCCGCCAGGAAGGTCCTCCTCCTCTCCTTAACTCGCGGGTAGATCCTAGGAATCCTTAGGCTAGAGTTTCGGGCTCAATTGAGCCCGATCGAATCCAGGATTTCTCCTGGTTTCGGCAAGGAAAAGTCTTGCTCAATCCGCCGGAAAACACCTCTCCGGCGGCGGAGCCGCCGCCTGACGACAGCCACCACCTCAACGGAGGTGTTGGTGGCGGTGGCCGGCCGGGGAAGGGGCTGGATCGCCGGCGGCAGAGCTTGGAAATCGCTCCAGGCAGAACCAATCCCAGCCGTTGGCTCAGTGGGGACGATGACCAGATGCCGTCGATCTGCGCCAAGATTCGTGCGGCATCAGATCAGATACTATAGGGTTAAATAAAATTTATTTCATTTTTGTCACACTGGATGTATTTAATGTAATTAATGTTTAAAAATACCTAGGGACCCTGGATGGAAATTTGCCCAACATGAACATTGTAGCTTAGGGTGTCTAGTTTGCAGCAAAAATTGTTGGGACCCTTTTGGGTCACTGGTTAGACCAGGGCACCCATTTTGGTGGGACATGTCCTTAGGGCTAGGCAGTCACTAAAATGAGTGCCCACTCTTCACCCCAAGCCCAAATGGGCTGAAATTTTGGCAGAGGGTCTATCCTAGGCATACCTAGGGCCTGCCCAAAAATGGGAATTTTTGGAGAAAATATTTCTATAGTTTTGGTAAAAATTTAATAATCATTAGATAAATTAAATAGGTGCCCTAAACACACCCAAACCCTCCAAATTTTGGTGAGTGGTCCCTGGGCTCCAATTAGGTACCTGTATAAAATTTCAGTTGGTTTGGGTGAGTGTTGAATAGGTTTTGACCCAACCCTAGTTCTACCCTATGAAGGGCATTTTGGTCAAAAGTGGCACTTTTGGTTTTAAGTGACCAAATCACCTCAACAGAGGCTGAAACTTTGGCCACTGATATGATTTAACTTTTTACACTCACTCATGAAGTTTGGAGTGGATTGGGCTAGGGTAGCCCTAGAAGTGTAGGGTAGGCCCTTTAGGGTAATTCTCTAGGGTTTGAAGAAATTGGGGTCAAAAGACCTTGGATGGGCTTGAAACTTGGGAATGATGACCATAGGGTCACTATGGTCCTATGGTTAAAATTTTAGGGCATTTGGAAGATTAAAGACCCCTTAAATCCATAACCCTAGTTTAGGGCACTAGCTTTGAAACCATAAGAACTAATACCAAAACTATCTGAAAAGGGCTGAGATTTTGAATGGGTAGTTGCTTAGGGCATACATGTCTCTGGAAATTTTATAATAAATTTTGGATGAATATTTTTGGTACTTTATTCACAGAGTTATATTTTATAATTTCCACTTAAGAGTTTTTGTAGAGCACTATACTTGCTTAAACTTGATAAAACTTAGCCAAGGGGCCTATAATCATGTTACCCATCTCTGTAAATTTTTATGGAATTTTTGAAGAATGATATTTAGTTGTTGCTTCTTTAATTATTTAATTCCATGGAACCTTGGAAAATTTAATAATGACTTTTAGATTGTCTGAAAAATTCTAATTTCTTCATCCTGATGTTTTTAGTTCCCTATGAAGCCCTAGTAATTTTTACATAATTATTGGAGACATATATGTGGCACTTCCTTCATTATTTTGATTTTTGGAATTATTTTAATAAATCCTTTAGAGGTCAAGAATTATCTGGAAAATTATGAAAATTAGCATCCAATGATATTTCTCTGTTATTTAGTGAATACAAATTTTAGGAGGCCATTACCTGAGAAAATCTTATGGTTCATGTTCAAATTGACTATGGCCTAGTTTTTGAGGAAAATTCAATAAATAGTAGATTAATTGGGAAAAATATGATTTTCTGAATTTAGTCTAGATTTATCATAATAGACCTATGATAATTATCATGAGGGTACTGGATGAGTATTTCATGTACTTCCCCTTTTACGGGTCACGTAGCTTAAGTGGTCTGCATATAGCAAAACTGCAGGATTTCATTTGGATTGAATTAGGGCACGTATGATGGGTCTTGATGGTTTGCTGTAAGGACAAGTGGAAAGGGCTGCATCTTTGGAAGATGAGTGAGTAGGGTGTGGTTTTGTCTAGGGTTTAAAGGCGTTCGGGTCCGACGAAAGATCGTCCTACCCAAGGAGAGTTGGAGTCAAATCACCCTAGGATTAGCGTATCGAAACATGAGAAAATAATGGGTAAGGGAATCAACCAATAATAAAATAAGTACCTTGCGAAAGGGAACGCTGGGCGTAATCCCAACACAGTTCCTAGTGCCCCTTGAGAGCCCTTCACAGGGAATACCGGGGCAGTCCTGGGTTAACGTAAACTGTTTAACAAGCTGAAAAGAGTAACTTAGTAATTAGGGTTGCACATTTCACAGACACTGATGGCACGGGATGTTAGCTGGGAGCTTCGGCTCGGATGGTTAAAGACGGACTTTGGGTCCGGGGAGCTTCGGCTCGATTGTTTGTGACGGACGTGTTGGTCCGGGGAGCTTCGGCTCGGGTTTTGATCACGCTAAATTTGCATGTGCATAAAAGGAAAGTAAATTAAGGTGGTGGGTCTTCGGTATTGGAGGGTCGATGCACCGACGCCAATACGTTGACTCGGCAAGTGTGGTTAGCACTTCGCCAACAGAAGTCCGGTGCGCCAGCCGGCAAGAGTACGCAGGAGTCCGCTTCGTGCACCAAGCGTTGAGGCGTACGATAGGTCTGACCGGTAGTGCTTTACTGGTTTAGAGGTGGGCGAGGCCCAACCCACCGCTTTCGTCTGCCACTACGGAGGTATCCTTGGAGGTTACGGCTCCAGAAAGGGGGAACTAAAGGTCTGTGTGCACAGAGTCGGGTGTGTGTGTTGCACTTGCATGATCCATCATACCCACTTGCATGTCATAGCATAATCGTTACCTTAAACCTTGACACCTAAAGTATAAGTGGAATGGGACGCTTATACTTTAGGACCTGCAAAACGACCCCTTAGTCTATAAGCTTGTGTGGGCAAGTTTATAAATTAAGGTTAATTTTGATATATTTAGTTACTGCTGTTTGACCACCGACACCCCAACGTATAAATCGGTATGGGACTTTTTATACGATGGGAGCCTTGCAAAAGACCCCTTGGCTTATGTGTTTTTCCACATAAGTGAAGGTTACATTTCAGCTTACATTTTATTGTCTTTATATGCTATAGAACTTGCTAGAATAGGACCGCTGCCATCTGCTTTGATATTCTCCACCTTCAAGTCCTCCCCTTTCTTCCTCTCCGCTCGGTGCCTAGGAGCCGTGGGGGAAGGGGTGGGGGATGATAGGACTTAGTCTTTTAGACTAACGGTTTTCGAACCGCATCATTTAGGGGATCGTGGAGACCAGCATGGAGGAGCAGCCCCAGAGACCGGTGCGCTTGGAGATGGGGCAGTCTAGCTCCGGAGTTCATACAGCCGGGACTGTGAGTCTCGACCCTGAGTAGTTTTTCAGCTTTTGCTTCCGCATGAGTGACTTTGTAGTGAGGATATGTTGTACCGGGCATAAGCCCGTATTTTTGCTACTCTGATGTTATCTTCTGTGGACACTCCCTTCGTGGAGTTATATTTATATATGTCATGTGATTCTCTGTGGACAGACAGTTTTCATTTTACTTCATTACGCTACTTTTATGTGATCGAATTGGCCGGCAGAATCGGCGCTTTGTGGTGATGACCCTTCAGGGCGTGAAGGAGTCACCGCAAAACGGCGGATCTGGGCCTAAGACCCCGTGGTCAAAAAGAAAAAAAAAAAGGGGGTCTTACACCTGTTGCAAGGTTGGAAGCCATAAGAATATTTCTTGCCTATGCAGCATACAAGAGGTTCAAGGTCTTCCAAATGGATGTGAAGAGTGCTTTTTCTAAATGGAGTGCTACAAGAAGAGGTTTATGTAGAACAACCTCCAGGTTTTGTCTCTCCAACTTACCCCTCTCATCTTTTTAAATTGCATAAGGCCCTTTATAGTCTAAAGCAAGCTCCAAGAGCTTGGTATGGGACCTTAGCTAGTTTTCTATTAGAGCATAAATTTATAAGAGGAACTGTAGATAAAACTCTTTTTACAAGACATCATAAGGACCAAATCTTATTAGTACAAATCTATATGGATGATATTATATTTGGCTCTACAGATTCCAAATTATGCAAGAGGCTTTCTGAGCTCATGTATTCCAGATTTGAAATGAGTAGCATGGGTGAAATTTCCTACTTCCTTGGTCTCCAAGTGAAACAGCTCCCTGATGGCATCTTCATCTCTCAAGCAAAATATGCTAAAGAACTTCTAAAGAAGTTTGGGACGGCTGATGCCTCAGCAAAGAAAAATCCTATGGCTACAAATGCTGTTGTGGACTCTGATGTACCAGGGAAACCTGTGTATCAGAAACTTTATAGGGGCATTGTTGGGTCCCTATTATACCTCACAGCAAGTAGGCCAGATATTATGTTTGTCACATGTCTTTGTGCTAGGTTCCAGGTGAACCCTAAAGAATCTCATCTAATTTTACTAAAAAGGATTTTGAGATATATAAAGAGTTTTCCTAATCTAGGCCTATGGTATCTTGCTGTATCAGAATTTTAGTTAACTGGATACTCTGATGCTAATTTTGTTGGATGCAAGGTAGATAGAGAAAGAACTTCTGGAACTTGCCAGTTCCTGGGTATGAGATTAGTATCTTGGTTTTCCAAAAAGCAAACATTAGTGTCAACCTCAACTACTAAAGTAGAATATATTGCAGCAAGCAGCTGTTGTTCACAGATGCTTTGGATACAAAATCAGCTTCTAGATTATGGGTTCAACTTAAATAATTCAACCCTACTCTGTGATAATACAAGTGCTATAGCCATAGCCCAGAATCCAGTTCAACATAGTAGGACAAAACATATTGATATAAGACATCATTTCATTAGATAGTGTGTAGACAAAAATAAAATCAAGCTTGTCTATATCTATACTGATTTACAAAGGGCTGATATATTCACCAAACCTCTGGATGAGAGAAACCACATGTTGTTTGTAAATCAACTTGGAATGATCAATGGGGAAGACTTTATTTAATTTCTGTCTGCACTCGACGAACTTCCCAAAGTTCGTCGAACGGAGTTCGACGAACCATGGCAAGTTTGAGAGATATTCGTCGAACGGAGCTCGACGAACTCTCTGTGAGTGAAACAATATTAGTCGAACGGATTTCGACGAACTTGCTTCAGAAGATATTCGCCGAACGGAGTTCGACGCACTGTCTTCAATTCTTCTGGATAATATCGACAAATTATTTCATTCAAAATTATTTTGTCGACCTCAGTTCGAAGAATTATTTTTATCTTCGTGGAACGGAGTCTGTCAATTCATATTCTTGAAAACCCTATATTTAGGTTTTCTTCGACCTCCGTCCCACGCATTTTGTTCCTTTGCACTTGATCGCCGTTTTGTGTCTCTCTTGCAGGTGATTCCATGGCGATTCAGGCAAGCATTCTCGCAGAAATGAAGTTCGATACCAATTTTAATGTGGATTTTGATTCGTTTCAACATTCTGATCCCATCTTCCTTTATATTCTGCAACTCCTTGAAGAACAAGAACTCAAAACCTTGATGACTAGAAGAATTAACAACATAACACTGAAATCAGAGAATGGGTCTACACCCTATCGCCAACAGAGGAGAATACCATGACAGGAACAATTGCGGGTAACTCGGTCTCCTTGACTGCCGCAATCTTAACTGAAATTTTTGGATTCAGGAATGGAGAAGAGCAACTGGAGATTGAAATAGAGAAATCTGACGTGATGCTGAGCCTCATGGGTTATACAGGAGATAACCCTAACAAACTCTTGAAGAAACACCTCTCTGCCCCTTATAAGTTTTTGGCAGATTTGGTTGGAAAGGTTCTGCTTGGGAAATATACTGCCCATGATTACATCACCAGACACCAGTTTCTGGTCATGTGTGCAATTATAAACAAGAAACCAGTGGATTGGGCGCAGATTCTCTTTGATTTGATACAGAAGAAAAATAATAAAAATGAAGTATGCTTTGGAAGGATCCTATGGATCTTTTTACAAGAGAAGGTTGCTGAATCACTGGTCTCCCAGACCATATTCATCAATGCTAGTAAAAGGCTCACATGTGCCTTATTTGGCAGGTGGGAGAGAATAATAACCAAGCCAACCAAGGCTTCTACCTCTTCCACCCCAGCTTCTGAAGGCACCAGGGCTGTTAAAGCCACTCCCCCACCCGCTGAAGAGATTCATCCAACACCACCATCTCTTCCAGCCCCCTTCTAGCAACACAAATCCCTTCCTCTTCCATTATCTCTTCAACACCACAATCACAACAACATACTCATGTTCCTACTCCACCTCCATCTCAATATGCTTCACCAGCTCCATCTCCACCAATTGGCATCACTGACATTCCATCTTCCCCTCTTCAAGATAATCAACCACCAACACCTCCTGATTCCCCCCATGACACCTACATTCCTACACCACCACAATCTCCTCTTCCCCCACATCTCTCTTCAATATCATCTTACCATCTACCAAAAGACATCATCATGCAAGATGTCACCCATCCATCCCCATCAACATCTACCATCCATCCAGATGTTCACATACCTGATGCTCCACTTTCTATCCCTCCCATAGTTCCCACTTCTACACCTTCTGCAACACAATCTACCACTCCATCATTGGACCACTCCACCATATCTTCTTTCATTTCCATAATCACTCCCCTCCTAAAGTCCCTTATAGCAGAGGCCATTATACCTCTTACTACCACCATCTCCTCTCTCTCTGACAAAATCTCTGCTCTTTCTTCTGCCCCATCTTCAGCCAGGGGCCTGGTCTCAGTTTCCACTGAAACTAGGCAGGGGGGAGATGCCTGATGATGAAGCAGCAGTTACAGCCCCAGAGGATTCATCTCCAGCAGCAGATGCTCCAGCTTCAGCAACAGCAGCAGAGTGTACAGAATACATAGATAAATATTTGATTGACTTTATTGAAACTAATATGGACTTTGATGATTCAGACTCTGAAGATCCTAATACTGTTGGTGATTTCATGCTTAATCCCACAGTTAATTTAGAACATTTGTTGAGAATGTTTAATACTATACATTTGCATTACCTTCCAGCTGAGATTACTAAGCCATCCTTGGCTATTATACCATACACTTCCCCCATCTCTTCATAAGTTGTTAAGCAACTTAGGGACAGTTTTGCTATTACACAGTCAGTAGTCACTCCACTTCCAGATGTAGTGGTTATTCCCTTTTCTTCAATAATGTCTTCAGCACCAACTTTTATAATGGATGACTCTCCCGTGCCAGATCTAGATGAACTGATCTTGGCTGATATTGCAGATGAAAATAAGGCAGAAGCTGAAAGCTCTGCCCAAGTTAGTTCTAATTTTTGTGTAGCTTCTCCTCCAACTCCTGCTAAAACTCCAACTCCTGTTGAAATTCCTACTCCTGCTCCAAAAAAGGATGTAATTTCAGCTAAAGCTTTGAAAGCCTTGGATGATCTATATGATAACCCTCAGGGTTCTGACAATGATGATGATGAAGATGAGGATGATGATTCAGATGAGGAGGATACAAAGAAGAAGAAGCAAGTATCAAAGAAAAGAAAAGCTCCTCCTCCTCCTGCTCCTAAGCCTAATCTAAACAATGACACCCCTTACTATATTCTTTAAAAGATAATTCCGTACAAAGGGATGCCAGCATGGATGTGGCTATTTAAGAATCGGCAAAATGAAAGGAAGAAAAGTAGAAGATACTCTCCTCCACCAGTTCAAAGGTACAGAAAGGATCCAGCACCTCCGCCTACTCCTACAGCTGGTGCTTCTGGTTCTAATTCTCAGAGATCTGCCCCTATTCAAACATATCAAAAACATCAAGGAAGATCCCATCATGAAAGCAGCCAGCACAGGTAACAACTCTCAGGAAAACAACATCAGCAACAACAACAACATCAACAACAACAACAACAACATAAGCAACAACAACATCAACAAGCTGAAAGTCCTAAAAGACCACCCTCTCCTCCTGTTCCTTATGAAGATCCAAAAACAGCCAACACAGCCAAAATGGCCAGGTTCCAGGAACTAGTAGGTCTTTCTATGATCAACAAGGCAAAGGCTGAAGGGAAGGATACTTCTGAATATACTATAATGTCAAAGTACAGGAGAGAAGAACTGAAAAGGTTTGAAAATGCTTACAAATTTTTTAATGTTGATGATTAAATGAAATTACATCCTGAAGCAGTGGTCCCTAGAGCTATATCTCTGAAGATTATAGGGGCTGCAGACATGACAATACTATGGAATAAGCTTTAAATCCAAACAGGGAAATAGTCTTTACCAAGATAGGAGACAAGGGCAAGGATGTAAAACATCAGGAGAAGAAGCAGAAGAAGTGAAATATGAACCATTTTATTTCTATTTTTCTCTCTTAAACTGTTTCATATTGTCTGAACAAAGCTTCTATGTAAATATATCTACTGTATATGTTAATTATCTCTGCCAGATATATCTTTTTCCTGCTTTGTTTACTTTATGTTTCTATTTTGAGTCTATTAGTGACCTCACCCAAATAGGGGGATATTGTTGGATCCCTAGTTTGATTTGGGCTAGGTTCACTAACTTAGGATGATGTGACCCAATATGTATAGCCAGGGTCAAAGTTGTGTCCTAGAGTCTAGGACAAGTCCTAAGAGTCAAAATCACATGGACAAGCCAACATCAGACTGCCAGAGACTCAAGACTTAGAGCTTTTCCAGAGATTCAGAGATTTCTCAAGAAACTAAGTAAGATGAGTTCGACGTTCGTTGAACTCAGGTCGACGATAGTCGTTCTCAGCTCGATGATCTTAGAGATATTTTCTCTGAGCTGAGCTCGACGAACTTCAGTCACAGGTCGCTGATCCTTGGACTCCACCTTCAGCAATATAAGTCCGGACTATTCTCTAAACTCAGGTTGACGAACGTAGTTCTCAGCTCAACGAATTCAAGGTTCTCCAAACTTAGCTCGACGAACACCATTCTTTGTTCGACGAACCTTTGGACTACTACAGTATTCTGTCGAGACTATGTTCTCTAGTCTCAGGTTGACGAACTCAGTTCTCTGCTCGAAGAATTCTAAAACAAGAAGACTTGTGTCGACACTTAGAGCACATGTCTACATCAACTAAGTCGACACTAAAAGCATTTGTATCGACATCCAGATCAGCAGTCGACATTGTGGAAAGGCTATGTCGACACCACACAGAATATTTGACAACTCCAGAATAATTGTTGAACTCCAGTCGACGAACACATTTACCAGCACGACGAATAGGCAAAGATCAAAAGAGACAGCAGTTCATTTTCCACCTCGACGATCATGGAACTCAGCTCGACGAATAGAAGCCATCTGGTCGACGAATACAACATCTCAGCTCGACAAACTGTGGACTCAGTTTGACGAATTCTGCCAACTGTTCGACAATTCCAGACTCAGTTATTTCCGGCCTTCTGTCCCCACTCTAATGCGATATTTCATGAGTAATTAATGCTCTAACATTCTCTGAATGTATCCGTTAGAAGGAGCATTAATTATGGTCTTCTCCAGGATTTTTGCTTGTCGTTTTTCCATGGGATAGTTGGGGAAATAAATCAATGTCGATTATTCTCAAGGCTGTCAGCATTAAATGCAGATCCATTCAAATTTTTGAAAGATAGAGAAGAAGACAATAATGTACACACAGAGATACAGACTTATAGACAGAATCAAGCATCATTGAGAAATCTTCACACAGAACACAACTTACTGAGAAGCATACAGGGACACAGAAAAAAATATTAAGTCTTGATCAATCTGCTCTGTCAACAAGAAGCATTTTCTAATACGCAGAAGATCTTGACCAGAAGCTCATAAGCACCTGAAGAAGAAGAACAACAATACCTATGTCAAGAGTGAAAGTGCAGCTAGATCTGATATACTCTAGAGGGGGGGGGGGGTGAATAGAGTATATGGTGCTTTAAAATTTTTTACAACAATTGTTGTAATATGAGTGAGCAGAGAAGCAGTTAAAAATCTAATCACAGAACTAATCTATAAGAAAGCTAATCACAGAATAATCAAGGCCAGAAACAAAAATAAAGACAAGCAAAACCAGAAGACACAAGGAAATATATTGGTTCCCCTAAACTTGGGTACATCCACTCTTCTACCACCCTAGGTAGGAATCCACTGCAGGATGAGTTGATCAGGTGTCTTGGGCACCAATGAGCTTTTGATAAGGTGCTCAAAAACCAAATCAGACTTTTTGATCAGGTGTCTTGCCACCAATGAGCTTTTGACAAGGTGCTCAAAAACCAAGCTCAAACTTTTGAAGGGAGTTTGAGAAACCCTTTATAGAGAGGGGGTGAGAGAGTGATGGCAGTCTTCTCTTTCTCAGATCAGCTGAGAAGACTATGTGGATTGATGGTGTCAAAGCTCCCCCTGAGTCCTTGAGATCTTCAGGAAACGAAGCTTTGCTGTAGGGTGATAGGCCTTCAAAAGTTGAGCTCCAGCAAAAGATGATTTCAGCAATAACTGAAATGTTGAATGTCTGGAGTCTTGAAATTTGTTGGCCTTGAACACTTGAAAACTAGAGAGATCTGAAGATTTTAGAAAAGGTTGATCTCCTTGGATGAGTGTTCTTGAGAATTCTTTAAGACAGAATATTTTGTTGAAGATTACTGATGTCTGACTGTGTGTGTGTCTGTGTATCTATCTCTCACAGAGATTCAAAAATTCTTCTCGTTTATTTTCTGATACTGAATGGAAAAACATTCTCTGAGAAGAATAGCCATTGGTCTGCATTAATTGCATCTTTAATTGCAAAATCTCTTCTGGAGGAAAGTCCATAGAAATATTCCTTGAAACTTGGTCCAGAAATGAATGAAAACGGCTAGGAAATCTTCAGAATTAATTGCAGAATAACTCCTTAACTGATTTGAATTTGAATCTAGAAACATCCTTGAAGTTATCTGAAAACATCGAATAGAGCTCTGCTATCGTCGAACTGAGCTCAGCGATATGGATAAATACAACATCAAAATATCGTCGATCTGAGCTCAAAGATCGTTGAACTGAGCTCAGATATAGAAATCCAATGCTGAGTCAAGATCGTCGACCTGAGCTCACCGATCGTCGAATGGAGTTCGACGATATGATGAAGTTGAGCTCAGCGATCATCGAATGGAGTTCGACGATCTGTCGAAGTTGAGCTAGACGATCGTCGATCGGAGTTCGACGAATCGTCGTGCTGAGCTCGACGATATGACTTAATCTCCAAACAGAAAATCCTGGTCTTGAGGGCAGCTTCCAAACTTAGACTTCTAACCCTTAGACTCAATTGTAATTGACCTTTTGAGCTATACAGGAGGTCAAACATTTGTTTCCTAGAGACATAGTGATCCTGACCCAAATTAGTAATAGGGTGTTCCAACAATCTCCCCCTATTTGGGTTAAGATTACTATTTACAGACTTTGGAAAATTTAAATAACATACAAGCAGCAAAACAGAAAAGCAACAAACTAGACATGGCAAAATCACAGAGATATATAACATCCCAGATAGTAATCAGAAATCACAGAGAATGTCACCTTACATTGTCATTTCTTTTCCTTGCCCTTAACAAGTTTGATTTCTCTGTTAGGATTGAGGTCTTCTTTCTTTGATCTGGTATCATCTGCTGCACCTAAAGATGTTTGCTGTTTAGGTCCTGGGAACTACAGCTTCAGGATGCAGTTCCATATACCTGTCAGAATCAAAAAATTTGCTTGAAGCATATCTTTCTAGCTCTTTCTTTCTCTGTTCAGACATTGTAGAAATGTTGGAGGAATCTCTTCCTTGCTCCTTAGCCTTTTTGATCTGATCTAGTGCAGCTAGTTCTTTTAATCTTGCAGTCCAAGCAGCTGGATTGTTCTCAGGGTCCTCAAAAGGTACTGGTGGCTCATATCTGTTAGAGGGATTGTCTTGAGGAGGCCTGGATGACACAGTTTCTTTCAGCTTATAGGGAAAAGGACTAGATGTGGTATCAGAAGAAATTTGTCCTCCCCTGGAATATGGGTGTTGCCTTGAGTATCCTTTGGAGTAGACTTGGAGATCTCTTTGATTTCCTCTGTATCCTCCTCTCCTGGATTGAGAACCCCTGGATTGTCTTCCCCTATGGTAAGATCTAGCATGAGGCTGATAGGGGGCCTGACTTCTGGCAGGGGGTTGAGCTGCAGAACTTCCACCTGCACCTGCATCAGGAGGAGGTGGTGGAGGAGGATGAGAGTGTTGGAATTTTGAGGAACCCTTTTCATATTTTCTCTTCTTTTTCATTGCTTTCAGCTGATTCTTAGAGTACTGCATCCAGTGCTTAGTGATAGGGCAATCATGAAGAATGTAGTAGGGTATGTCATTGTTATCTTTGACCTTGGCAGGAGGTACTCTCTTCATGGCTTTGCTCCTTGCCTTTCTTTTCCTGGCAATTGTAGCAGAAGAGTCATCAGAGTCTGTTCTGTACTCATCACTTTCAGAACTCTGGTCATCATACAGGGCATCAATTTTCTTCATCAAATCCTTCTTGAGCTGAACAGAAGCAGATGAGGCAACAGAGGGTGTAGCAGCAGGTGTTGAAGCTGTAACAGCAGCAGATATTGAAGGTGTTGCAATTGGAGTAGAAGCAGTAACAACAGCAGCAGCAACTATAGGCTCTGGAGAAGTGACAGCAGCAATAACAGTCTCACTAACAGTAACATCAACAGTAGAGAAATCATCAGAAACTGCAGAAAGCTAAAACTCAAGTGCCTCTGACATAAGAATTTCCTTGGAAATTGGCTCAACAGCAATAACAGAAATGTCAGTAGCAGTAGAGGCAACAACAACAATGCTTTCATCAGAAGAAGCAGCAGCATATACTGAGTGAACAAAAGAGGTGATGATGCTTGGGTCACAGCAAGAAAATGGCACAAGTGCCTTGGATAGATCCTCTGGAGGCTGGATAGCAACTGGCTCTGGCAGACAGCTGAAATAAAACTGATCAAAGTTTGATAGCAAAGACCTGAGGTCTAGTGCAAAGATTGCAGCAGGAGGAAATTGTTCTTGAGACACAGCAACAGCAGCAGCAGCAAGAACAGGAGTTGAAGAAGCAGCAATAGCAGCAGCAGCAGCAGACAAGCTCACAGAGACAGCAGCAACAGCAGCAACAGGAAGACTCACTTCATAGGGCATCTCCCCCTGCCTAGATTCAGACAAGGCTGGATCAAGGCACACTGTTGTAGGGGCTGGCTAAGGGAATAGAGAGGAGAGCCTGGCAGAGAGAGCTGCAACTGACAGGTGTAATGGAGCCAAGGTGGTCTCCAAAAGAAGAGATAGCCTGGGGGCTAGCAGTTTATACAACCTGTCAGCAAGGGCTGAAATGTCCACTTGCTCAAGAGTGACTGGAGCAGAGGTAGAAGATAGAGGAGCAGCTGTTGGTGTTGGTAGTGGAGAGCTGGAGAATGGGGGAAGAGATGGCTGAGGTGTGGGTAAGGTGGATATGGAGGATAGGGGGATGGAGATAGATGGGGTGAATGTGGGTTGGTCAATGATTTGTTGTAGAAGAGCTTGATAGGAAGTGGAGGATGAGGGTAGCTCAGGAGGAGAGGATGGGAGTCATCCATAAAGGAATCATCAATGAGGGTGAAGGATGGAATGGAGGGTGATGAAGTGGCATCTGGTGGAGGGTAGGAGAATAAGGGATGGAATTGATCTTCTGGTGTTGGTAGAATAGGTACTGGAGATGGTGTAGATGTTGGAGAGGGGCTGGAGAGGATGATGGTGGATGGAGTTGGAATGGTAGATAGTATGGGAAGGGATGGAATTGGAGGAGGAGGAGGAGAGGCAACAGCGGGCAGGTCATCTGCAGGGGCAGAGACCTGTGGAGAAGTGACTCTGAAAAGTCCTTGTGCCTGAAGGAGTGCTGGAGGAGGGCCTGCTGGGCTTGCTGATTTGTCTGTCCCATTTACCAAACAGGGCACAAGACAGTCTCTTGGAAGCATTGATATGGATTCCAGAGGAGACCAGCAGAGTAGGGCACCTGTGCTGCAGAAACACCCCAATAATCCTTCCAAAGTTGACAAAACTTTTGTTTATCTTCTTCTTAATAAGGTCGAAGAACACTTCTCCCCAATTCAAATTCTTCCTGTCTACAAGGGATCCCATGAGGCAGAGCTGATACCTAGAGATTGTATCATGGGCAGAGTGCTTAGCCAGTAGCACTTTCCCAACTACATCTGCCATGAATCTGTATTCCACAGATAGGTGCTTTTTCAAGAGCTTGCTAGGGTTGGCCTCAGAATGACCCATTCTGGCAAGCAGATCAGAATACTGTTCTCCAGACAGGTCAGTAGTATCTTCACCATTTCTCAACTCAAAAACCTCTGATAAAATTGCTGGGGTTAGAGGTACCTGTGTCCCAGATATTGACCCAACAATGGTGGAGTTGTCTTGATTGTGGGCAGTGCAGACCCATTCCTTGATCTCATCAGATGCAAGCTTGATCCTTGTGGTCATAATTGCAGTCAGGTTCTGCTCTTTGAATAATCCCAAAATATCTTGAAAGACCTGGTCGGTTGTACTGAAGTATTCCATGTCGATGTCGAAGCCAGCATCAAACTTCATGGCGGCGAGAACAACAACAGACACAGCCATGGGTACCTGCAAAAAATTCAACAAACAAAACGACCAAGTGCAGAACTGTTTGGAGGGAAAGAAAGTTCTTGCAGAGAAATCGAAAGCGCAAAGGAGAACGACGGCGAAAAAAGAATTTTATATTAGGGTTCGACGCAGAATTGGAAAGATCGTTGAACTCAGTTCGACGATCGAGGCTTCTAAAGGAATCTGAAGAGTCTTTAACATCGTCGATCACCGTTCGACGATATTGGAGAGCGTCGAGCTCTGTTCGACGATCGTTCAAATAACAAAATCGTCGAGCGACGTTCGACGATCGTTGACCGGAAGAGATAGTTCATACTATGTGAGAGACGCTGAACTCAGGTCGACGATCTCAGAAATCGTCGATCTCCGTTCGACGATCTGGGGGAAAATCATCGAGCGCAGTACAGAGATCAGAAAAACTCTAGACACTAAGAAAAATCAGGATGTTTGCCTAGTCTTGGTCAATTTTTAAGCTTTCAAAATCTTGGATATTATTTAAGACTTCCTCCATCTAACATTCCTAACTGATTTAGGAAGAAGGTGTGTTTCTTTTCATACAAGGGTTTGGTGAAAATATCTCCCTTTGTAAATTAGTTGGGATATATTGTAGTTCAATTTTATTCTTTTCAACATTATCCCTTAAGAAATGATGCCTAATCTCTATGTGTTTTGTCCTACTATGGAGGACTGGATTTTGAGCTATAGAAATAGCACTGGTGTTATCACAAAAGATTTTAGACTTCTCTAAGTTGTAGCCATAGTCTAGGAGTTGGTTTTGAATCCACAAGATTTGTGAACAACAACTGCCTGCAGCCATATATTCAGCTTCAGCAGTTGAAGTTGACACAGAAGTCTGTTTCTTACAAAACCAAGAGACAAGTCTGTCACCAAGGAACTGACAAGTTCCACTGGTGCTTTTCCTATCAATTCTGCATCCAGCATAATCAGCATCAGAGAATCCAGTTAAATCAAATGCTAAATCTTTTGGATACCAGAGACCTAGATTTGGACAACTTTTAACATACCTGAGAATCTTCTTTACTAATGTTAGGTGTGACTCTCTAGGGCCTACTTGGAACCTAGCACAAATACATGTAGCAAACATTATATCTGGTCTACTAGCTGTAAGATACAGTAAAGAGCCAATCATTGCTCTATATGTTGTCTGGTCAACAGGTTTCCCATGTTCATCAGCATCCAATACAGCATTAGTAGGCATGGGTGTTTTCATACAAGATGCTTCAGACATACCAAATTTCTTAACCAATTCATTTTCATATTTGGTTTGAGAAATAAAGATGCCTTCAGCATGCTGCTTGACTTGCAATCCTAGGAAGAAGGATAGCTCACCCATGCTACTCATCTCAAATTTAGAATGCATTAGGTTGGAAAACCTTCTGCTCAATTTGGAGTCAGTAGAACCAAAAATAATATCGTCTACATAAATCTGTACTAGTAGGGTGTGGGACTTATGGGTTCTAATGAAAAGAGTTTGGTCTACTCTACCCCTTATAAAACCATTTTCCAAGAGAAAGCATGCTAGGGTCTCATACCATGCTCTAAGAGCTTGCTTGAGACCATATAATGCTTTATTCAATCTAAAAACATAATCAGGATAATTTGGAGAGATAAAACCTGGAGGTTGTCTGACATAAACTTCCACTTTGATGTCTCCATTTAGGAATGCACTTTTGACATCCATCTGATATACCTTAAAGCCTTTGTGTGTTGCATAAGCTAAAAATATTCTGATGGCTTCCAATCTTGCAATTGGTGCAAAAGTCTGGTCGTAGTCTATTCCTTCTTCTTGAGAATATCCCTGAGCAACTAGCCTTGCCTTGTTTCTTACAATTACTCCTTAATCATCCAGTTTGTTTCTGAATACCCACTTTGTTCCAACAATGGAGTGATCCTTAGGCCTTGGCACTAGTTCCCATACTTTGTTCCTCTCAAATTGATGCAACTCCTCTTGCATTGTAATGATCCAGTGTGGATGTTGCTCTGCATCTTGAATGGACTGAGGTTCAATTTGAGATAGGAAGCAGGTGTGCAACAGGTTTTGGTTGACCTGATTTCTGGTTTGCACACCAGCTGAGATGTCTCCAATTATTTGGGAAATTGGATGATCTCTTGATGTTACTAAATAAACAGGGGGTGTTGATTGTTCACCAACCTGTGTTGTTGTTTCCTCTTGTGGTACAACAACTGGCTCTTCAAGTTGTTCTTCAATATGTTGAGCATTTTCTTCATCTTCACTGCTTTCATCCCCTTGAGTAACCTGTAACTTGTTCAAGTCTTCAACTAGAGAATGTTCCTGCAGAGGTTCTATGGTAGAAGAGATCTTCTCCTTGAAAGACATGTTAGATTCATCAAATGATATATGGACAGATTCCTCAATTTTTAAAGATGATTTATTATAGACCCTATAAGCCTTGCTGATCATGGAGTATCCCAAAAACACTCCTTCATCAGCTTTGGCTTGAAATTTTGATAAATATTTCTTATCATTGTTATGAATGTAGCAAATACAACCAACGACTCTAAAATAATCAACTTTAGGTTTCTTCCCTTTGAGTAATTCATAGGGAGTCTTTCCCTTTAGTTTATGTATCAATCTTCTATTCAGCACATAGTTGGAGGTGTTCACTGCCTCTGCCCAAAAGGATAGAGGTAGATGAGCATCTGACAATAATGTAGTGGCAGATTCAATAAGGGTTCTATTTTCCTTTGAGCTACCCCATTCTGTTGAGGAGTTCTAGGAGCTGAGAAAGTATGCCTGATCCCTTCACTCTGACAGAACTCTTGCATAAGAAGAGAATCAAACTCTGTCCCATGATCACTTCTAATCAGGGCAATGTGAGTATTGAACTCAATCTGTATACATTTGAGAAACTCTGTCAGACACTTAAAGTTATCAGACTTCTTTCTTAGAAAGAACACCAAAGTGAATCTAGAGAAGTCATCTACAACTACTAAAGTGTAAGATTTTCCTCTTAGGCTTTGTATTGTGATGGGTCCAAAAAGATCCATGTGTAATAGATACAATATCCTAGGTGAATCACTCTTATTAAGTGACTTAAAGCTGTTTTTAGTTTGCTTGCCTAATTGACAAGCCCTGCAGAGTCCTTCCTTCTTGTAGGGGCCAGAAGGTAGTCCTCTAACAAGGTTGTCCTTGGATAGCCTAGCAATAGTTCTAAGGTTTAGGTGTCCTAGTCTCTTATGCCATAAAATATTTGGTCTACAGACAGAATTAAACAGGCAAATATCTACATCAGTTGAAGGAAAATCTACTAGATAGATGTTACCTTTCCTTTTACCTGTCAACACAGTTGTGTTGTCCTCTGACTTGATTTTGCATAATGCTTTGCTGAAGGTCACTTGGTAGCCTTCATCACACAGCTGACTGATGCTTATTAAGTTGTACTTCAGTCCTTCCACATAAGCTACCTTCTTGAAAGTTACTGATCCAATCTGGACTGCACCATATCCTTTAGTCTGTCCAAAGTTTGAATCACCAAAGATAACTTTGGGTCCAAGCTTGGCTCTAAAGGATGTGAGGTTGTCCTTGTTCCCTGTCATGTGCTTAGAGCACCCACTATCCAAGTATCATTGCTGGTTAGATGTTGGATAGGTCTTCACCTGCACATAAGACAATTCATTTGTTTTTGACCCAGTTTACCTTGGGCCTAGGTTGATAACCTTTAAATTCTGAAATAAAGGACATCCCAGGTTGACTCTTATATCCTTCAGGATGATATCTCCTTGGAGGTATAATCCATTCAGTATAAGGGTTAAAGATTTGGGATGATGGACCATTAGGATTGAATTTTAATTTGCCCTTGAAAAATTTTCCAGAGCTCTGACCTCTGTTCGACGATCATGGAGCTGCGTTCAACGATCTTGGGTCAGATCATCGAGCTCCGTTCGACGGTCGACTATAGCTGAGTTCAGGTACTTAAGATAGTCGAGCTGCGTTCGACGATTTTGCCTGAGATCGTCGATCTGCGTTCGGCGATCTTTGATCTCCGTTTGGCGATCGTCGATCTCCGTTCAACGATTTCTGCTGGGACATAGTTTTCTGGGGCAGATCAGAATTTTTCCTAGCAACCTCTACAACTCCCTTTCCTTTATCAGAAATGAATTTGATTGGAGTTGGTTAGAACTATGGGTTGGCTGGATGAAGCACCCAAGCCCAGTGTACTATTGAATCTGGAGTTCACTGTGCTTGTGATGTCCATCAGCTTGATGCTTCTCCCATTAAGGGATTCTTCAAGCTTCTTGGCCTCAGACAGCTCACTTTTCAGTGAAGCTATCTGCTCCCTGCTGCACTCCAACTCCTGAGAGAGTTTGAGGTTTTCAGATTTTAAAGTATTGTGTTCAGATAAATGATTTCTGAGAGAGATAATTTCTTTCTCAGATTTTAGCAGGTCTAAACACAATGCTTTAAATTCAGATTTAAAGTCCTCTGAATTAAAATCAAAAGAACTGATTACCTGATCCTCTTCAGGTTGAGTCTCTGAATCTGACTCTGACTCTTCTTCTTCTGAATTATGCTGTGAGGCATTGATTGCCATCATGCAGAACTCTTTTTCTTCTGCATCATCCTCATCATCACTGGAGCTGGATGATGCTTCTGACTCTCCTTCAGTCTCACTGCAGGATTCAGCAACAAACCCCTTTCTTGTATGTTTGTTTTTGCTTGATGAGGGTTTGCCATTGCCATTCCTCTTGGAGTCTTTCTCCTTTCTTCTTTCTTTCCTGTCCCTTCTGTCCTTGTTTTTGTTTTCTGGACAGTCAGGAACTATATGCCCTGGTTTCCTGCAACCAAAGCAAATAATGTCTTTATTATTATTATTAATGGACTTGTCATACCTTGGCTTATCATGTTCCTTGTATGATCTCCTTCTGAAGTCCTTTCTGGCCATCTTATAAAATCTTTTGGCCAACAGACTGAGCTGTTCATCATTGCCTGTGGCTTTGTCTTCAGCCTGATCTTCAGTTGCCTTGAAGGCTATGGTCTTCTCTTTTCTTATGGCTAGTGAGGCAGCCTTCTGTTCTTCTTCTCTATTTTTGATGAGTAGCTCATAATATTTGAGCTTACCCAATAGAGCTTTAGTGGTGATCTCATTCAGACTTTTGGCATCCTTAATTGGCCAGATTCTTCAATCCCAAGTGCTAGGGAAGCACATTAGAATCTTGTCATTAAGTTCAGTTAGTGAGATCTCTTTGTCCAATGTCCTGAGTTCACTGACAATTAGACTGAGCCTGTTGTACATATCTCCTACTGACTCAGTTTCTACCTTCTTGAAATTCTCATATTGAGATATGAGATGGGATCTCCTATCCTTTCTCTCATCAGCTGAGCCTGAGACTATTTCAGAAAGTCTGTCCCAAATTTCCTTTGCTGAATTGCATTCAGCCACCTTTTGAAATATGTCATCAGACATTGTCTGGGCTAAGATGTTCATAGACTTGGCATCAGCTATCTTCCATCTCTTGATGTCAGCATCTATTCCTGATGGAGGTGGAACATCATTTGTACTGGAGTTCTCTGGAGGTCTTGGACACACTGTCAAAATAGAGTTAAAAATATCTTCGTCAATAGAATTCATGTACAGTCTGATCCTTGCTTTCCAAAGTGCAAACATGGATAGATTGCACACTGGAGGTCAGGTGCTAGCATAATCTTTGTTTTGGGCCATGATTTGTGAAAACAAGATCTAATAATAAACTACAAAAGAAAACAGATCTAACTAAGGATCTTTGGGTTCAGGTGTTAGCCTGTACAACAAATCAGGTATGGTATGTTTAACCAACCTTCCTCTGATACCAATTGAAAGTGCAGCTAGATCTGATATACTCTAGAGGGGGGTGAATAGAGTATATGGTGCTTTAAAACTTTTTACAACAATTGTTATAATATGAGTGAGCAGAGAAGCAGTTAAAAATCTAATCACAGAACTAATCTATACAAAAGCTAATCATAGAATAATCAAGGCCAGAAACAAAAATAAAGACAAGCAAAACCAGAAGACACAAGAAAATATAGTGGTTCCCCTAAACTTGGGTACATCCACTCTTCTACCACCCTAGGTAGGAATCCACTACAGGATGAGTTGATCAGGTGTCCTGGGCACCAATGAGCTTTTGATAAGGTGCTCAAAAACCAAATCAGATTTTTTGATCAGGTGTCTTGCCACCAATGAGCTTTTGACAAGGTGCTCAAAAACCAAGCTCAAACCTTTGAAGGGAGTTTGAGAAACCCTTTACAGAGAGGGGGTGAGAGAGTGATGACAGTCTTCTCTTTCTCAGATCAGCTGAGAAGACTATGTGGATTGATGGTGTCAAAGCTCCCCCTGAGTCCATGAGATCTTCAAGAAAAGAAGCTTTGCTGTAGGGTGATAGGCCTTCAAAAGTTGAGCTCCAGCAAAAGATGATTTCAGCAATAACTGAAATGTTGAATGTCTGGAGTCTTGAAATATGTTGGCCTTGAACACTTGAAAACTAGAGAGATCTGAAGATTTTAGAAAAGGTTGATCTCCTTGGATGAGTGTTCTTGAGAATTCTTTGAGACAAAATATTTTGTTGAAGATTACTGATGTCTGTCTGTGTGTGTGT
The DNA here is from genome assembly GCA_039583875.1 of Platanthera guangdongensis. Taxonomy (NCBI): domain Eukaryota; kingdom Viridiplantae; phylum Streptophyta; class Magnoliopsida; order Asparagales; family Orchidaceae; genus Platanthera; species Platanthera guangdongensis. The sequence continues at coordinate 68,807,925 of CM077147.1, forward strand.
GTCTGTGTATCTATCTCTCACAGAGATTCAAAAATTCTTCTCTTTTATTTTCTGATACTGAATGGAAAAATATTCTCTGAGAAGAATAGCCGTTGGTCTGCATTAATTGCATCCTTAATTACAAAATCTCTTCTGGAGGAAAGTCCATAGAAATATTCCTTGAAACTTGGTCCAGAAATGAATGAAAACGGCTAGGAAAACTTCAGAATTAATTGCAGAATAGCTCCTTAACTGATTTGAATTTGAATCTAGAAACATCCTTGGAGTTATCTGAAAACGTCGAACTGAGCTCTGCTATCGTCGAACTGAGCTCAGTGATATGGATAAATACAACAGTAAAATATCGTCGATTTGAGCTCAAAGATCGTTGAACTGAGCTCAGAGATAGAAATCCAATGCTGAGTGAAGATCGTCGACCTGAGCTCACCAATCGTCGAATGGAGTTCGATGATATGATGAAGTTGAGCTCAGCGATCGTCGAATGGAGTTCGATGATCTGTCGAAGTTGAGCTAGACGATCGTCGATCGTAGTTCGACGAATCATCATGTTGAGCTCGTCGATATGACTTAGTCTCCAAACAGAAAATCCTGGTCTTGAGGGCAGCTTCCAAACTTAGACTTCTAAGCCTTAGACACAATTCTAATTGACCTTTTGAGCTATACAGGAGGTCAAACATTTGTTTCCTAGAGACATAGCGATCCTGACCCAAATTAGTAATAGGGTGTTCCAAGAAAGAGTCTTCTTTCTTCAAGTACTGCAGGACACTTTAAAAGGACAACTTCAGTTCAATCTGTCAAAGAAGTTCCTGAAGATTATTGCTGGTCAAGGATTCAGCTTGAAGACCTATCACCCTGAAGCTTAGCTCTTATTTTTCCCTCATCCATTCTACATCTCAGGGGAGCCATAAGCTATAATCAATCCACAGTCTTCTCAGTTGTATATTGAGAAAGAGAAGACAAAATCAACTCTCACCATTACTGTATAAAGGGTTGTTATCTCCCTTGAAAAGTGATTCCTTGGTTGCAAGTCTCCTGATCAAAAGACTTGGGTTGGTTTTTGAGCACCTGATCAAAAGCTCATTGGTGTCAGGCACCTGATCAAAAACCTGAGTGGATTCCTACCAAGGGTGGTAGAAGAGTGGATGTACCCAGGTTGGGGAACCACTATAAAATTCTTGTGTCGTCTGGTTGCCTCATTTTCTTGTGTTCTTGCTGTGCTTGTGCTTTAGGTTTATTGCTTGGTATTTTATTAATTCTGCAATTTTAATTTACAGCCAAAGCTGTAATAGCTCTTAATAATTTTTAAGCATACTCTATTCACCCCCCCCCCTCTAGAATATTTTAGATCTAACTCTTACTTTCAGTGCTCAGCTCGACGAACTCAGAGAGAATTCTCTGAGTTGAGCTCGATGAACTTAGTTCTTGGATTGACAATTTCTAGATACTTTACTTCAAAATTCCAAGTCCAGAATCATTTCTCTGAACTCCAATCGACGAATTCATGTTCTCAGCTCGACGAACTTAGACTATAGTCTTGATAAATTTTATCAAGTAGCAGTTAGCAGTGCTCAGGTCGACGAACTTAGTTCTCAGGTCGACGATTTCTGGATACTCTACATCAACATTCTAGTCCAGAAACATCTCAATATTCTAAGTCCAGAAACATTTCACTGAACTCTAGTCGACAAAGTTAGATTCTCAGCTCGACGATCTTGATGTACAGAATTAGCAATGTTCTAGAGAAAGCAGTTAACTGTTCTTAGATCGATGATCTTGGATCTTATGTCGACGAACAACAATTATCTGGTCGACGAACATAACTTCTCAGCTCGACGAACTCTGGACCCATGTCGATGAATTTGTTCTCTGCTCGATGATTTCTGTGCAGTTCCAGACATGGACTTTTCCCTCCTGTCCTTATTTTATTGCAGTGATTCCTGAAAAATCAATGCTTAATATTCTCTGAATATTACCGTTAGAAGCAGCATTGATTATGTCATTCATCATGATTATTACATACCACTTTTCAATGGGATAGTTGGGGAAATCAATTAATGCAGACATTCTCAAGGCCGTTAGAAATCAATGCAGGAAGGAATTCCAAAAAAAATTAAAGGAAAATTTCATAGAAAATATAAAAGGGATTTCTTCCTCCTTCTAGCCAGACAAAAACAAATACACAGATAGATAGTGAAAGAACACGACACTGCAATAGGAAATACAGAAAGCAATAACACAGTAACAGAGACAAACAAGCATCCCAGACTAGAGAAATAACAAAGATACAAAAGAAGAAGAAGAACACATATTCAAATCAAGAGTCTTCTTCATTTTTCACTCCAGGATTCTTCAAATACAACAAAACTTTATCAGTCAATAAGTTCCTGGAGATCTTCTGGTCAAAGCTAAAGATTGAAGACCTGCTCACCCTGAAGCAAAGGTCAATCTTCCTGAACAACTCTATAACTCAGGGGGAGCTTTGTTAGCATCAAAGATCCACTAAGTCTTCTCAGTGGTATTTGAGAAAGAGAAGACACCATCACTCTCTCATCCCCTCACTGTAAAAAGGTTCTTTAACTCCCTTCAAAAGTTATTCCTTGGTTGCAAGTCACCTGATCAAAAGACTTGTGATTGGTTTTTGAGCACTTGATCAAAATCTCATTGGTGGCAGTCACCTGATCAAAACCTATTAGTGGATTCCAACCAGGGTGGTAGAAGAGTGGATGTACCCAGGTTGGAGAACCACTATAAAATTCTTGTGTTGTCTGGTTTCCATCTTTTTCTTTTGTTCTTGTTATGCATGTGCTAGTTAGGTTTGCTGTGCATGTGATAGTTAGTTTAATTCCTACTATGCTTGTGGTAGATTAATTTATCTTAGGACTGCTTTGTACTCTCAATCAAATTCTGGTATCAAATCACTTCCCAACTCTGTAGTTGTTATTAATCAGTAAAAAGCTTTAAAGTTTTAAAGATACTCTATTCACCCCCCCCTTTAGAGTATTTTAGGTCTAACCCTCAGTTTCAATTGGTATCAAAGCAGGTTCCTTTGGTTGTACAATCTAACCCTTGAACCAAAAGATCCTTTGTTACATCTGATCTTTTATTTCTATTAAGGATTATATTCACAGCATGGCACAGAACAAAGATTATGCAAGCACCAGACCTCCAGTGTGCAACTTAAATAAGTTTGTCATCTAGAAGGCAAGAATAAAACTTTATATGAATTCTATTGATGAGGACATCTACAATTCTATCTTAACAGGTCCTTCTCAACCATTTGCATCTACAGGAACTTCCAGCCCTCATGCAGTTCCACCAGCTGAGTGGACTGATGCTCAGAAGAAAACCAAGGTTGCTGATGCTAAATCCATGAACATTCTGGCCAAAATAATGTTTGATGACATCTTCCAGAAAGTGGCTGAATGCACATCATCCAAGGCCATTTGGGACTCTCTTAACCAAATGGTGGTTGGCTCTGCTGATGAGAGAAAAGACAGAAGATCAAATCTCATATCCCAGTATGAGTACTTCAAAAAGGAGGAAGCAGAATCTGTTGCAGACATGTACAACAGACTGAGCTCAATCATCAATGAGCTAAAGACTTTGGATAAGGACATCACACTTACTGAAGTAAATGACAAAATCCACATGTGCTTCACAAGCTCATGGGATTCAAGGTTCTGGCCAATCAAGGAAACCAGGAGCTTAAATGAGATTTCCATAGAATCTCTACTTGGAAAGCTCAAATCTTATGAGCAGCTGATAAAGTCCAGAGAAGCAGCTGAATAAAGAAATCCTCCACCAGCAAGAAAGGAGCACAACTTGGCATTTAAAGCTGCTAAAGAAACTAATGTTTCAACAGTAAATGAAGAACTGATGAGTCTCTTTGCCATGAGATTTTACAAAATGACAAGAAAGGATTTCAGAAGAAAATCATCCAGGCAGGATGACAAGCCAAGGTATGATAAAACACCTACTAAAGAAGTAGTATGTTTTGGCTGTAGGAAACCTGGGCACTTTATCTCAGTGTCCAGAGAATCAGAAGAAAGAAAGAAGAAAAGAAAAGGACTCCAGAAGACAACACAACAGCAGACCTTCTTCTAACAAATACAAAAAGAAGGAGAAGGGTTTTGTTGCTGATGCCTGGAGTGAGAAAGAAGATGAATCCACATCTTCTAGTTCCAGTGAAGTGGAAGAAGAGGCAAGGGCCAAGGAAGTCTGCCTCATGGTCATCAATGCCTCCAACAGTCAATTAAACAATGCAGAAGAATCTGACAATGAAGGAGCTTCAGAGTCAGAAGCTGATCAGGTACTCTCAACTTTTGATTATAGTTCTGATACTTTCAAAACTGAGTTTAAAACCTTCTGTATTGATCTAATTAACTTAGAAAAAAAAATTAAAATACTTAGGGAAAGACTAGCCAATCAAGAAAATCTAATTTCTGAAAACACTAAATTGAAAGATGAACTAACTCTAGTAAATGAACAAATCATGTCTTTAAAAACAGAGCTATGTGAGGCCAAACAACTTGAGGAATCCTTCAATGGGAGAAGATTTAAGCTGATGGACATCACAAGCACAGTCAATGTCAGACTGAATGGCAAACTGGGCTTGGGTGCATCATAAAGTTTACCCCCATACTCAAGAAGAACATATTATCCACACCAATAAAATTTGTGTCTGAAAAGGGTAAAGAAAAGGTAGATAGTAACAATCTCAATCAAACTGAAATTACCCACAAAAATAAGAAAAGTAGCAGGATAAGAAAAATCATAACCAGAACAATGTTCAGCAGATTTTGTTGAACTCAGATCGACGAAATATGGCCAGTTCGTCAAACTTAAGTCGACGAACTCTGAACGCAAATCTGTATAATAATTATTCATCTTACTGTGATCGATGAACTGTGTATGGTTCGTCGAGCAGAGATCGATGAACTTGGGGCACAGAAAATCAATATGTTCATTTTCTGAGCAGAGATCGACGATCTCATCCGATTTCGTCGAACTCTAGTCGACAAACTTACAACTTTTCGTCGAACCCAGACAGACTTAATAAAAATCATTACTTTGACAGAAACTCTAATCAATCTAGAAGACCTTTTAATCCACTTACTGACTAGATAATTCCTCCTAGAAGATATCATCCCTTAGGATATTAATCCCAACCTGAATTCTCAGTAATATCCAGCTTTTCTTATGTAAAGAAACAAGGACCCAAGGTTACCTGGGTCAAGAACAACTAATTGTTTACTTTGCAGGTAAAGGGCTGTCCAGCTGTTAATCAAAAATGGTATTTGGATAGTGGATGCTCCAAGCATATGACTGGCAGCAAGGACAACTTAAATAACTATAAGTCCAAGCTGGGACCAAAGGTTATCTTTGGTGATTCAAATTGGGGCTAGTCAGAGGGCTTTGGAGAAGTAAAGATTGGAGCAGTCATTTTCAAAAAGGTGACATATGTAAGTAGACTAAAGCATAACCTCATCTTCATAAGTCAACTATGTGATGAAGGTTATCAGGTACACTTTAACTCAACATCTTGCATTATTTCTAACAAAGAGAAATAAACTGTTTTAATTAGAAATTGACAAGGTAACATATATATAGTAGATTTTCATTCTGCAAATTCAGATATCTGTTTACTTAACATTGTTAGCAATCAAAATGATCTTTGGCATAAAAGGCTAGGACATGTTAATATGAAAAACATTGCTAGGCTATCTAAAGACAACCTTGTGAGAGGTTTGCCTTCTGGTCCCTACAAGAAGGAAGGCCTCTACAGGGCTTGTCAACTAGGCAATCAAACTAAATCTAGTTTTAAATCAGTTAATAAGAGTGATTCACCTAGGATCTTGTACTTGCTGCACATGGACCTTTTTGGACCTATTACAGTACAAAGCCTACAAGGGAAATCTTATACACTAGTTATTGGAGATGACTTCTCAAGATTTACTTGGGTGTTCTTTCTGAGATCTAAGTCAGATACATTCAAAGTTCTTACAGAGTTTTTCAGGACCATACAGATTGAGTACTCTACTCATGTTGCATTGATCAGAAGTGATCATGGTACAGAGTTTGAGTCTCTTCATATGCATGAGTTCTGTGAGAAGGAAGATATCAGGAATTACTTCTCAGCTTCTAGAACTCCTCAATAAAATGGGTTAGCTGAAAGGAAGAACAAAACCTTAATTGAAGTTGCAGGCACATTACTTACAGATGCTTACAGGCCCCTATCCTTTTGGGCAGAGGCTGTAAGCACAACAAATTATATATTGAATAGGAGTTTAATACATAAACTTAAGAATAAGACTCCCTATGAATTGCTCAAAGGGAAGAAACCTAAAATCACCTATTTTAAAGTATTTGGTTGCATTTGTTATATTCATAATAATAACAAGAAATATATTAGAAAGTTTGAAGCTAAGGCTGAAGAGGGAATTTTTCTAGGATATTCCCAAGTCAACAAAGCTTATAGGGTGTTCAATAAATCAACTTTGAAACTTGAGGAATCAATACATGTAACTTTTGATGAGACTAACATGTCTTATAAGGAGAAAGAAATTTCTACCAATACCACCTTGCAGGTACCTCACATGTGTGAGAAATTGGCTGAGTTGAACCTTCCACAAGAGGTTATACCACCTCTTCCTCCACAAGCTGATGAAGACAGTGAAGAAGAACTTTTGGAAGAGTTTGAAATTCCTTCAACAGCAGGCATTATTCCATAAGAGGAATTAAATCCAAATGTTATTGCTGAACCAACTCCACCCACTGATCTTGTCACACTAAGGGATCACCCTAGATCTCAAGTGATTGGAAACATGTCAATAGGTGTATAGACAAGGCATCAACTCAACCAAGATGTGATGCATGCCTGTTTCCTCTCTAAAGTTGAGCCTCAATCCAAAAAAGATGCTGAGCAAGATCCCCACTGTATCATTGTAATGCAAGATAAACTCAAACAATTTGAGAGATGTAGAGTTTGAGATTTAGTTCCAAGACCCAAAGACTACCCAGTCATTGGAACTAAATGGGTATATAGAAACAAGCTAGATGCCCAAGGAGTAATTGTGAGAAACAAGGCTAGTCTTGTTGCTCAAGGTTATACGCAAGAAGAAGGAATAGACTATGACCAAACTTTTGCACCAGTTGCAAGGTTGGAAACAATAAGAATTTTCCTTGCTTATGCTGCCTACAAGAAGTTCAAAGTTTATCAGATGGATGTCAGGAGTGCCTTTCTGAATGTAGTACTTAAAGAAGAGGTTTATGTTGAACAACCTCCAGGTTTTATCTATCCAACCCATCCTTCATAAGTCTTTAGATTGCATAAAGCTCTTTATCATTTAAAACAAGCTCCAAGAGCTTGGTATGAGACCCCAGCTAGCTTCCTGATTGAGCATAAATTCACTGGAGGCATTGTAGATAAAACATTATTCACTAGGTACCATAAGGATCAAACTTTGTTAGTACAAATTTATGTAGATGACAATATATTTGGGTCTATTGATTCCAAACTATGCAAGAGGTTCTCTGACCTCTTGCATTCAAAGTTTGAAATGAGTAACATGAGTGAGCTCTCCTACTTCCTTGGTCTCCAAGTGAAGTAGCTACCTGATGGCATTTTCATATCCCAGGATAAGTATGCTAAGGAGCTTATTAAAATGTTTGGGATGGCTGATGCCTCAGCAAAGAAAACACCCATGGTCACTAATGCTGTAATAGATTCTGATGCACATGGGAAACTTGTTGATCAGAAATTATATAGGAGCATTGTTGGGTCCCTACTATACCTTACAGTAAGTAGACCTGACATAATATTTGCCACATATCTTTGTGCTAGGTTACAAGTGAACCGTAAATAATCTCATCCAGTTTTCCAAAAAAGAATTTTGAGATATATAAAGAGTTGTCCTTGTCTAGGACTCTGGTATCCTACTGAGTCAGAATTTGATTTAACTGAATATTCAGATGTTGACTTTGCTGGATGTAGGGTAGACAGGAAAAGTACCTCAGGGACTTGCCAGTTCCTTGGTATGAGATTAATGTCTTGGTTCTGCAAGAAACAGTCATCTGTGTCTTCTACATCAACTATTGAAGCAGAATACATTGCAGCAGGCAGTTGCTGTTCACAGATGCTGTGGATTCAAAACAAACTCCTGGACTATGGGTTCAACTTAAATAATTCAACTCTCTTATGTGAAAACACAAGTGTTATATCTATTGCACAAAATCCAATCTATCACAGTAGGACTAAGCATATAGACATTAGACATCATTTCATTAGAGAGTGTGTAGACAAAAACAAAATTAAACTTGTCTATATCTATACTGATTTACAAAGAGCAGATATTTTCACCAAACCCTTGGATGAAAGAAATCACTTATTCTTTATAAATCAGCTTGGAATGATCAATGAAGAAGCTTTAGTTTAATTTCTGTCTGTAGTCGACAAATTTTTTAAAGTTCATCGAACGGAGATTGACGAACAAAAGAAAAGTTCTAGAGATATTTATCGAATGGAGATCAACAAACTCTCTGTGAGTGAAGTTGTTTTCGTCGAACGGAGATCGACGAATCTACTTCAAAAAAATTTCATCGAACAGAGCTCGGCGAAATGTTTTCAAATCTTTAGACTAAGCTCGACGAATTTTTTAACTATAAAATATTTCATCGACCTCAGATCGAATAATTCTTTTATTTTTCATGTAACGGAGTTTGTTGATTCATATTCTGAAAAATCATATATCTAAGTTTTTCTTCGACCTCCGTCCCGCGCTTTCAGTTCCATTACACTTGATCTCTCTTGTTTGTTGCAGACACACTATGGAGATTCCAGTGGGCAGTCTTGCAGCAATGAAATTTGATACTGGATTTGATGTAGACTTCGATTCATTTCAACACTAAGAAGTCATCTTCCTGAACATCCTGAAACTGCTTGAAGATTAGCAGTTGAAGAATCTGATGTCCACCAGAATCAAGCTAGCCAGTGCAGAGATCAAGGAATGGGTCTACACTTCCTCCACAACAGATGAAGACACCATGACAGGAATAATATCGGGTAATGTAGTCTCTCTTACCCCCTCAATTTTAACAGAGATTTTTGGATTTGTAAATGGTGAAGAGGAACTAGAAATTGATTGTGACGAATTTAACGAAATGTTAAATAAGAGAGGTTATTCTTGAGTAACCCCCATCAAGCTGCTAAAGAAACATCTATCTGATGAGTATACGTTTCTAGCAGATATTGTGGGGAAAGTACAACTGGGCAAGCACACAGCCCATGATTACATCACCAGACATCAATTTCTAGTGATGTGTGCTGTGGTAAATAAGAAGCATATAAATTGGGCTAAGATTATGTTTGAGCCAATCAGGAAAAAGAACACCAAAAAGGAGGTGTGTTTTGGAAGAGTTCTGGGAATCATCCTCCAGGAAAAGGCTGTTGAATCCCTGTTCACCCTGACCATATTCATTAATGCCTCCAAGAGGCTCAACTGTGCCCTCTTTGGCAGGTGGGAGAAGACCATCACCAAGCCATCCAAGGCTTCTCCCTCTTCCTCCAGGCCTTCTGAGTGTACCATGGCTGATCCAGCCACTCCCCACCCTGCTGAGGATGTTCCTACTCCACCTCCACTACCTCCAGCCATCCAAAGCCATCCTCAGATGGTACACCAAATCCCCTCCATAGTTCAAACCAAAGTCCAGACTCCTACACATCCATCCTCTCCAATACATCCATCACGAACTTATATTCACTTTCATACCTCACCTTCATCCCCCCATGGTACCCAAACTCCTTCACACACTCATATTCACTCTTATACTCCATCCCCACATGGTACACAGACTCCATCACAACATGGTACACCACCCTTATCTCCACTACCACCACATTTGGTTGACATCGCCGTTCCAAATCTATCATCCCTACCATCCTTTAATCTACTTTCATCCCCCCTTCACACTCCTTCTTCCCCAGATGAACCTGTGCAAGACTCTATACCTCCTCCTCCACCATCATCTCACATCCACCCTTATGTCCCCAATGAGACATCTCTTGCATTCCTGCCACTGGACCCCTCCATCATTCCACCTCTTCTATCACTTCTCACTCCCCTCCTCAAGACCCTTATAGCAGAGGCTATTTCACCTCTTGCTACCTCCATCTCTTCTCTTGCTGATAAAATCTCTGCTCTCTCTGCTCCTCCCTCTTCAGTCAGGGGCCTGGCTCCAGTACCCACTGAAACCAGGTAGGGGGAGATACTCTGTGAAGAAGTAGTAGCAGCAGTAGAAGCAACAGCAGCAGTAGTAGAAACAGCAGCAGCAGTAAAAGCAACAGCAGAAACAACAGTAGCAGAAACAGCAGAAGCAGTAGAAGTAGAAATAGTTGATGATTTATTTGATTTCATTAATTTTATTGAATCTGATATGGATGTGGATGAGACAGTCTCAGAGAAAATAAAAACTGCTTGTGATTACATTATAAATCCCACCAGATCTGTTGAATTTGTTGAATGTTTTTGATATAGTTTATTTGAATGAACTTCCAGAGTACAGCATAAAACCATCTTTTGCTATAGTTGCATATACCTCCCCAATAAGCCCCAAGGTTGCCATGCAACTCAAGGCTAGTTTTGTTGTTCCAGAGGCTCCTGTCCTGCCATCTCCAATAAGAGCTGATTCAGTCATTATTTCATCCCCTCCTAGAGTCATTTCTGCTCCAACTTTTATTATGGATGACTCTCCAATGCCTGATCTTGATGAGTTGATCATGGCTGATATAGAAGAAGAGAATAAATCAGTTGCTGAAAGCACTAATGTGTACAGTTCTCCTTTTCCAGTTCCAGCTCCTCCTCCAGCTCCTTCCCAGGCAGAAAAACCCTTGATATATGCAGATGCACAGAAAGAAATAAATACATTATATGATACCCCTCAAGACACTTCAGATGATGATGATGATGAAGAGGATTCAGATGACAGTCCAGCTGCTAAGGAAAAGAAACTCTCTAAGAAGAGGAAAGCTCCTCCACCTCCTGCTCCAAAACCCAACCCAACATATGACACTCCATATTACATTCTTCAGAACATCACTACATACAAGGGCATTCCAGCATGGATGTGGCTATCCAAGAACCAGCAGAAAGATAGAAAGAAGAGCAGGAAATACTCACCACCTCCTCAGAGATTCAGAAAAGACCCTCCTCCTCCTCCTCCACCTGCTGCTGGTGCTTCAGGCTCTTCATCTCAGAGGACTACCCAATATCAAACATATCAGAAACATCAGGGTAGGACCTCCTCCTCTTCTGGAAGCAGCCAGCACATGCTTTCATCAGTCAAGCAGCAACAACAACATCAACATCAATATCAATAGCAACAAATCATTAAACATCAGAAAGCTGAAAGCTCAAAAAGACCTGCCTCCCCTCCTGTACCTTTTGAGGACCCAGAAACAGCTACAACTGCAAGGATGGCCAGGTTCCATGAATTGGTTGGCCTATCCATGATCAACAAGGCAAAAGCTTAAGGAAAGGATCCCTCTCAATACTCAACCATGTCCAAATACAGGAAGGAAGAACTAAATAGGTTTGCCAAAGCTAACAAATTCTTTAATGTTGATGATTATATGAAATTGCATCCAGAAGCTGTGGTGCCAAGGGCTAATTCCCTTAATATTATTGGAGCAGCTAATATGACAATGACAAAGACTCAAGCAGCAAATCCAAATAGGAAAATCAAGTTTACATAGCCTGGTGAAAAAGCTAAAGAGGAGAAGCACAAGCAGCAAAAGAAGAAGAAATGATTTTTGATCTGTTTTAGTATTTCTGTTGCCCTAAAACTGCTTATCTATTTCTTGATACAAAACTCTTTGTACATATATATCTGCTGCATATTTTAAATATTTCCTGCCATATGTATTTTTTCTCTTGCTTTGTAAATATTGTGTGTCTGTATTTAGTGACCTCACCCAAATAGAGGGAGATTGTTGGATCCCTAGTTGGATTTGGGCTAGGTTCACTAAACTAGAATGTTTAACCCAACATGTATAGCCAGGGTCTTGGTTGTGTCATAGAGTATAGGCCATGTCCTTAGAGTCAACACTGCATGGATTAGCGAACAACAGACTGTAGAAGACTCAAGACTTAGAGAAATTTCAAAGACTCAGAAAATGAGTTCGACGTTCGTCGAACTCAGCTCGACGAAAGTGGTGCTCAGCTCGACAAACTCAGAGACAATTCTCTGAGTTGAGCTCGACGAACTTAGTTCTAAGGTCGATGATTTCTGGATACTCTACTTCAACATTCCAAGTCCAGAATCATTTCTCTGAACTCCAATCGACGAATTCATGTTCTCAGCTCGACGAACTTAGACCACAGTCTTAACAGGTTTTATCAAGTAGCAGTTAGCAGTGCTCAGGTTGATGAAATTAGTTATCAGGTCGATGATTTCTGGATACTCTACATCAACATTCTAGTCCAGAAACATCTCAATATTCTAAGTCCAGAAACATTTCACTGAACTCCAGTCGACGAAGTTAGATTCTCAGCTCGACGATCTTGATGCAGAGAATTGGCATGGTTCTACAGAAAGCAGTTAACTATTCTTAGGTCGACGATCTTAGATCTCAAGTCGACGAACAATAATTATCTGGTCGACGAACATAACTTCTCAGCTCGACGAACTCTGGACCCAGGTCGACGAATTCTGTTCTCTGCTCGACGCTTTTTGTGCAGTTCCAGACATGGACTTTTCCCTCCTTCTGTCCTTATTTTATTGCAGTGATTCCTGAATAATCAATGTTCAATATTCTCTTAATATTACCGTTAGAAGCAACATTGATTATGACATTCATCAGGATTATTACTTGCCGCTTTTCAATGGGACAGTTGGGGAAATCAATTAATGCAGACATTTTCAAGTCCGTCAGAAATCAATGAATGAAGTAATTCAAAAAACAATCAAAGGAAAATTTCATAGAAAATATAAAAGAAATTTCTTCCTCCTTCCAGCCATACAGAAACAAATACACAGATAGATAGAGAAAGAATACAACACTGCAAGAGGAAATACAGAAAGTAATAATACAGTAATAGAGGCAAACAAGCATCTCAGACCAGAGAAATAACACAAGATACAGAAGAAGAAGAACACATATTCAAATCAAGAGTCTTCTTTGTACAACCCCGTGTCCGGTGAGCAAGGCCGCCAAGGCCCAGACAGATCGGGCTGAGGGGGGTAGGCGAGCTCGGCAGTGGAGAGGCCGAGCCCGAGCTCAGCAGTCGTTCGATCAGAGACTGGCGATTGTCGAACAGAGATCAACTTTCGTCAACTCAGAGCTCGGCATCCGCCAAGCTAGCCCCAGCTCGCGTCCTCGTAGCGGAGCTCGACAGCAGTAGGCGAGCAGAATATGTTGAGGTGGTCAAAGCGCCCCAGCTCGCCTGGATGTATGAGGTAATTTTACAGTTTTTCCCCCGCTGGTCTGCCCATAGCCCTTCAAAATAGCGGAGTTTGGCTGTTGGCAGACCCAGGGGAGGGTTTTCTAGTAATTTCAGGTTAGTTCTTTGGGTTATTGGCAGTCCAGATTTTGAAAGCTATAAATAGGACCCAAGGGGTACCCCAGAAAGGAGGTTCTTCCCTGTGCTCTCCTGCTCCAAACTTCAGGTGCTTTCTGAGTGTACCTTAGCTCGGCTTCTGTCCAAGGAGGGGAAGCGCTCTGAGATCTTCCGGGTTTGTGGTGGGACCTCCCCCGCCGAGCCCTTGGGTCTGTGTCACCTTGTCTTCTTTGTTGTTTTACTTGCAGGAGCGAAGTAGGCGCGAGACCGCCCCTTCCCCACGGGAGAACTCCACAGGAGATCAAGGAATCGGTTTCAACATTTTGGTGCGGTGAGCATGGACAGTGGTCAGTGCGGAAAGGCTTCAGCGAGTTCGATGACAGGTGGACAAGGACCTGACAGGCAGAACTCGCCGCCGCACCCCCCCCCCCCCCCCCCCCCCGCCTCTCGCAACGGTGGGGATGTTGGAAGACTTCAGGAACGAGGTGCTGGGCCTCGTCAAGTTCGCACACGGCGCGCGGGCCGAGTGCTCGACTCCGGCAGCCTAGATCGCGGCCGCCCCCTCTTTGGGCGAGGATGCTCCCGGCAGGCGAGCTGGGAAGGAGGTGGCTGAGGAAGGCCGGGGGTGCGAGCTCCCCGGGCGCGAGCTCTTCCCTGGCACGGCAGGCCGAGGCCGGTTCGTCGAGCTGGGCTCGCGGGACTCGCTGGCTCGCCCGGTGGGGGGAGGCAGTCCTTTCAGCGAGCTGGTCTCCTAAGATCCAGTCCCAGATGGGATCAGGGAACCCGAGATGTCTTACTACACCGGGAAGGGAGACCCAGTCCAGCATGTCCAATTGTTCGAGGATGTGGTCTCCATCCGTCAGATGTCGGACGGATTCAAATGTCGACTCTTCACCATCACCCTCCGGGAGAGGGCGAGGGAGTGGTTCCACCAGCTCCCGGCCAGCTCCATCTACTGCTTTGAGGACCTGCGCCGAGGGTTCATGCTGAGATTCACCACCTCGAAGAAGAGGAAGGAGTCCGAGTCTTTGTTCCACATTAAGCAGGGGGTTAACGAGACATTGGGGAGCTATGTAGATCGATTCCAGGAGGAAGTTACCCAGGTCCAGGAGATGCCGGGCCATAGTCTGATGATGGCCTTTACCCTGGGCCTGCAGCAAGGTTTCTTCCGAATGGAGCTAAAGAGAGTTCCCCCCCTCTCCTACGAGGAGTTGATGGAGAGGGCGGCGAGAGAGGTCGACGGGGAGGCGTCGAACCCGGGGTTTGCAAGGAAACTGGCTAGGTGGGCCACGGAGGAAGAAAAGGAGTCAAGAGGAGGGAGAGGACAGGAGGAAAGAAGAGGAGAGCCTAGGCAGAGGGATCAAAGGCAGCTCTAGTGGCAGCAGCAGCCGGGGTGGGGGAGTCAGGAGCCCGACCGTCGGCTAGGCTGGAGACCTGAGTGGCAGGGGCAGGGGACACAGAGGGGGTACTACGGAAGGGGTCACTATCAGGGGAGGCAAGATCAGTTCCACCCTCCGGGCTGGAGGCAGGGTCAAAGGCCCCGACTCCCCGATCAGGAGGAGGCCATGGCCATAGCCTTGGGAGCAAGGAGGGGGATTATGAGGAGGAGGAGAAGAGAGGTCAGGGTGGAGCTGCCCTATTGCAACTTCCATCAGGAAGACGAGCATGCCACAGCCACCTGTCCGGAGTTCCTCGAGATGAGAGGGAATCAAGAACAACAACAGCAGCAGCAGCAGGGAGGTCGGCAAGAAGTGAGGATCGAGGAGGTCCTGCCTCGGGCGGAGGAGGATCGTTGCGAAGACCGGGTGAATGTTGGAACCCGAGGGGGAATCAGAGTAATCCACGGGGGGGGGGGGGGGGGGGGGGGGGGTGGGGGTGGGGGGGTGGTCGGGGTCGGGGTCGGTTCCCGCAGGGCAAGCCTCCACACCATGTACCGGCGAAGCGTCGCCTCCGCATCCCAAACCCCACCCCCGGAGGAGAGGATCACTTTCTCCAGGAGTGATATGCCAGACCACGAGGACCCATTCTGTGATGCGCTGGTCATCAAGGCATCCATCGAGAATTTCACTATCTCTCGGATCCTCGTAGACAACGGGAGCTCCGTCAACATCGTCTTCAAAAATGCGTTTGACGAGATGAAAGTGGAGGCTAAGAGGGTGCTGGCCTCAGACGGGCCCTTGTTTGGGTTTTCAGGAGAAAGGAAGGAAGTAGAGGGAGGAGTTGGCCTCCATGTCACCTTGGGGGGGGGGGGGGGGGCAGTCCCGAAACTGCAAGTTCGTCATTGTGGACGCCCCCAGCAGCTACAACGCCATTTCGGGAGGCCCCTTATCAGCGCCTTCCGCTGCGTCCCCTCATCTTTCCATCAGTACTTGAAGCTCAACGCTGAGGGGGTCCAGGTCAGGGTCAGGGGGGACCCAAAGGTGGCGCAGGAGTGTTATGACACTGCGCTGAACACCATCTCCTAGCAGGAGGGAGCCGAGGAGATGGGGTGAAGGATGGAGGAGGCCGAGCAGGTAGCGGGAGGGGAGGAGATGGAAATGAAAAACTGCGCAGAGGAGGAGACGGCAGGAGGAGATCTGGAGGAGGTGGCCGAAGTGAGGGCCGTGGGGGAATAGATGGAGGTAGAGGTCCCCGTTCCGGAGGATGGGGATGCCAGGGGATGGGGGGAGCAATCCAAGCTGGAGGTAGTAGAGGAAGTGGTGGAGCTGAAGGTGCTCACCCAGGGAGGCAGGATGGAGAAGATCTGCGTCAGCGGGGGGCTGACCCCGGAGGACCAAGGCAGGATGCTAGAGTGCATCCAGAAGAACGTGGACATCTTCGCTTGGGATGCCGCGGAGATGTCGGGGGTTGATGCGGATGTGGCTTGCCACTGCCTCAACCTAAACTAAGGAACATGCCCCGTTCAGCAGAAGAAGAGGTCCACGGAGGATAAGCTGGCGGGCCCCATCAGGGAGGAGGTGGCGAAACTCCTCAAGGCTGGCTTCGTGTCCGAGATCCAGTACCCCGGCTAGGTCTCCAACGTGGTCATGGTTAAAAAAGGAGACGGCCGATGGAGGATGTGTATCGACTTTTCCTTACTTAATAAAGCTTGTCCTAAGGACTGTTATCCTTTGCCTCGGATCGACGCGCAGGTTGACTCAGCCGTCGGTTTTTCTATAATGAGTTTTTTATATGCTTTTTCAGGTTATCATCAAATCAGGATGCACCCCCATACATCAAGGATGTCTCGTTCATGACAGGGGATGGATGCTACTGCTACAAGATGATGCCCTTCGGGCTGAAGAATGCTGGGGCAACTTACCAGAAGATGATTGATAGAGTCTTCAAGGAGCATAGGGGGAGGAATTTGGAGGTGTATGTAGATGACCTCATGATCAAAAGTCGGGATGTGGACTCCCACCTCCGGGACCTGGAGGAGACCTTTGCCATCCTGCGCAAATACAAAATGCGATTGAATCCCCTAAAATGTGTCTTTGGGGCCAGCAGGGGAAAGTTCTTGGGGCACCTCCTCACCCTCGCGGGGGTCGGGCCAAATCCAGATAAGGCCAGGGCTATCTTGGAGCTGGGGTCGCTGCGGAATGCTAAGGAGGTCCAACGGCTGACGGGGAAGCTAGCACGGCTGAGTCGTTTCCTCTCTCGGGCGGGGGAGAAGTGCTCCCCCTTCTTCAAAATTCTGAGGGGTGGTCAGAGGTTTGAATGGACCAAGGAGTGCGAGGAGGCATTCCAGGCCCTCAAGGTGCAGTTGACACAGGCTCCGCTGCTCCAAGGGCCGAAGTAGGGGGAGGACCTGTTCTTATATCTCGGGGTCGGGGGGGAGGCCTTGAGCTCTGTCTTGGTTCGTGAAGAGGGGAAGATGCAGCTCCCTATTTATTACGTGAGCCGGGTCCTGAGGAAGTCCGAGCTCCGGTATCCAATTTTGGAGAAGCTAGCTTTTGCCCTGATCATCTCGGCCAGGAGGCTGCGACCTTACTTCCAGGCACACTCAATTCGGGTGGTGACCGACCATCCTCTCCGCAACATCTTTGAGGGGGTGGAGCATTCAGGCAGGCTGGCTAAGTGGTCGGTGGAACTGAGCGAGTTCGATGTCTCCTTCATTCCGCGACTCTCGATCAAGGCTCAAGCCCTGGCCGACTTCTTGGCCGACTACGTAGTTGAAGTGGCGGAGGAAGAACTCACCCGCCCGACTCCTTGGAAGGTGAGGGTGGATGGTGCCTCAGGGAGGCATTCCCTTGGAGTGGGGGTGATCCTAGAAAGCCCCCAGGGAACTCGAATTGAGCAGACGGTGGTGGTGCACTTCCCCATTACGAACAACCAGGCCTAGTACGAGGCCGTAATAGCAGGGCTGCGCCTGGCCAGGGAGCTGGGGGTATTGGACGTGGAGGTCCTTACTGACTCCATGGTGGTGGCTTCCCAGAATAACGGGGAGTTCGAGGCAAGGGAGCCCACCCTGAGATCATACTTGGCCAAAGTGAAGGAGGTCATAGGAACTTTCCAGACCTTCTCCATCCAACACGTGCCCAGGGAAGAAAATGAACAAGCCGACCAACTAGCAAAGCATGGTCCCCAGGTGGGGGGCACCATCACCGACCTGTTCTGCCCCTCCATCGGAGAGGGAGAGCTCATGCAAATCGATCAACAAGCTTAGTGGATGGACCCAGTCGTGGTTTTCCTCTCCACGGGAGAGTATCCGGAGGGGGTAGATAAGAAGAAACTAAGGCACAAGTCAGCATATTACCTCCTCCAGGATGGGCAACTATACAGGAAGACCCTCTCAGGGATGCTGGCTCGCTGCTTGACCGAGGGCAAAGTACGAAGGATCCTGGAGGAAATCCACTCCGGGGAATATGATAGCCACTCCGGGAGTCGGACCCTGGAAGGGAGGATAGTCAAGCAAGGGTATTTCTGGCCCACCCTGGGCCGAGACGCCGCGGAGTTCGCAAGAAGATGTCATAAGTGCCAGCTATTTGCTCCTCTCCAGCTATAGCCAGCCCAGCGACTCAGTAGTATCACGGCCCCCTGGCCTTTCGCAATCTGGTGAGTGGATTTGGTCGGACCGTTCCCCCAAGCCAGCGGTCAAAGAAGGTTCCTCCTATTGATGATTGACTACTTCTCCAAGTGGATGGAGGTGAAGGCACTGGCCAAGGTGACCTCCCAGGTAATCAGGAACTTTGTTTGGGGGAGATCATCTGTCACCATGGGCTGCCCCAGGCCATCGTCACGGACAACGAGCCCCAGTTCGCCAGCGCCGAATTCACCAGCTTTTGCGAACAGCTTGGGATCGACCTCAGGTTCGCCTCGGTCCATCACCCCAGGAGCAACGGGCAGGTGGAGGCTGCAATTAAGATCATCGTCAACCTCCTCAAGAAGAAGGTGGAGAATTTGAAGGGGAGCTGGGTGGAGCAGCTTCCCGCAGTTCTTTGGGCCCTAAGGACCACCCCCAACACGGCTACGGGAGAGACCCCCTTCAAACTCTCCCAGGGGTGCGAGGCAGTGCACCCCATGGAATTTGAAGTCCAAACACCGCGAGTCGTTACGGCCAAAGAAGGCCGTGAGGAATGGCAAGCGGAGAATGAGGAGGAGCTGAGGCTCTCCCTTGACATGGTGGAAGAGGTGAGGGACCTTTCCGTTATCCGACAGGAGGAGGTGAAAAGAAGAATGGCCAAGTACTTTGACAAGCATGTCAGGGTCAAGCAGTTCGTGGAAGGGGACTTGGTGCTGACGAAGGTGGATGCAGCAGGGAGGTCGACATCCGTAGGGAATCTCAATCCCAGCTGAGAGGGACCATTCATTGTAAAGGAAGCCTTGAAGTCAGGAGGCTATCGACTCCAAAATGTAGAGTGCGAGACCCTGAGTCTCACCTGGAGTGGTGACGACCTAAAACGATTTTTCCCCAGAAGCATGTAAGCGATACTTTGATTATAATAAATTTCTCCAACTCTCTAGTATTGTCATAGCTAGCCTGCATAGAGGAATGGAAGTGTGTTTGGACCCCGAGAAGATCCCGCTGTCAGGCTCTCACCTAGCTGGCAGGGCCGGAAGTCACTCGGTGTCATCCTTGGCCTCGAGCAGATCCCGCTGTCAGGCTCTCACCTAGCTGATAGGGCCGGATGTCACTCGATGGAATGTGTTTGGACCCCGAGAATATCCCGCTGCCAGGCTCTCACCTAGCTGGCAGGGCCGGAAGTCGCTCGGTGTCATCCTTGGCCTCGAGCAGATCCCGCTGTCAGGCTCTCACCTAGCTGACAGGGTCAGATGTCACTGAATGGAATGTGTTTGGACCCCGAGAAGATCCCGCTGCCAGGCTCTCACCTAGCTGGCAGGGCCGGAAGTCACTCTGTGTCATCCTTGGCCTCGAGAAGATCCCGCTGTCAGGCTCTCACCTAGCTGACAGGGTCGGATGTCACTCGATGGAATGTGTTTGGACCCCGAGAAGATCCCGCTGCCAGGCTCTCACCTAGCTGGCAGGGCCGGAAGTCACTCGGTGTCATCCTTGGCCTCGAGCAGATCCCGCTGTCAGGCTCTCACCTAGCTGGCAGGGCCGGATGTCACTCGATGGTGTCGGCCTCGAAATCGCCAGATAAAGATCAAAAAGTCTCAGTACAAGGAAGCAAGGGGAAGGAGTTCTGTAAAGGCGAGATCGGGCTCGGTTAGCCCAATTTGGCATCAGCAAAGGGATTCTGCATGGGCGAGTTCGGACTCGTCATTCCCGGCTCGGCATTTGCGAGTGGGCCGCGAACCCGGGCCTCGCCAAAGGAAAGCGAGCCAGGCCGGGGCACCTCACCCCTTTGCCCGTTTGACTTGGAAAATTTTCTCTTCTTTTTTCGGGCTCAACTTGGGTGGCTCGCGTGCGAGTTATGGTGGCGTGACAAGGGCAGATAGCAACTCGCCCCCGAATCGCTTGGGGCTCGGTGAACACTCAAAACACATCCACTCGCGGGCACGCTCTCATAACTACCGTACTCGCGGAACCTATCTCGGCGACGTCGCGTGGGGAAGCACTCGCATATATTCAGAACGCAACAAACAAAGTAAAGAGAAAAGAAAAGGAAGTGACACGGGTATGATTAAAAACTTTCATTAATTGTTTACAAAAAGTAATTACAGGGTGCTCGCCACGGCGAGTGAACAAGAAGAAAAGAAAACGAAAAGTACAGGCTACCCTCAGGCCTCGCCCCCTCCGCCATACTGGTCCTCGCCGTCACCCGAAGGATCCTGGAATCTTTTCCCGAACATCGCGTCCAGGCTGTCTTCCTTCTCGCTGGGTGGCGTTGCCGGGAACAGGCTCGGCATCAGGTCCCGAGCCGAGATCCCCTCGCACCCCTCCACCAGCACCCCAGAAGTCCTTCATCATCTTGAGGGTGCACTCGGTGGCTTGGATGGAGTTGATCTGCAATCTCTCGATGAGGTCGGCCTCGCCAAAGATCTGCGGGCTCTTGTAGGGGAGGGTGGGGTCGATGTCGTGAGGCGGGAAGAAGATCTCCGCCTGACGACAGACCTTGCTGAGGAGGTGCTGATTCTCCCCCTTCAGTTTCGTGTTCGCGCCCTCCAGCTCGGCGAGGCGTGCGCGCAGCTGGCCGATCTCCTCCCCCTGCTCGGCATTGCGAGCCTGGAGCTCCCCTGCAGCCTTGGCATCCACAGCCAGGAGTGCGCGCAGTTAGCTGATCTCCTCCCCCAGCTCGGTGTTGCGAGCCTGAAGATCCCCGGCGGCCTTGACATCCTGGTAAAGAGTGCATTTAGCTGCAGCACAAAATTTTCTAAGTAAAAGAGAGGAGTAGCGCTTGACACTTACCAGCCCGCCGGCGGCTTGGGCGAGTAGACCCTCCGCTATGCCGAGCTGCCTCGCCTGGTCGGTGACCTTGTGCTTGGCGATGTCGCGATCCTGCTCCTCCTTTTCGAGTTGGTGGCTGAGCGCGAAGCTGCGGCGTGCCAGCATGTGATGCAGCTCCATGGTCCGCAGATGGTACTGCAGGCCCTCATGGCCGAGCTGCCGGAGGGTCATCTTTTTGTAGGCCTCGGCATCCTCCCGGCCATATAGGCCGAAGCCGAGGGCATAGGCATGACCGGTGGCGGGCTCACAGTCGTGCCAAGAGGGGTGCAGAGTGGAGACGGAGACTCGATGAGCGAGCTCGTCCCACTGCAGCATGGGCTCGCCCGCCGAGTCCTTCCACCGCGCGCCGAAGTTAAAGAGGGGATGTTGCTTCGGCGGCGCGCGCTCGCGGGCAGCCCTCTTCGTCGATGGAGGAGGGGAGATCGCCGCCGTGGAAGAGGGTCCCTCGCCACCCTTCCGGCCCTTGCTGGATGTCTCCTTCAGCGGGCTCTCCGGCGACGCATCGGGAGGGGTCGCCGACGAGCTGATGTATTTGGGGCTGGGCTGTTGTTGATGTTGCCCCCGCGGAGCCAGCAGGGCCCTCCGCATCTTCTTTGATTGTCGCTGGCGGAGTGGCGGGTTCGACCCCGTGTCCTCAGGTCACCTCTTGCTAGAAGAGGGTTGCGAGAGGGCCGTCTAATCTCGGCAGGCCGCCGCCGCCGCCCTCTCGCGAGCAAGAGGGTCGGTATGAAGCCCCGGATCCGTGAATGGCGGGTTCACGGGGATTATTCGCTCCCCTGCAGGAAAACACTTTGAAAAAGTTAGGAATTCAGCAATGATATGGCGAGCTCGGCGGTCAGGCGAACTCGGCAATATGGGGAGAGAAGCATACCTTCGCCGGGCAGAACATGAGGGAGCGCATCGAGGCACCTCCGCAGGAAGGCGACCTCGAAGTCTTTATGGAAGAAGTACTTGTGGAGCTCGGCGTCGTTGCCGGACACGGCCGACGGGCGGTACACCTCCTCGCCCTTCTGCTGAGGCGAGTAGGGGATGTTGCTGAGATCGCCCTTGATGAAGGCGATCTTGGTCATCTAGGTATGGTGCTTGTTCGCGATCTCGCGAACTTTGATCAACGAGCCGCCGAAGTAGGCGACCCCGTCCGACGTCGCCTTGTAGGAGAAGAGCTTCCTAAACACCGTTAGGTTGAACTCGATCCTCTCCCGCCGGAGGTAACTCGCGAACGCCACCATCATCGCGACGGCGTTGGAATTCAGCTCGGCGGGTACCGCGCCGTAGTATTTCAGGATTTGGCCGATTTCCGGCCAGAGGGGGAGGCGCAACCCCACCTTGAAATGAGAGATGGGGAAAGCGAGCTCGTCCTCGTAGAATATGTTGATAGCTTCCCCCTCCCCCGGCCTGCGCGCCTCGAAACCCGGCGGAACATATGCGGCCTTGAATTCCGCGAGCTCCTCCTCGCTGGTGTGGCCATCGAAGAAGCAATAGTCTGTGAAGTGCAGCACACACTTGGAGCGGCCGTCGGCATCTGGGTTCGTCTTGCCCATGTTCGCGGAGGAAGAGGTAGAGTGCGAGCAGGAAACGGAAAAGTACAGAGAGAGGGAAGCAAATAAATAAAGGCACAGTACGTGGTAGGTGAAAGGGCGGGGGGGGGGGGGGGTCTATTTATAGGAAAATAAATTTGGGGTAGGCTGTCCAATCAACGCAGCTCGCCGCCCCAGCTCGCCACCCCAGCTCGCCACCCTGGCTCGCCGACTTCCGGCACATCCCCACCAAGGCTAAGTCAAATGTTGCAGCATTTTATTTAAGTAACATGATCAAGAATATTGTAAGAGTTATTTATTACAGAAATAAAGTTTAGGATTTGAAAAGCAGGGCACGCAGGCAGGGAGGGCATCGGGATGCGAGTGCCGGTCGGCTCGGCAGAGGAGCCGCTCACTTACCTACCCCGGCCTCGCGACCCCCGCCCCCCAGGCTCCCGCGCGCGAAGCAGCTCGCGGATCCTTCCGGAATTCCTCTGCGTGACCGAGAGACCGTCATCTATCTCGTCCAGCAGCCGGGAGGGGGACATCAGCTCGCCATCCTGGCCACGACGCACCTCGTCAGCAAGATGCGCGTAGTCGCGCTGCAGCGTTAACCCCCTGCACTTCGCGCAGCCCGCACACCAGCTTTTTGAGGAGCTTGACCTCCCTCCTCGTCAACTCGCCTTGATCCACCTCAGGACCCAGGTAAGAGTCCAACGAGCTCGGGGAAGGGAGGGGAGAATAGTGGGCTGCCCGCGAGGATTCCTTGGCAGTCGATTGACTGGGAAGAGCTGTGAAGACATGTGTTAACAAAGAGAGGCAGAAAAAACTCATGAAGCAAGGAGTCAAGCAAGACTGACCAGACGAGCTCGGCAGCTCGAGGGAGGTGCGGGGAGGGATGAACCTCAGATCCTTCCCGCGATCAGGGCCGCAAGCCCCCGGCGAGATGAGCTCGAATCTCGGGGTGGGAATGGTCCCCAGACCCGCCCCCGCGGCCACGTCAGTTTGGAGAGGAGGGGAGGAGCACACTGGTGAGCTCGGCCTCTGCGAGCTCATAGGCAGGATCCCAAAGAGAAGAGGCGGGTCCCGGGGACGGCTGTCCGGTGCCGTGAATCATGAGTTGGCGAGCGTGGTCTCGCCTCGCGGTGTGGGCTCTTGCGGCGCGACGTCCTCGCCATCTGGTTGAACATCCTGATCGTCGCCGACTACGACAACCTCTCTATCCTTCTCAAGAATAGTTCGGGTGGAAGAGCTGGTCTCGCGAGCCAGGAAGGCCCTCAGGTCGTTGAAAATGGGCTCAGCCGCCTCATGGAATGGCTTTGACCTCTTGGAGCTGGGCTCGGAAGAGTCGATTTGGGGAGCTTTCGCGGGGACCGCCGTCAGGGCGGCTACGCGAGCTGCGGAGGCTTGGCGGCCTCGGTCTATGTGCTCTTGGATCTCCTTGGGAAGAGGCATCTTGGCAGGGTAGAAAAGGGAATGACAAGAGTCAGGCAGGTGGGCAGGTGCACATATATATAGCCGCAGGTCGCCTCCACCCAAAGATTCCCTCCAACTCGCCAGCCCGCGCTCGCCGCACACTTGGGGTTGGATGTTTCATTCCGAGCTTTGACAAGATCAAAAAGAGCGGGGATTGTGTACAACCCCGTGTCCGACGAGCAAGGCCGCCAAGGCCTAGACAGATCGGGCTGAGGGGGTAGGCGAGCTCGGTAGTGGAGAGGCCGAGCCCGAGCTCGGCAGTCGTTCGATCAGAGACTGGCGATCGTCGAACAGAGATCAACTTTTGTCAACTCAGAGCTCGACATCCGCCGAGCTAGCCCCAGCTCGCGTCCTCACAGCGGAGCTCGGCAGCAGTAGGCGAGCAGAATATGCTGAGGTGGTCATAGCGCCCCAGCTCGCCTGGATGTATGAGGTACTTTTACGGTTTTGCCCCCGCTGGTCTGACCATAGCCCTTCAAAACAGCGGAGTTTGGCTGTTGGCAGACCCAGGGAAGAGTTTTCTAGTAATTTCAGGTTAGTTCTTTGGGTTATTGGCAGTCCAGATTTTGAAAGCTATAAATAGGACCCAAGGGGTACCCTAGAAAGGAGGTTCTTCCCTGTGCTCTCCTGCTCCAATCTTCAGGTGCTTTCTGAGGGTACCTTAGCTCGTCTTCTGGCCAAGGAGGGGAAGCGCTCTGAGATATTCCGGGTTTGTGGTGGGACCTCCCCTGCCGAGCCCTTGGGTCTGTGTCACCTTGTCTTCTTTGTTGTTTTACCTGCAGGAGCGAAGTATGCGCGAGACCGCCCCTTCCCCAAGGGCGAACTCCACAGGAGATCGAGGAATCGGTTTCAACATTCTTCATTCTTCACTCCAGGATTCTTCAAGGATAACAAAACTTTATCAGTCAAGAAGTTCCTGGAGATCTTTTGGTCAAAGCTAAAGATTGAAGACCTACTCACCCTGAAGCAAATCTCAATCTTCCTGAACAACTCTATAACTCAGGGGGAGCTTTGTTAACATCATAGATCCACTAAGTCTTCTTAGTTGTATTTGAGAAAAAGAAGACACCATCACTCTCTCATCCCCTCACTATAAAAGGGTTCTTTAACTCCCTTCAAAAGTTATTCCTTGGTTGCAAGTCACCTGATCAAAAGACTTTGGAATAGTTTTTGAGCACCTGATCAAAAGCTCATTGGTGGCAGTCACCTGATCAAACCCTGTTAGTGGACTCCTACCAGTGTGGTAGAAGAGTGGATGTACCCAGGTTGGGGAACCACTATAAAATTCTTGTGTTTTCTGGTTGTCATCGTTTTCTTTTGTTCTTGCTGTGCCTGTGCTAGTTAGGTTTGCTGTGCATGTGATAGTTAGTTTAATTGCTGCTGTGCCTGTGTTCGATTAATTTATCTTAGGACTACTTTTTTACTCTCAGTCAAATTCTGGTATCAAATAGCTTCCCAACTCTGTAGTTGTTATTAATCAGGAAAAAGCTTTAAAGTTTTAAAGATACTATATTCACCCCCCCCCTCTTTAGAGTATTTCAGGTCTAACCCTCACTTTCACTGAATCTGGGTATTTAATTCAGCCAATTCCTTAGTGGCCATTCGGTAGGGTGCTCGGGACACTGGTCGAGCTCCGGACACGAGCTCAATCTAAGGATCAACCTCTCGCTGTGGTGGCAAACCGGGGAGGTGCTCAGGGAAAACAACTGGAAACCTTTGCACCACCGGAACTTTGGTGAGCACTTGGACTTGATTCTTCATTTTGAAGTAGATGAGGAGAATATATACATCAAAACATACATTCGATGTAGACATACATATGCATAGGTATCAGTATCTGACGTAACTCTAGCGTCTAAGATATATACCTGTCACCACATAGGGGACCGGTCCATGCTGAAGGTCCAACGCATAAGTTTCCAAGGACGTTGCTCAGATCTGTTGACCTTTCTTGCCAGCTCTAACCCTTCAGCTTCTTTTTCCCCTTCCACGCGATGCCTATCCTCCTTGAACTGATCCTAATCCTGGCCTTTTACCTCCTGCGGGCAGAAAGCTTTCATGTGTCCCGACTACTGGCAAATAAAGTGGTTCCCCGCAAGGGGAGTGTATCGTCATATTACTTGAGTGGGCTGTGGTACTGGAGCTGGCTTGGGATCCTATTGCGTTGTTGGGGTACTGGTGGGTGCCTAAAAGGCAGCTTGTTCTGCCTCTGTCCGCGCCCTCTCTCCTGTTGGCGGGGAGCGGCACCTCTATCTCATCCTTGACCTCTGGGAACCTCGACCTGTCCCCGGCACTACTGGGACACCATCCTCTGGTCTAACTCCGACGCAACCGGGGACTGAGAGATCATGATCAAGACCTATCTCAGGTCACCTTACAAGCCTCATAGACGCGAGCAACTCTATCTCTGTCTGTGGCTGCTAGGTTCCCAACAAAACATGCCAGGTGGATAACTTTCTCTCATAGTCTGGCATCGTCCGGTCATCCTGACAGATGTGTAAGAACCTCTCCTATAGTGCAGCTCGGTCGGCATCCAAGATGAAGTGCTCTAGAAAATCCTCCAAAAACTCCCACCATAGGATAGTGCTCAACGGTCGTCCTCTCAAGATCGAGCTGCTTGCCGCTCTCCACCAGTCTATAACATATCCCTCTAACAACGTCACCACTAGTGACACTGCAGCTACTGTCGGGCACATCATTCCTACCACCAGCTCCTCTACGCGCTTGATAGTTCATTTTGTAGTTTAAACTAGTAGTGTAATTACTAGTTTTTTATATACGAATCATGTTTGTATAGTTTTATTTTGATCTCATTTTGTATATATATTAATGCCACTAATGTTTTCTCTTTTTTGCCGGTTTGATATGATTTCGGCCAAAAATGACCTTACACGCCCCCCTTACACGCCCTCCATGGGCGTGTAACCCGATCCCGAGGATGCTTGCTGCCCATGTCCTAAATCCCGAGAAAACCCACTGACACGCCCCCTGGCATGCCCTCCATGGGCGTGTCACCGGGCGTGTCACAGGGTGTGTCACCCTCTTCATGAAACCTGCTGCCGCATTTAAAGATTTCTCGTCGCATACATCAACAGTACTGACACGCCCCCTGTACGGGCGTGTCCCCGGGCGTGTTCCGTGATTTCAGGTGTTTGATGGCTTTCTGACCTACGATTGAAGCTTGACGTACTGTCACCCACCCTCTATAAGGGCATGACCTTGTGAGTGTCCACCGACGTACAAAAGAAATGATGATTTCCGTTAGAATTCAGTTCCCGATGATTTCGAGTACATGTCATGCCCCCATACATGACCTACCCGGGCGTGATAGGAGGGGCATGACCAACCCGCAAGATTTTCTTTAAATTCAGACCCCCCTTAAGTTTAGAATAGTTTTTGGAGTGAGAAGGTATGTGCTGCCCTTTTCTTTTCTAGTAGTTTTTCATGCTTCTCCTCTCCCCCTTTCTTATTTTAAGCTTTCTACTCTAGCTTAGTTTACTCTTTTTGTTTTAGTTGTTGTAATTGCTTAGTAGCTTAATGTTAATGCTAGCATAGGTTTTCATTTCCAGCACTTGTAATCTTATATTTCAAGTTGTAGCTCTCTTTCGGTATTAATATAAAGTCTGCCTTTTTCTTTGTGTTCTTAATGCATTTCTACACAACTCTCTTCCTCCTCTTCACCATGAGTAACTAAATCTCCTTGTACTCGATCTTGATGATCCGAGGATCGAGTTGATTAAGTTATGATGCTTTAATTTTACTTTTTCTTTTTAGGGTATGGACCTTTATTTACTCTTGATTAATCTTGTTTGGAGTTATATCATCGATATATAATTTCCATTTCTGTTTTCACTCTTAGCTAGCCGAGAGGCTCATAGTATGAAATGAACACTCAGGAGTAAAGAGAGTTGCACGCACCCCTCGATAGAGGCAGACATTAAATCTACCAGATTGGAGTGAAATCCAATAGAGGGGTTCACAACGTAATGCGAGCTTTGGGTCTCCGATTCGAACGAGAGTTCGGTTGGACCTTCCTAAACTCAGGTGGGCATGGCTTCGAGAGGAGCGTGTTCATGCTTATGGAACCTCCACGGTCAAGGTCTTTTACCTTATTAAGGTAGGGTTTATTGTCATATTTTTTTAATCAACTTTACCCAAGGTGTTTCTTGATCGGGTACTTTTCTTTATCATCGTCTCAACCCCCCCCCCCCATTGTATCACTTTTAGTAGTTCTCCTTTTAACCGCAAGCATTTCTCTTTTTAGCATAACATTTCCCTTATTAATAGCATTTAACTTTCTCTTAAACCCTAAAACATTCCTTCAATAAGATAATAGTTTTCCTGTGACTAAGATTACTCAACGGCTCCCAGATTTTAAACAACACTTGTACGTGTCCCCTAGCTGCTTTTCGATAGGTATGCTTGTCTCGTTGGATTACTCGTTTGGTTTTTATTCTCTTTGTGAATATCGTCTCAGCAAGTTTTTGGTGCCGTTGCCGGAAAGCAACTTTTGATGATAATTTGACAACACGAACCTATTACTTTTATCAGTTCTCTTTCTCACCCTCTTTCTTAAAAATTTTAAAAAAAATATTACCTCTCTTAATAGAAACCAACATCACAATTTTTCTACACCACCTAACTCTCTCGAAAAGGGCAATATGGCTATAAATACCACTATCTTGTCTAGTACCTTGCGAACCCTTCATCGGGTAGACCTTGGGAAGTTCGGGAGTTAAAACATTAAAAAATCTATTTAAAAAATAAATTTAGTAACTCTTGTTTTAGTTTATTTATTTCTCTTTTTTCCATCTTCCCTTCTTCTAGTGCATGACCCGCAGGAATCCGTCGGTTATTTTGGACTTGGACCACGAAATTGAGCGTACTCTTCGGAGAAGATCACGATTTCAAGGCCCTACTTTCCAAATACCGGTTGAGGATTCCGAGTCATTTTCTACTCTAAGAATGAGAGAACCCCACATAGAGGAAGTCGTGCATAGGCCTATGTCCTATTATGCACGATCGAATCTAGAGGTTACAGAATCATGCATAGTTCGCCCTGCTATAGCTAATAATAATTTTGAACTTAAGCCTAGCATAATTCAAATGGTGCAGCAATATGTGCAATTTGACGGACTTCAAGATGAAGATCCGAGCGCACATATAACAAGCTTTCTTGAGATTTGTGACACCTTTAAAATCAATGGTGTTACAAATGATGCTATTAGGCTAAGACTCTTCCCTTTCTCCCTTAGAACTATGGCTAAGCAATGGCTTACACTCTACCAAAAAATAGCATCACCACCTGGGATCAACTAACCGAAAAATTTCTGGCGAAGTATTTTCCAGCAGCTAAAACCGCAAAACTTAGGAAAGATATTTCTGCCTTTGGACAAATAGATTCTGAAACCTTGTATGAAACCTGGGAAAAATTTAAATAACTCTTAAGATGATGCCCCCATCAGGAGCTGCCTGTATGGTTGCAGGTGCAGACGTTTTATAACGGCCTAAATCAAAGCACAAAGCAAATGATAGACGCAGCTTTCGGTGGTACCTTAAACCACAAAACCTTGGATACATCTCTTGAGCTTTTCGAGGACATGGCCATGAACACATCAATATCAGTGGAATGTGCCTCGGTCCTGCCCAAACAAACCTGCAGGTATATTTGAAGTGGACAACGTCTCCCAGCTAGCTCTGCAAGTGGAAATTTAAGTAAAAAGATAACGGAGATGACAGCTGCCTCCGCCCCTTAGGTATGGGAATCTGCAACTCCTGTTGCCGAACAATTAGATTATGTTAATAATATGCCTAGAAATGCTTTTCATAATTTTTCTGCTGCTAATTTTCCTGCTCCGGGTTTTGCTTTTCCGAATAGTTATAATCCCGCTTTACATAACCACCCGAACCTTTCGTGGAGTAATCCCTCAAACGCAATTCGCCCCCCACCACAAAATGATTTTTCTGCACGACCACCACCTCCTCAAAATTTTCCAAAACCTCCAAGTTTGGAGGAGATGTTTTTAAAATATATGATTGGTAATGACGCTACTATAAGAACCCTAACCGGGACCGTTAAAAGTTTAGAAAATCAAGTAGGACAACTCGCAAAAATTATTTTTGAACAACCCGTCGGGTCTCTTCCTGCCAACACTGAGCCAAACCCGAGAGACCAAGCGAAAGCTATAACTCTTCGGAGTGGGAAGCAAGTTTCTGGTATGGTTAGCGAAGAGCACGTGGCAAGCTCCGCCTCCATTTAAAAAAATCAAAGCTCCGCCCCCATTCTAAAAAATCAAAGCTCCGCCCCCATTCTAAAAAATCAACTCCACCATACCCTTCCGAACTTAGCAAGCAACGTCAGGATGATCAATACTCCCGCTTCCTAGAAATATTTAAACAAATCCACATAAATCTACCCTTCCACGAAGTGATCTCCCAAATGCCGAAGCACGCTAAGTACCTTAAGGACCTCCTTAGTAATAAAAAGAAGTTAGAGAACTTATCGCATGTCACACTAAATGTCGAGTGCTCTGCGGTCTTAACAAATGGTTTACCAAAGAAGATCAGTGATTCAGGTAGTTTTTCTATTCCGTGTGTCTTTGGTGATCTTTTTGTCAAGCATGCATTGGCCGACTTAGGTGTGAGTATCAACCTGATGCCCCTCTCGTTATTCAAGAAGTTAGGAATTGATAGCCTCAACCGCACACACATGAGTATCTAGCTCGCTGATAGATCCGTGAAATACCCGTTAGGAATTGTGGAGGATGTCTTAGTTTAAGTCGACAAATTCATCTTCCGGGTGGATTTCGTCATATTGGACATCGAATAAGACGTCGAGGTTCCCTTGATCCTTTGCTGACCCTTCCTTGCCACCTCCCAAGCTATCATTAACGTAAGCAATGGCAATCTCTTCCTACGAGTAGGCGACGATGAAGTGACCTTCTCTATAAGGAAAAAGTCTGCAAAAACATTGTTTTTGAAAAAGAAAGAATTTCTAAAACGTCATATGAAGAACCCCCACCCTAGAATTAAAGGAACTACCAGAACATCTTAGGTATGCCTTCTTAGAAAAGGACTCCAAGCTACTAGTAATAGTTTCGGCCTACTTAACCGAAGTGCAAAATGATAAGCTCCTACTAGTGTTACGTAAACATCGTCGAGCTATTGCCTGGCAGATAATTGATATTAAGGGAATAAGCCCATCTTTTTGTACCCACAAAATGCTATTGGAAGATAATTCGAATAATTCAATCCAACCTCAGCGTCGTATAAATCCAAATATGGAAGAAGTCATAAAGGTCGAGGTTATG
Organism: Platanthera guangdongensis; assembly: GCA_039583875.1. Taxonomy (NCBI): domain Eukaryota; kingdom Viridiplantae; phylum Streptophyta; class Magnoliopsida; order Asparagales; family Orchidaceae; genus Platanthera; species Platanthera guangdongensis. The sequence goes on from CM077147.1 coordinate 68,839,609, forward strand.
AAACTCTTAGACGCAGGAATTATCTATCCTATCTCTGATAGTAAGTGGGTTAGCCTTGTCCAGGTAGTGCCAAAAAAGTGAGGGATAATTGTAGTTAGTAATGAGAATAATGACTTAATCCCGATGCGGACGGTGACGAGGTGGCGAATGTGTATTGACTATCGTAAGTTAAATGATGCCACCAGTAAGTACCACATTCCCTTGTCGTTCATCGATCAAATTTTAAAAAGATTATCCATCCATAGATTTTACTGTTTTCTCGATGGTCTTTTGGGATACTTTCAAATCCCCATCTCTCCTGAGGACCAGGAGAAAACTATGTTTACTTGTCCCTTCGGCACCTTCGCTTACCGAAGAATGTCATTTGGATTACGCAATGCGCCAACTACATTCCAGCGATGTATGCTCGCTACTTCGACAAGTACGTAGAGAGCATTATGGTGGTATTTATGGATGATTTCTCCGTCTTCGGCGATGCCATTGATAGTTGTGTAGAAAACCTCGAAAAAGTCTTAGAAAAATGCGAAGAAACTAAGCTTTACCTAAATTGGGAAAAATGTCATTTTATGGTGAGGGAATGGTTATTTTTTGGTCATAAGATTTCTGCGGGAGGAATTGAAGTTGACATAGCTAAGATCGAAGTTATAGAGAAGCTACCACAGCCTACGACTGTCAAAGATATAAGAAGTTTCCTAGGACACGCTGGCTTCTACTGCCGGTTCATAAAAGACTTCTTCAAAATCACCAAACCCCTTAGTCATCTTTTGGAAAAAGACGCCCCGTTTATTTTTGATGACCTTTGTCTTTCTGCCTTTGATTTAATAAAAGAAAAGTTAATTAATGCCCCTGTTATGATAGCTTCGGTGTGGGACCTGCCCTTTGAAATTATGTGCGATTCAAGTAGTTTTGTGGTGTGGGCCATACTAGGACAACGAATATCTAAAAACTTCCACCCCATTAAATATGCAAGCAAAACACTAACATCTGCACAAGTAAATTAAACCACAATCGAAAAGGAACACCTAGTTGTCATTTTCGCTTTTGATAAATTCCGTTAATATATCACGCTTTCCAAAATTATCATTTTTACGGACTACTCGGCCCTCAAGTATCTTCTTGCTAAGACGGATGCCAAGCCGCGCCTGATTCGCTGGGTCTTACTCCTCCAGGAGTTTGACTTAGAAATTTGTGATAAGTGAGGTGCCGAGAATTTGGCCGCCGACCATCTCTCACGATTAGATAATCCTTATTGAAAGAGCAACTAGATTTGATATACTCTAGAGGGGGGGGGGTGAATAGAGTATATGGTGCTTTAAAACTTTTACAAACTTTTACAACAATTGTTGTAATATGTGTGAGTAGGGAAGCAAAAATAAATCTAATCACAGGGCTAAGTTAAACAAAACTAAGCACAGGAGAAATCAAGGCCAGAAACAAAAATGAAAGTAAGCAAAACCAGAAGACACAAGGAAATATAGTGGTTCCCCAAACTTGGGTACATCCACTCTTCTACCACCCTAGGTAGGAATCCACTACAGGATGAGTTGATCAGGTGTCCTGGGCACCAATGAGCTTTTGATAAGGTGCTCAAAAACCAAAGCAGATTTTTTGATCAGGTGTCTTGCCACCAATGAGCTTTTGACAAGGTGCTCAAAAACCAGGTTCAAACTTTTGAAGGGAGTTTGAGAAACCCTTTACAAAGTGGGGGTGAGAGAGTGATGGCAGTCTTCTCTTTCTCAAACAACTGATAAGACAATGTGGATTGATGTCAAAGCTCCCCCTGAATCCTTGAGATCTTCAGGAAGAAAAGCTTTGCTGAGGGTGATAGACCTTCAAAGATTGAACTCCAGCAAAGGATGATTTCAGCAATAGCTGAAATGTTGAATGTCTGGAGTCTTGGAAATTTGTTGGCCTTGAACACTTAGAAAACTACAGAGATATGAAGATTTTGAGAAAGCTTGATCTCCTTGGATGAGTGTTCTTGAGAATTCTTTGTGACAGAAGATTTTTAATGTGTCTCTGTAATCAGTATTCTCTCTCTGTGTTGTGTGTGTTCTTCTATTTGATGTGTCTGAGAGATTCAAAAAGTTCTATCTTTTATTCTTTGGTCTAGAATAGAATAACATTTTCTGTCAAGTATAGCCGTTGGCCTGCATTAACTGCATCCTTAATTGCATAATCTCTTCTGGAGGAAAGTCCACAGATACATTCCTTGAAAAATCCCTTAAAACTTGGTCCAGAATTAAATAAAAACGGCTAGCAAATCTCTGAATTAATTGCAGAATAACTCTTAACTGATTTTGAATTTGAATTCTGGAAGTTATCTGAAATCGTCGAACTGAGCTCTGCTATCCTCGAGCTGAGCTCAGCGACCTGGAAACACACAGCAGCAAAATATCGTCGATCTGAGCTCAACGATCGTTGAACTGAGCTCAGAGATAAAGATCCAAAGCAAAGTCAAAATCGTCGACCTGAGCTCACCAATCGTCGAATGGAGTTCGACGATATTATGAAGTGGAGCTCAGCGATCGTCGAATGGAGTTCGACGATCTATCGAAGTTCAACTCAGCGATCGTCGAATGGAGTTCGACGATCTGTCGAAGTTGAGCTAGACGATCGTCGATCGGAGTTCGACGAATCGTCGTGCTGAGCTCGACGATCATACTTAGTCTCCAGACAGAGAATCCTGGTCTTCAGGGCAGCTTCCAAACCTAGACTTCTAACCCTTAGACTCAATTCTAATTGACTTATTAAGCTATACAGGAGGTCAAGCAAAGGTTCCTAGAGACATAGTGATCCTGACCCAAATTAGTAATAGGGTGTTCCAACAATCTCCCCCTATTTGGGTTAGGATTACTATTTTACAGGCTTTGGAAAAATTTAAATAACAACATATAAGTATTAAGCAGAAAAACAATAGCTAGACAAGCAGAAACACAGAGATATATATATATCATCCAGATAGCAATCAGAATTCACAGAAACTGTCACCTTACACTGTCATTTCTTCTCTTTGCCTTTAACCATTTTAATTTCTCTGTTTGGGTTGAGGGCTTATTTGTTGGATCTGGTGTCATCTGCTGCACCCAAATAAGTTTGCTTTTTAGGCCTGGGGACCACAGCTGCAGGATGTAATTCCATGTATCTCTCAGCATCAAAGAATTTACTAGAGGCATATTTCTCTAATTTTTTCTGTCTTTGCTCAGACATTGTTGAAATATTGGAAGAATCTAATCCTTGATCTCTGGCCTTCTTAATCTGATCCAGTGCAGCTAATTCTTTCAACCTGGCAGTCCAAGCAGCTGGATTATTTTCAGGGTCCTCAAAAGGTACAGGTGGCTCATACCTGTTGGAAGGATTGTCCTGAGGAGGCCTGGCAGATACAGTCTCTTTTAGCTTGTAAGGGAAAGGACCTGATGATGTATCATATGAGATATGTCCTCCCCTAGAATATGGGTGCTGCCTGGAGTACCCTTTAGAATATACTTGCATATCTCTTTGATTTCCTCTATATCCTCCTCTCCTAGAATATGAACCTCTGGATTGGCTTTCCCTTTGGTAAGATCTGGCATGAGGTTGATAGGGAGCCTGGCTTCTGGCTGGGGCTTAACTTGCAGAGCTTCCACCAGCACCTGCATCAGGAGGAGGTGGAGGAGGAGGATGAGAGTGCTTGAATGGGGATGAACCCTTCTCATATTTCTCTTTTTCTTCATGGCATTCAGCTGGTTCTTGGAATACTGCATCCAGTGTTCAGAGATTGGGCAATTATGAAGGATATAGTAGGGGATATCAGTGTTATCCTTAACTTTAGCAGGAGGAACCCTTTTCATTGCCTTGCTCCTTGCCTTCCTTTTCCTGGCAATGTTAGCAGAGGAGTCATCAGAGTCTGTTTTAAACTCATCAGATTCAGAACTCTGATCATCATATAGAGCATCTATTTTCTTCATCAAATCTTTCTTTAGCTGAACAGAGGCAGATGAGGCAGAAGCTGAAACAGCAGCAGGTGGAAAAGGTGCAACAACAGCAGCAGCAATAGCAGATACTGGAGAGGTGACAGTAGCAGTAACAGTCTCACTTACAGCAGTAGAAACAGCAGAAACATCATCAAAAACTACAGCAGGCTCAAAATCAGTGGCCTCTAACATTAGAATGTCCTTGGATATTGGCTCATCAGAAGCAGTTGGAACTTCAGCAGCAGTATGAATATCTTCAGCAGCAGCAGCATCAACATCTTCAGTAGCAGCAATTACTGAATGAACAAAAGAAGTGAGGATGCTAGGGTCACAGCAAGACAATGGCACAAGTGCCTTGGATAAGTCTTCTGGAGGCTGGACAGCATGGACCTCTGGCAAACAGCTAAAGAAGGCAGAATCAAAAGCAGATAGCAAAGACTTGAGGTCAATTGCAAGAACTGCAGTAGGAGGCACACAGCAGCAGCAGCAAGAGAAACATCAGCAACAGGAGGGCTCATAGCAGCAGCAGGCAGAGAAACAGCAGCAGCAACAGCATGAAGGCTTTCTTCATATGGCATCAATCTCCCCCTATTTGGGTTAGGATTACTATTTACAGGCTTTGGAAAAATTTAAATAACAACATACAAGTATTAAGCAGAAAACAACAGCTAGACAAGCAGAAACACAGAGATATATATATATCATCCAGATAGCAATCAGAATTCACAGAAACTGTCACCTTACACTGTCATTTCTTCTCTTTGCCTTTAACCATTTTAATTTCTCTGTTTGGGTTGAGGGCTTCTTTGTTGGATCTGGTGTCATCTGCTGCACCCAAATAAGTTTGCTTTTTAGGCCTGGGGACCACAGCTGCAGGATGTAATTCCATGTATCTCTCAGCATCAAAGAATTTACTGGAGGCATATTTCTCTAATTCTTTCTGTCTTTGCTCAGACATTGTTGAAATATTGGAAGAATCTAATCCTTGATCTCTGGCCTTCTTAATCTGATCCAGTGCAGCTAATTCTTTCAACCTGGCAGTCCAAGCAGCTGGATTATTTTCAGGGTCCTCAAAAGGTACAGGTGGCTCATACCTGTTGGAAGGATTGTCTTGAGGAGGCCTGGCAGATAAAGTCGCTTTTAGCTTGTAAGGGAAAGGACCTGATGATGTATCAGATGAGATATGTCCTCCCCTAGAATATGGGTGCTGCCTGGAGTACCCTTTAGAATATACTTGCATATCTCTTTGAGTTCCTCTATATCCTCCTCTCCTAGAATATGAACCCCTGGATTGGCATTCCCTTTGGTAAGATCTGGCATGAGGTTGATAGGGAGCCTGGCTTCTGGCTGGGGCTTGACTTGCAGAGCTTCCACCAGCACCTGCATCAAGAGGAGGTGGAGGAGGAGGATGAGAGTGCTTGAATGGGGATGAACCCTTCTCATATTTTCTTTTTTTCTTCATGGCTTTCAGCTGGTTCTTGGAATACTGCATCCAGTGTTCAGAGATTGGGCAATTATGAAGGATATAGTAGGGGATACCATTGTTATCCTTAACTTTAGCAGGATAAACCCTTTTCATTGCCTTGCTCCTTGCCTTCCTTTTCCTGGCAATGGTAGCAGATGAGTCATCAGAGTCTGTTTTAAACTCATCAGATTCAGAACTCTGATCATCATATAGAGCATCTATTTTCTTCATCAAATCTTTCTTTAGCTGAACAGAGGCAGATGAGGCAGAAGCTGAAATAGCAGCAGGTGGAAAAGGTGCAACAACAGCAGCAGCAGTAGCAGATACTGGAGAGGTGACAGTAGCAGTAACAGTCTCACTTACAGCAGTAGAAACAGCATAAACATCATCAAAAACTGCAGCAGGCTCAAAATCAGTGGCCTCTGACATTAGAATGTCCTTGGATATTGGCTCATCAGAAGCAGTTGGAACTTCAGCAGCAGTATGAATATCTTCAGCAGCAGCAGCATCAACATCTTCAGTAGCAGCAATTACTGAATGAACAAAAGAAGTGAGGATGCTAGGGTCACAGCAAGACAATGGCACAAGTGCCTTGGATAAGTCTTCTGGAGGCTGGACAGCATGGACCTCTGGGAAACAGCTAAAGAAGGCAGAATCAAAAGCAGATAGCAAAGACTTGAGGTCAATTGCAAGAACTGCAGTAGGAGGCACAGCAGCAGCAGCAGCAAGAGAAACATCAGCAACAGGAGGGCTCATAGCAGTAGCAGGCAGAGAAACAGCAACAGTAACAGCATGAAGGCTTTCTTCATATGGCATCTCCCCTGCCTGGATGCAGATACAGCTGTATCAAGGCACACTACTGGAGGTGCTGCCACAGGAAGGAGGGAAGAGAGCCTGGCAGAAAGGGCTGCCACTGACAGGTGTAGAGGAGCCAAGGAGGTCTCCAATAGTAGAGAGAGCCTGGGGGCAATCAGCTCATACAACCTGTCAGCTAGGGCTGAGAGGTCTACTTGCTCAACAGCTGGAGCAGAGGTAGATGGAATGGAAGCAGCTGCAGATGCTGGAAGGGAAGGGCTGGAGAATTGTGGAATGGAGGGCTGAGGTGTTGGTAGGGTGGAGATGGAGGATAGGGGAATGGATATGGATGTAGTGAATGTTGGCTGGTCTATGATGTGGTGGAGGAGATCTTGGAATGAAGTGGAGGAGGTAGGTAAGTCAGGAGGAGTGGATGGGGAATCATCCATGAAGGAATCATCCAGTAGGGTGAAGGATGGAAAGGATGGTGATGAGGTGATATCTGGTGGAGGATAGGAGAACAGAGGGTGGAATTAATTCTCTGGTGGAGGTAGAATGAGTTCTGGAGATGGAGTTGATGTTGGAGATGGGCTAGATATGGTAATGGTGGATGGAACTGGAATGGTGGATGGAAGGGGCAGGGATGGAATTGGAGGAGGAGGAGAGGCAGCAACAGCAGCAGCCAGGTCATCTGCAGGAGCAGAGACCTGTGGGAGAGTGACTCTTGGAGTCCTTGTGCCTGAAGGAGCACTGGAGGAGGGCCTGCTAGGCTTGCTTATTTGCCTGTCCCACTTTCCAAAGAGGGCACAGGTTAGTCTCTTGGAGGCATTTATGTGAACTCCAGAGGAGACCAGCAAGGCAGGGCACCTGGTCTGCAGGAAAACTCCAATAATCCTTCCAAAATTAACAAAACTTTTGTTTATCTTCTTTTTGATTAGGTCAAAGAAGACCTCTCCCCAGTTCAAATTTTTCTTATCTACCAGATCTCCCATGAGACAGAGCTGATGTCTTGATATGGTATCATGGGCAGAGTGCTTTTCCAGCAGCACTTTCCCTACCACATCTGCCAGGAACCTATATTCAACAGACAGATTCCTCTTGAAGAGCTTGCTAGGGTTTCCCTCTGGATGACCCATCCTGGCAAGCAGTTCAGTATACTCCTCTCCAGATAACTCAGCAATATCTTCTCCATTTCTCAGTCCAAACACTTCTGATAGAATGGTTGGGGTCATGGGTACCTGATTTCCAGCTATGGACCCAACTATGGTGCTGTTATCCTGATTATGGGCAGTATAAACCCATTCCTTGATTTCATCAGAAGCCAACTTTATCTTGGTAGTCATGATAGCAGACAGATTCTGATCCTTGAACAGACCCAGTATGTCTTGAAAGACCTGGTCAGTGGTGCTGAAGGATTCCAGATCAATGTCAAACCCGGCATCGAACTTCATGGCAGCAAGAACAGCCACTGACACAGCCATTGTACCTGCAAAAACTCAACAAACAAAACGACCAAGAGTAGAACTGTTTGGAGGGAAAGAAAATTCTTGCAGAGAAATCGAAAGCGCAGAAGAGAACGACGGCGAAAAAAAGAGTTTTATATTAGGGTTCGACGCAGAATTGGAAAGATCGTTGAACTCAGTTCGACGATCGAGGCTTCTAAAGGAATCTGAAGAGTTTTCAACATCGTCGATCTCCGTTCGACGATATTGGAAAGCGTCGAGCTCCGTTCGACGATCGTTCAGAGAACATAATCGTCGAGCTCCGTTCGACGATCGTTGACCGGAAGAGATAGTTCATACTATCTGAGAGGCGCTGAACTCAGTTCGACGATTTTGGAAATCGTCGATCTCCGTTCGACGATCTTGGGGTAAATCGTCGAGCGCAGTTCAGAGATCAGAAAAATTCTAGACACTAAGAAAAATCAGAATGTTTGCCTAGTATTGGTCAATTTTTAAGCTTTTAAAATCTTGGATATTATTTAAGGCTTCCTCCATCTAACATTCCTAACTGATTTAGGAAGAAGGTGTGTTTCTTTTCATCCAAGGGCTTGGTGAAAATATCTCCCCTTTATAAATCAGTTGGGATATATTGTAATTCAATTTTATTCTTTTCAACATTATCTCTTAAGAAATGATGCCTAATCTCTATGTGTTTTGTCCTACTATGAAGGACTGGATTTTGAGCTATGGAAATAGCACTTGTATTGTCACAAAAGATTTTAGACTTCTCTAAGTTGTAGCCATAGTCTAGGAGTTGGTTTTGGATCCACAAGATTTGTGAACAACAACTGCCTGCAGCCATATATTCAGCTTCAGCAGTTGAAGTTGACACAGATGTTTGTTTCTTGCAAAACCAAGAGACAAGTCTGTCACCAAGGAACTGACAAGTTCCACTGGTGCTTTTCCTGTCAATTCTGCATCCAGCATAATCAGAATCTGAGAATCCAGTTAAATCAAATGCTGAATCTTTTAGATACCAGAGACCTAGATTTGGACAACTCTTAACATACCTGAGAATCCTCTTTACTAATGTTAGGTGTGACTCTCTAGGGCTTACTTGGAACCTAGCACATATACATGTAGCAAACATTATATCTGGTCTACTAGCTGTAAGATACAGTAAAGAGCCAATCATTGCTCTATATGTTGTCTGATCAACAGGTTTCCCATGTTCATCAGCATCCAATACAGCATTAGTAGGCATGGGTGTTTTCATACAAGATGCCTCAGACATACCAAATTTCTTAACTAGTTCATTTGCATATTTGGTTTGAGAAATAAAGATGCCTTCAGCATGTTGTTTGACTTGCAATCCTAGGAAGAAGGACAGCTCACCCATGCTACTCATCTCAAATTTAGAATGCATTAGGTTAGAAAACCTTCTGCACAATTTTGAGTCAGTAGAACCAAAAATGATATCGTCTACATAAATTTGTACTAGTAGGGTATGGGACTTATGGGTTCTAATAAAAAGAGTTTGGTCTACTCTACCCCTTATAAAACCATTTTCCAAGAGAAAGCATGCTAGGGTCTCATACCATGCTCTAGGAGCTTGCTTGAGACCATATAATGCTTTGTTCAATCTAAAAACATAATCAGGGAAAGTTGGAGAGATAAAACCTGGAGGTTGTCTGACATAAACTTCCTCTTTGATGTCTCCATTTAAGAAGGCACTTTTGACATCCATCTGATATACTTTGAAGCCTTTGTGAGCTGCATAGGCTAGAAAAATCCTGATGGCTTCTAATCTTGCAACAGGTGCAAAAGTCTGGTCGTAGTCGATTCCTTCTTCTTGAGAGTATCCCTGAGCAACTAGTCTTGCCTTGTTCCTTATAATTACTCCTTGATCATCCAGTTTGTTTCTGAATACCCATTTTGTTCCAACAATGGAATGATCCTTAGGCTTTGGCACTAGTTCCCATACTTTATTCCTCTCAAATTGATGCAACTCCTCTTGCATTGCAATGATCCAGTGTGGATCTTGCTCTGCATCTTGAATGGACTGAGGTTCAATTTGAGATAAGAAGCAGGTGTGCAACAGGTTTTGGTTGACCTGATTTCTGGTTTGCACACCAGCTGAGATTTCTCCAATTATTTGGGAAATTGGATGGTCTCGTGATGTTACTAAATCAACAGGGGGTGTTGATTGTTCACCAACCTGTGTTGTTGTTTCCTCTTGTGGTACAACAACTGGCTCTTCAGGTTGTGCTTCAATGTGTTGAGCATTCCCTTCATCTTCACTGCTTTCATCCTCTTGAGCAACCTGTAACTTGTTCATATCTTCAACTAGAGAATGTTCCTGTAAAGGTTCTATGGTAGAAGAAATCTTCTCCTTGAAAGACATGTTAGTTTCATCAAATGAAATGTGAACAGATTCCTCAATTTTCAAGGATGATTTATTATAGACCCTATAGGCCTTACTGATCATGGAGTATCCCAGAAACACTCCTTCATCAGCTTTGGCTTGAAATTTTGCTAAATATCTCTTGTCATTATTGTGAATGTAGCAAATACAACCAAAAACTTTAAAATAGTCAACTTTAGGTTTCTTCCCTTTGAGTAATTCATAGGGAGTCTTTCCCTTTAGTTTATGTATCAGACTTCTGTTCAACACATAGTTGGAGGTGTTCACTGCCTCTGCCCAGAAGGATAGAGGTAGATGAGCATCTGACAACAATGTAGTGGCAGATTCAATAAGGGTTCTATTTTTCCTTTCAGCTACCCCATTTTGTTGAGGAGTTCTAGGAGCTGAGAAAGTATGCCTGATCACTTCACTCTGACAGAACTCTTGCATAAGAAGAGAATCAAACTCTGTCCCATGATCACTTCTGATCAGGGCAATGTGAGTATTGAACTCAATCTGTATACATTTGAGAAACTCTGTCAGACACTTAAAGTTATCAGACTTCTTCCTTAGAAAGAACACCCAAGTGAATCTAGAGAAGTCATCTACAACTACTAAAGTATAGGATTTCCCTCCTAGGCTTTGTACTGTGATGGGTCCAAAAAGATCCATGTGTAACAGATACAATATCCTAGGTGAATCACTCTTATTAAGTGACTTAAAGCTGTTTTTAGTTTACTTGCCTAATTGACAAGCCCTGCAGAGTCCTTCCTTCTTGTAGGGGCCAGAAGGTAGTCCTCTAACAAGGTTGCCTTTGGATAGCCTAGCAATAGTTCTAAGGTTTAGGTGTCCTAATCTCTTATGCCATAAAACATTGGGTCTACAGACAGAGTTAAACAAGCAGATATCTACATTAGTTGAAAGAAAATCTACTAGGTAGATGTTACCTTTCCTTTTACCTGTCAACACAGTTGTGTTGTCCTCTGACTTGATTTTGCATAAGGCTTTGCTGAAGGTCACCTGGTAGCCTTCATCACACAGCTGACTGATGCTAATTAGATTGTGCTTCAGTCCTTCCACATAGGCTACCTTCTTGAAAGTTACTGATCCAATCTGGACTGCACCATATCCTCTAGTCTGTCCAAAGTTTGAATCACCAAAGATAACTTTGGGTCCAAGCTTGGCTCTGAAGGATGTGAGGTTGTCCTTGTTCCCTGTCATGTGCTTAGAGCACCCACTATCCAAATACCATTGCTGGTTAGATGTTGGATAGGTCTTCACCTGCACATAAGACAATTCATTTGTTTTTGACCCAGTTTACCTTGGGCCTAGGTTGATAGCCTTTAAATTCTGAAATGAAAGACATCCCAGGTTGACTCTTATATCCTTCAGGATGATATCTCCTTGGAGGTATAATCCATTCAGTATAAGGGTTAAAGATTTGGGATGTAGGACCCTTAGGATTCAATTTTGAGTTGCCTTTGAAAAATTTTCCAGAGCTCTGACCTCTGTTCGACGATCTTGGAGCTGCGTTCGACGATCTTGGGTCAGATCGTCGAGCTCCGTTCGACGGTCGACTATGGGTGAGGTCAGGTATATGAGATCGTCGACCTGCGTTCGACGACTTTGGCTGAGATCGTCGATCTGCGTTCAACGATTGTGCCTGAGATCGTCGAGCTGCGTTCGGCGATCGTCGATCTTCATTCGGCGATCGTCGATCTCCGTTCGACGATTTCTTCTGGGACTTGGTTTTCTGAGGCAGATCAGAATTTTTCCTAGCAACCTCTACAACTCCCTTTCCTTTGTCAGAAATGAATTTGATGGGAGTTGTTAGAACAATAGGTTGGCTGGATGAAGCACCCAAGCCCAGTGTACTGTTAAATCTAGAGTTCACTGTGCTTGTGATGTCCATCAGCTTGATGCTTCTCCCATTAAGGGATTCTTCAAGCTTCTTGGCCTCAGAGAGCTCACTTTTCAGTGTAGCTATCTGTTCCCTACAACTCTCCAACTCCTGAGAGAGTTTGAGGTTTTCTGACTTTAAAGTATTGTGTTCAGATAATTGATTTCTGAGAGAGATAATCTCTTTCTCAGAGTTTAGCAGGTCTAAACACAGTGCTTTAAATTCAGATTTAAAATCTTCTGAACTAAAATCAAAAGAACTAATTACCTGATCTTCTTCAGGTTGAGTCTCTGAGTCTGACTCTGACTACTCTTCCTCTGAATTGTGCTGTGAGGCATTGATTGCCATCATGCAGAACTCCTTTTCTTCTACATCATCCTCATCATCACTAGAGCTGGATGAGGCTTCTGACTCCTCTTCTGTCTCACTCCAGGATTCGGCAACAAACCCTTTTCTTGTATGCTTATTTTTGCTTGAGGAAGGTTTGCTATTGCCATTCCTTTTGGAGTCTTTCTCCTTCCTTCTTTCTTTTCTGTCCCTTCTGTCCTTGTTCTCGTTCTCTGGACAGTCAGGAACTATGTGCCCTGGTTTCCTACAACCAAAGCAAATAATGTCTTTGTTATTACCAATGGACTTGTCATACCTTGGATTATCCTGCTCCTTGTATGATCTTCTTCTGAAGTCCTTTCTGGCCATCTTGTAGAATCTTTTGGCCAACAAGCTGAGTAGTTCATCATTGCCTGTGGCTTTATCTTCAGGCAGATCCTCAGTTGCCTTAAAGGCTATGGTCTTCTCTTTCCTTGTGGCTGGTGAAGCAGCCTTCTGTTCTTCCTCTCTATTCTTGATGAGTAGCTCATAAGATTTGAGCTTACCCAATAGAGCTTCAGTGGTGATCTCATTTAGACTTCTGGCATCCTTAATTGGCCAGATTCTTGAATCCCAAGTGCTGGGGAAGCACATTAGGATCTTGTCATTAAGTTCTGTTAGAGAGATCTCTTTGTCCAATGTCCTTAGTTCACTGACAATTAGACTTAGTCTGTTGTACATATCTCCCACTGACTCAGTCTCTCCCTTCTTGAAGTTCTCATATTGAGAGATGAGATGAGATCTTCTGTCCTTTCTCTCATCAGCTGAGCCTGAGACTATTTCTGAGAGTCTATCCCAAATTTCCTTGGCTGAATTACATTCAGCTACCTTTTGAAATATGTCATCTGACATTGTCTGGGCTAGGATGTTCGTAGCCTTAGCATCAGCTACCTTCTATTTTTTGATATCAGCATCTGTTCCTGATGGAGGTGGAACAGCATTTGTACTTGTGTTCTCTGGGGGTCTTGGACACACTGTCAAAACAGAATTAAAAATATCTTCGTCAATGGAATTCATGTAAAGTCTAATCCTTGCCTTCCAAAGTGCAAACTTTGACAGATTGCACACTGGAGGTCTGGTGCTAGCATAATCTTTGTTTTGGGCCATGATTTGTGCAAACAAAATCTAATAATACACTACAAAGGAAAAGCAGATCTAGTTTGGGATCTTTGGGTTCAGGTGTTAGCCTGTACAACCAATCAGGTATGGTATGTTTAACCAACCTGGCTCTGATACCAATTGAAAGAGCAACTAGATCTGATATACTCTAGAGGGGGGTGAATAGAGTATATAGTGCTTTAAAAACTTTTACAAACTTTTACAACAATTGTTGTAATATGTGTGAGCAGGGGAGCAAAAATAAATCTAATCACAGAGCTAAGTTAAACAAAACTAAGCACAGGAGAAATCAAGGCCAGAAACAAAAATGAAAGTAAGCAAAACCAGAAGACACAAGGAAATATAGTGGTTCCCCAAACTTGGGTACATCCACTCTTCTACCACCCTAGGTAGGAATCCACTGCAGGATGAGTTGATCAGGTGTCCTGGGCACCAATGAGCTTTTGATAAGGTGCTCAAAAAACAAAGCAGATTTTTTGATCAGGTGTCTTGCCACCAATGAGCTTTTGACAAGGTGCTCAAAAACCAGGTTCAAACTTTTGAAGGGAGTTTGAGAAACCCTTTACAAAGTGGGGGTGAGAGAGTGATGGCAGTCTTCTCTTTCTCAAACAACTGAGAAGACTATGTGGATTGATGTCAAAGCTCCCCCTGAATCCTTGAGATCTTCAGGAAGAAAAGCTTTGCTGAGGGTGATAGGCCTTCAAAGATTGAACTCCAGCAAAGGATGATTTCAGCAATAGCTGAAATGTTGAATGTCTGGAGTCTTGGAAATGTGTTGGCCTTGAACACTTAGAAAACTACAGAGATCTGAAGATTTTAAGAAAGCTTGATCTCCTTGGATGAGTGTTCTTGAGAATTCTTTGTGACAGAAGATTTTGAATGTGTCTCTGTAATAAGTATTCTCTCTCTGTGTTGTGTGTGTTCTTCTATTTGTTGTGTCTAAGAGATTCAAAAAGTTCTATCTTTTATTCTCTGGTCTAGATTAGAATAACATTTTCTGTCAAGTATAGCCGTTGGCCTGCATTAACTACATCCTTAATTGCATAATCTCTTCTGGAGGAAAGTCCACAAATACATTCCTTGAAACATCCCTTGAAACTTGGTCCAGAATTAAATGAAAACGGCTAGCAAATCTCTGAATTAATTGCAGAATAACTCTTAACTGATTTTGAATTTGAATTCTGGAAGTTATCTGAAATCGTCGAACTGAGCTCTGCTATCGTCGAGCTGAGCTCATCGACCTGGAAACACACAGCAGCAAAATATCGTCGATCTAAGCTCAACGATCGTTGAACTGAGCTCAGAGATAAAGATCCAAAGCAAAGTCAAAATCGTCGACCTGAGCTCACCGATCGTCGAATGGAGTTCGACGATATTATGAAGTGGAGCTCAGCGATCGTCGAATGGAGTTCGACGATCTGTCGAAGTTGAACTCAGCGATCGTCGAATGGAGTTCGACGATCTGTCGAAGTTGAGCTAGACGATCGTTGATCGGAGTTCGACGAATCGTCGTGCTGAGCTCGACGATCATACTTAGTCTCCAGACAGAGAATCCTGGTCTTCAGGGCAGCTTCCAAACCTAGACTTCTAACCCTTAGACTCAATTCTAATTGACCTATTAAGCTATACAGGAGGTCAAGCAAAGGTTCCTAGAGACATAGTGATCCTGACCCAAATTAGTAATAGGGTGTTCCAACACTTATATTGAAAAATTAGATGAAAAATCTTTTAATGATTTTTCCCCGATGAGAAGCTGCTTTTAATTAACACATCCCCTCTCCTTGGTTTGAACACATTGCCAACTATTTAGTGGCTCGTGTGCTCCTAAAAGAGTTCTCCTCTTAGCAAAAGAAGACATTCTTTTCTGAGTTGAAGAATTATTTTTGGGAGGACCCGCATCTTTTCCGAGACTATGCGGATCAAGTGATAAGGAGATGTGTCTCTTTTGAAGAAGGATTAGATATTTTAAAACATTTGCATGAAGGACCGACTGGTGGTCACTATCAAGCTGCTTGCACCGCCCACAAAGTGCTTTGTGCGGGTTTTTACTGGCCTAGCCTGTTTAAATACGCGCAAGCCTTTGTGAGTACGTGTGATAGTTGCCAACGGCCGGAAAATATTTCCAATAAAAATGAAATGCCGCAAAATTATTTCCTTGAGTGCGAAATTTTCGACCTCTGGGGAATTGATTTTGTTGGCCCCCTTCCTTCTAGCTTCGAGAATAAATTTATTTTAGTTGTTGTAGATTATGTTTCACGATAGGCTGAAGCCCAAGCTCTTCCTACTAACGATGCCTGAGTCGTAATTAAATTTTTGAAAAAAATTATTTTCTTAATTCGGCATGCCACGAGTCCTCGTTAGCGATAGGGGTTCACATTTTTGTAACGCGTAGTTTTCAAAAATTCTTATTAAATACGACGTTACACATAAGCTTTCAACTGCCTACTACCCCCAAACTAACGGACAAGTCGATGTAGTGAACAAAGTGAATAAAAGAATTTTAGAAAAGACTATATCCACCTCTAGAAAAGATTGGTCAACCAAATTAGACGATGCTCTATGGGCATATCGTACAACGTACAAAACCACCATCGGTTGTAAGCCATATCGATTGGTCTATGGAAAATCATGCCATTTACCTGTAGAATTAGAACACCGAGCTTTTTGGGCCTTAAGGTTTTTAAATTTCGATCCCCACTCTATCGACGACCTTAGAAAATTTCAACTTAACAAACTCGACGAGTGGCGCTCTTACTATTACGAAAATTACAAATTTTATAAAGAGCGGACGAAACATTTTCACGACAAACACTTAAGGCACCCAAAAACCTTCAAACCGGGCGACCAAGTTCTTTTATATAATTCACGATTACGTTTATTTCTGGTGAAGTTAAAGTCACGATGGTCTGTGTTGTTTACTGTTAAAGAAGTCTTTTCGTATGACACGATTTTAATTTCACACCCTGGAAAAATAACCTATGACCCTAAGTCTATATTAGTTGGGTCAATCTAATCATCCTAAACAAATAATAGTGTTCCTAGCCCAAATCAGTAATAGGGTTCCAACAGAACACAAAGTGTAAACTACATAATTAAAACTTCCTCTAATAAAGCACTGAATATGCTGACAAATCCTTGCCAAGTTTGCTTCGAATGTCATGTACAAGCCATCGTTCTTTTGTGCTTTAACCTTCTTCGGAGAATGGAGTTTTTTTTCAATGTTTGAGCTCTCCGGAACAATTACACGAGAAGCAACACTCCAAATTCTATAATTCGTAATATCCATAGAAAAATGAGTTGATTTTATATTTTAGCGATATCGCCTGACGACACTAGCTATCGCCATTCCACAATATCTTCTCTGGCTGCCACATGTCCCATGTATTCCTGATTTTAGCATAACAGATCGATCACGACCATTTGTGGGATATCGCCTTGCGATATCAATGTCGTCGGGCGACATTGAGTGTAACTGCACGCCGCTTGGAGGTAATATTGTAACTGTTCAGCCACTGTCGCCTGGTAGCGATACCCAACATCGCTTGGCGATATCTCCTTAGCTCCTCTATTCTGACCCGAATCAAAACCCAATTGCTATTAGTGTTAGACCTGTGATACCTGCACATTATAAACATCCTATGATCAAACACAACCAAGATTTATTATTAGAAAACTAAGAAGTGTGGAAGGCATGCTCTAACAGTCGTTTTATAAGGACTAACGTATAAAAATCCCATAATAATTTATATGTTAGGGGAAGGAGTTTTATGCAATCTTATGTATGACATGAAGTGTTATGCATGTTAGATGATATTTCTCATATAAGTGCAACACAACCACTCAACTCTGTGAGTACAAACCTTTAGTTCCCACGTTTGGAGTTAGTTAACTCTCAGGTACCTCTTGTTGTGGAAAACAAAGGCAGTTGGTTGGGCCTCCCCACTCCCAGGTCAGTATTCACACTACACAACAAAGACCATGCGTACTACTCGATACACCCACAACCAGGTGCTATGGAGTCTCATGTACTAGTGCTAGAAAAGCCATTAGTCTTTTATTGGCTAAGTGAACAATTACGCTTGCTGAATCAACGTATCAACGTCGGTGTGAACGACCGTCCAATAATGAAGACCCAAAACTTTAATGCACAAGCACACATGCTATAAAATAATTCTCGAGCCAACGGCTCACCCCACCAACCCATTAATTCTATCAACACCAAGTTCACCGTTCGTGGGTCTAAACCATTTATCCTCCAGAAGAGATGGGATATGTGAATGCGTGACAACAATTTATTAACGGTTAATCTTTTAGTCTGCTTATTCCTACAGTTTAGGGTTAGCCGTGGACTGCCCAGGGCATGCCCGGTGAAGGGCTCTCGAGGGCTCTAGGAACTACGATGGGCTGAGGCCCAAAGTAACTACGATGGGCTGAGGCCCAAAGTTCCCTTTCTTAAGGCAATTAATCTCGTGGGTATCTATTTATTACCAACCCCTTGCCACATTACTCTTTAGCAAACCTTAAGTGAATTACTACTTCCAGGGAGAAGATGATACTTCATCAGCCCCGTGCACAACTCCATCTCCCAAGGTACTCAGATTTCCTAACCTTGGGTACTAACGGTAACCTCATCTAGACTCCACCAAAAACTAGTTGCACCCACTATATTTACCTACCATGTGAGACCTACAATTCTCCCCTGAAAACCTCAATTTAATGTATGTAGACCCAATGAACTAGCATATGTGTATGAAAGTGAATACTCCAATATACTTCATGAAAACCTTAGGATTATTTTTAGGGGTCTACCATGACATATTGTGCTTAAATCAAGTGTTTTGCATTTTTCCTAATTAAATTGGTTTTTTTAATAATTTTCCTAAAATCATGCCTCCTATGACTATGAACATGAAGTATAAGTTTCTGATAGGCAAAGTTCTCACCAAATTTCCACAGCTTCTTATTGGCTGAATAACAACAAGGTATGAATTTCATGATATTCCCAAAATAATTTCTATCGTAAATCACAATATAAATCTTTAATCAAAATGATAATTAACAAAGAGAGTACAAGAATTTATTATCCAAAAATTGTAATAAAATTACCAGAGGCCTATAATGATAAACAAATGTCAATGCCCAAATTTTATGATCTTCTAATTTTATTTTGCCACATAATTAAATTAATGAAGAAAATTACACCTTGGGCAATTTGTGAACGAAGCTCTACATACTTACTTCCAAAAATTGTAATAAATTTAACTAGGCATCATAGTGATCTAAAACATTTACTGGCTAAGTTTCATAATTTTTCAATACACAATTTGTCCTTAAACAATTTATTTCTTTAGATAATTATTTCTAGGATTACAAATGAGGTGCTATAATTCTTCAACCAAAAATTACCATAAATTTTTCAAAGATATATAACATTACTATAGGCCCACTACCCAAGTTTCATGATCTTATAATACTGTATGGTCATGTGTTTTGCACTTGAAATGAAAGTTCCTAAACTATGTAATAAGTGTTTTGTGGGGGGGGGGGGGGAATGGTCATAAAATTCTAAGTACATTATTCAAAGTGTATTTCCATCCAATTAGACTATCTACAAAGTCTTGTGCCAAACCTTGGAGATGTGGCCCTATATCCTTCACTAATCTTAATAGACAACCCTAAGGTTTGAACTAGGGTTTCGTGGTATTTCAACCCTAAAAACACCTAAAATTATTCAAGATGGCGTTTAGTGGGATAATATGGCAGTGGGCAGGTTTCACCCTGAATTGTTGAAGGGTTGATCACTAAACCTCTCTATGTGCACTTTTGAAGAGCTAGAACTATTACCCACAGAGACCAACTTTGATCACCAAGTTACCCCATCAAATCAACTCCAAATGGGCTGATATTTATTTCATGGGCATATAATGACCCCTCTGGTCATCCACCAGAGAATGGGCAAAATTTGAGATCCATAGACCCTATTTTCGAATTATGTATGAATTATTAAATTTTTTAAAAAAACTATAGGAATGTCATCTCTAAAAATTCTATTTTTTTGATATGTTGAGTGTCATGGACAGATAACATATGGTCAAAGTTTCAGGCCATTTGACTGAGTGGGCCACTGGGGGCACCCATTTTAATTTCTAGTAAGCCTTTGGACACCTCGCACCAAAGAGTATGCTGAGGATAATCTAGTCGTCCAAATTTGTTGATTCTAATTTTGTATTAAACTAGACACCAGGGGCTAAGTTTTATATGTTGGCCACATTTACAAAAAACGTCTCTAGCTATTTTTAATAATTAAAACTATATGCTTGAAATATTATGACAGAATGAAATTTATTTATATTTAATATACCTAAGGTCTGTGCCTAACCATCGCGTCAGATCCAATGGCTCCTGGTCATCATCCCCGATGGTCCAAGGGCCATGATCAATTCTACCTAGAGCACTTCCAGCTCCAATTCCGGACCATCCAGCCACCTCCCTAGCCAGCCACCGCCACCACCACCTCCATTGAGGTAGTGGCTATAGCCTGACGGCGGCATGACCGACGGAGAGGCCATTTCCGGCGAACCCGAGGGGTTGAATTTTCATGGAAATATCTCATTTTGTTCTCAATAATCGTGTAACATCCCGTTTTGTGCTTGACACCTCTCACGTGTTTTTGAGTCAAGGGAGTTGACTCGGGGTTGTGGTGCGCCGGACTCGACATGTAAAATTCGTCGGATATAGTCATGGATATCCGATGAATTCATCGAGTATGGTTTATGAAGTTGAGACCAATACTGTTCGTCGAAAATCGGATGAATTCATCGAGTATATGGACTTAGAAATTATTCTAGAAAGTTGGCTTTGAGTGGACTCAACACCACTCGACGAATTAGGACTTAGAAATTATTTTGGAGAGTTGGCGTTGAGTGTACTCAACGCCACTCAACACGGCATTGAGTGCGTTGAGTGCACTCAACACCATTTGACTCGGAAGATACCTCAAATAACTGGTGTCAAGGGCGTTGAGTGCGCTCGACGCCATTAAGCTGAAAGGCGTCGAGTGCACTCGACACCACTCAATGCTTTTAACTTTGAGTTGTTTTGCCTTCTTTGGGCATTGAGTACATTGGGTGTACTCAACGCGGCATTGAGTGCACTCAACGCTTTTAAATTTACGTTTTTCTGCCTTCTTTTGGCCTTGAGTGCGTTGAGTGCACTCAACACGGTGTTCAGTGCACTCAACGCTTTTCCACTTAGAATTTTATGGTTGTTGTAGGCGTTGAGAGCATTGACTGAACTCAATGCTTTTTGACATATGCAAATTTTCGGCCCAATTTACTGCTTCATATCCATAGGCTTGCACCTGAGTGGGGCAGGAGGTGTAGATTCCTCCCGAGAAGGACACGGGTAGTGACATGAGCGTGTCGCTACCCGTGTGGTGCCTTTGTAAATTTTGCACCTTCTTTGTCATCCTTCTAGAGAAGGACACTTGTAGTGACACGGGCGTGTCCCTACCTATGCTGTACTTTTGTAGATTTTGTGCCTTCTTTGTGATATTTCCAGAGAAGGACATGGGTAGTGAAATGGGCATGTCCCTACCCGTGTGTTCCCAATCCAAGAATACTCGTGACAAGGGTAGTGACTAGAGCTCGGTGAGAATCATCGAGCAGAGCTCGTCGAACATCGTCGAGCAGAATTCATCGAGGGCAGAATTCTCCCCTGACAAATTTTCGGGCCGCATCCTTTCAAAATGACTCATTTAATGTGATGTTTGGCGCTCCAATGTCAGGCTGACACGTGGATAGGCAGTTACCCTAATTTATCACTTTAAAAGGGACATGAGGAAAACCCTAGCCTTCATTTCATTTTATCACCTTGCTAGGCAGCCGTATCTGCCAAGCCGATGGAACAGCGAAGCCACCAGATTCTGGAAGAAATCCTTTCTTCCACTTCTTTCTCGTGAAGAATGAACACAAATCAAGGAGAGGAAGATGCCGCCAAGAAGGGTGACAAGATCCATGGCTGAAAATGGTGGAAATGCCAGAAATGAGGTGAGCTTCCTACCCTCTCCCTTGGTGCTAGATCTTTATTTATTCCTAGGAGAGATATTATCTCAAAAGAATCTTGATTTGTGAGAAGAAGGTTTCTAGGAAGAGGCCATGCTAGGACTTGTGTCCGAGGAATTATAATCTTCAACCTTTCCTCACCTCAAATGAAGTTTGTGGACTGGTTTCGAGAAGAGAAGTGTCCATATGAGGGTGAATAAGGGAGGAGAAATTCTCGATGTTATTTAGAAAGTTTGGTTGGAGGAAGAAGACAAACTGATGACGTTCGATCTGCTTTAAGCTGCGCGCAGAAATCTGTTTTCTGCACGCAGAAACCTTCGAGGCCATTTTTAGACATGATGCGGCCAGATATGGGATTTCAACTAAACACGAAAGTCGTTGCGCTTGGAAATACATTTCCAACGAGCGGTTACACGCCTTAACCGGATTCCTGTAGCCTCAGTAATCCCTAATCAAAGTTATTGTACAGTACTCATTCCTGTATATAAAGTTCTCGTGTTTGTTTTGTATCGGCTTTGGGTTTGGTAGAGAGATTGTAGAACATTAACGTTAATGTTTTGTTGAATTTAGTCTATAAGTAATTGTGATAAAATATGTTAATGACATTTGTTAGATAGATCCCTAATGAACAAGTGGTGTTGTAAAGTGTACTTGATCGAGGTGATTTGGTGGAGGTTAGTGAACGAATGGATTGACGAGTTGGGATGGTAGGAATGATTTAAATATGTGAATCAATAGGGATGTACTTGATAATGGTAATACATTGAATAATGATGAGGTTGACTTGAAGTGTGCTGTACATAATTTGTAGTAATTGCAATGAACAAATAGTTGATGGCTTTTAGTTGGTAGATCCATATGTACACGAATAGTTCGAACTTGGTAAAAGAATTGTAACTAGTGATGTAAAAGTCATGTGATCATAGTATACATGTAATTATGATAACCAAATGGTTGGTGAATATGTGTGGAGTACCATTATGTTGATGGTGAACCCTTGGTGTGCTTGGATGCATGAAAATGTGGAAGGGCTGAAAGTGCATGTGTGTTGCCGCACAGGAATTATGTATTGGTAAGAGACTCAGTGTGGAGCTCTTGGGTGTTGTTGAACACGAAATGTGAATAATGAAAAGGGGGCTCAATGTGGAGCCCCATATGTGAAATGCATGTGGTGTGAGTCAACACGCGGTGTACTAATCCTGGTTAAGGATAGTGTGATAGGTCTATGGGCTTGCCAATCATCACACCGACAGGGGTTGAGCGCTAGACTTGCACGGTTGGGCCTTATTCCTCGGTGTTCACTTCTAGAGGCACCCTCCGTGCTAGTGGACGGTTGGCCTTGGTCCTTTGGTGATTTGTTCACAGAGGAACCTTCTGTGCCACGAATATAGGCTAGTTGGGCTGGGCTCGTGGTACACATCTACCCGAGACCCCTTTTGAGCTGTAGTACACATGTGAGCTCTGATGTTTTGTTCTTAGCGTTAAGGTGTACGGAGGCCTAGGCTTGGTAGTGTGGATTCCCTCCTAGTAGTGGATAGCCCGCTCTACTGTCACCGCTTGGCCACGAAGATTGACGCTTGAGAGGTTAGCTACCTGCTCGAAAAGTGGGAGCTACAAGTCTGTGTTGACATAGCAGTTGCATGTGCGTGATCATGGGTGAGATTTTATATTGCATTCATGGCATTACATTGCATTGCATACAAAAGATCCTCATCGTATAAGTTTGCATTGGCACTCTTATACGATGAGTTACTTTACTGCTGAGCCAATCCTCAACTTATGTGTCTGTATGGGCATTCATATAAGTTGAGTTACTTTCTGTTGTAGCTTTACATTTTCATATACTGTTGTAGATGATAGAACTGCTAGAGTAGGTTGTTTACTCATTTATTATACTGCTGATATACTTGATATGGCTCACTCTATACCACCTGTTTGTACTACTATTTCATTTATACATATTGTACCCTTGTTCTTTTCTCTGCCTGGTGTCGAGGAGTCGCCGGGGATAGGATGTAATAACCATTAAGTCTTATGAATAATAGTTGCTATATCTTCCTTTTTAGGAGGAAACCCCACAGACAGAGCAACAACAGGTTATGCAGCAGGACAGCCATGCCAGGACAACAGGTCCTGAAGGGATGGTGTCATCGCTACCGTCATTGAATAATGTGAGTTTTGAGAGACAAGATGTAGCCCTTTGGGCAAGTTTTACTCATACTCTGATATTATAGAAGCTTGTTGTAGCTTCTTTTTATTGATGTACTTTTTGGACTATTTTACTTATGTGTCGATTAACTTCTGTTTTATATTCTTGGTTGGGTTGGCATTGGTTGAAATTGGTTATAGCCGGCAGGATAGGCATCTTGTGGTACAGTTTAGCCCGTGTACTAATGCTACCCAAGGTTGTTGTTTTGGGCATAAGACTCCCCTCGTGCCATGTTTTGTGTTTCGGGAGGGGGGTCTTACAAATCGGGCTCAATTGAGCCTTATTTCTCCACCAATTCTCTAGCTAAAGTAGTGATATAAAGGTTCGTTTTGATTGCTTGGGAGCTTTTAAAACTAATGGAGGGGTCAATTTGGGGAGTGGAAAAGGCAAATCATGAATGTCCATTAATGTCCTTGAATCAATTTTTTGGCTACCACCAAACTCTTGCCATGTCACAACCCACATTTTCACCGCATTTAAAGATATATCAGAGTAAGAGAAAATGTGCGTCATGATTCCACGTCAGCAGGGGATAACTATTTTTCTCGTGAACTAGATGAGCCACTAAGACGAGGGATATGGCTAACTGCTTAACCTAAACTGGATTTTTTCTAAATAACTTAAAGATCTTTCTTTGCGTGTTAAGTGTATCCCCTGCTTATATGGCATCATGACACGCATTTTCCCTTACTCTAATATATCTTTAAATGCAGTGAAAAAGCAGGTTGTGACATGCCATTCCTCCCCTAGGTGGCCGAGAAAACCCCTCCATCATCTCCTAATTGATCAAGGTGGATGAATGAGGCCATTAAGAGGGAGTTGGATGCCTCATGGCCTTCCAAGGCCATGAATGTTCTCTTTCTATCTCCTCCCTTAAATGAAACCCCCACTTTCTCTCTCCTACTCACCCCACCTAGAATATTAGTGGCATTCTAGGTAATTTCCAATTGTTGTAGCTAGTGGGCCATCATAATTGGGCCTAGCCTAATTGGATTGGATTTTGGGCTTAACCTTTCTTGGGCTTTGTTTGACCAAGGTTGACTTGGGTGTGTTGACTTGGTCAATTGAGTGGGTTGACTTGGTAAACTATGTGCCTTGAGTCCCTTGCAACCATCCAAGTCCATTTGTGGCTTGATGCAATCAATTTGGGTCAAGTTAGGGTAATTTGATCTAACTAGGGTTAGGGTTGACTTTAGTTAACTTGACCTCTTTGTTTGATCCCAAATAGGTTGTTAGGAAAATAAAGGGGCCTTATAGGATTGAAAGTATTATGGTGTGGTCAAATAGTAAAGTTGGGGTCCAGAAACCAAACCCTAGGCTAGGTGACCAGAAATTGTTATCTACACACCAAGGTGATTTCACCTTTTTACCTAAGCACTCTTGGTCCTCTTGGTCTTCTTAGAGCTTTGTAATGATCTAGTCATGACAAAAACACCCTTGGGGTCTGGTTGTTTGTAGGATATTACATCATGAAGGTTTGTTGCAGGAATTACCATATCTTGCAGGTTATCAAGACTGTAATGGACTAAGAGTCGAAGCATCGAGTGCGCTGAGTATATATATCCGGGCATCGAGAGTGCTGAGACAACATCAGGTATCTAATGTGTTGAGTCTAAGGACTCAGGCGTTGAGTGCGTTGAGTTAACTACGGACTTTGAGTGTATTGAGTGTGTCGAGTGCGTCAAATTCACCCGACGTAAATGTTCAGGGACTTCTTTTTACAGCAAATCTATGGGATTAATCTCATCCGTTGATCTCCTCTTGATCATCGCAACAGGTACGCGCCTCTCCACATTCTCAAATCGGTAGAATATATAAATAGAACAATGTGTGCTTAGAACAAAATACGTTATTCCTCTCCCTTCTCTTCCTTTTGCGACGAAGCGAAGAAAAGCTCGGAAAAATATAGCAACTCTCAGAAGCAATGCGGCCAAGTAGATTAGACTTTCTGTTTGAGGGTTTAGAGCTGGTCAGGAATGGATTCAAGGATGCGCCTGAGGAGGTTGAGCTAGTTCTCTATCTATTTCAGGTCACTGACCTAGAATATTGTATGTCAGAGACCAATCTACTTTGGAAGAGAGAGGTACTAGAGTTGTACTCAAATGCAAAGGTGGACTCCTTATCCGTTAAAATCAGGACCTTCATCAGTGGAAACAAGGTTAAGGTTACTCCTAAAAGACTGAGCAAGGCACTACAACTGCCTAGGTTTAGGTTATTAGATGAGTAAGATGAATTGGATCAAATTGATGTGAAAGCTGCCCTGAAGTAGTGTGGATTGTCAAAGCATTTCACTGGATCAATCTTGCGAAGGGAACTGAACCTGAAAGGAAAGTTACTTGGAGATGTGGTGTAAGACCCCCTTTTTTTTTCTTTTTGGACACCGGGGTCTTAGGCCCAGAACCGTCGTTTTGCGGTGACTCCTTCACGCCCCGAAGGGTCATCACCACAAAGCGCCGATTCTGCCGGCCAATTCGATCACAGAAAAGTAGCATAATGAAAAAAATGGAAAGTATCTGTCCACAGAGAATCACATGTCATAATAAAAATAACTCCACGAAGTGAGTGTCCACAGAATATAACATCAGAGTAGCAAATACGGGCTTATGCCCGGTACATCATATCCTCACTACAAGATCTCTCGTGCGGAAGCAAAAGCAGAAAACTACTCAAGGTCGAGACTCACGGTCCCGGCTGTATGAACTCCGGAGCTAGACTGCCCCACCTCCAAGCGCACGGTCTCTGGGGCTGCTCCTCCATACTGGTCTCCACGATCCCCTAAATGATGCGGTTCGAAAACCGTTAGTCTAAAAGACTAAGTCCTATCATCCCCCGCCCCTTCCCCCATGGCTTCTAGGCACCGAGCGGAGAGGAAGAAAGGGGAGGACTTGAAGGTGAAGAATAATCAAAACAGATGGCAGCGGTACTATACTAGCAAATTCTATAACATGTAAAGACAATAAGCTGAAATATGGAAAGTAACCTTCACTTATGTGAAAACACATAAGCCAAGGGGTCTTCTGCAAGGCTCCCATCGTATAAAAAGTCCCATACCAATTTATACGTTGGGGTGTCGGTTATCAAACAGCAGTAAATATATATATATTCAAATTTAACCTTAATTTATAAACTCGCCCACACAAGCTTATAGACCAAGTGATCGTTTTGCAGGTCCTAAGGTATAAGCGTCCCATTCCACTTATACTTATCAAGGTTAAAGAAAATGATTATGCTATGACATGCAAGTGGGTATGATGGACATGCAAGTGGAACACACACACCCGACTCTGTGCACACAGACCTTTAGTTCCCCCTTTCTGGAGCCGTAACCTCCCAGGATACCTCCGTAGTGGCAGACGGAAGCGGTGGGTTGGGCCTCACCCACCTCTAAACCAGTAAAGCACTACCGGTCAGACCTATCGTATGCCTCAACGCTTGGTGCACGAAGCGGACTCCTGCGTACTCTTGCCGGCTGGCGCACCGGACTTCTGTTGGCGAAGTGCTAACCACACTTGCCGAGTCAACGTATTGGCGTCGGTGCATCGACCCTCCAATACCGAAGACCCACCACCTTAATTTTCCTTCCTGTTATGCACATGCAAATTAGCATAATCAAGAACCGAGCCGAAGCTCCCCGGACCAACACGTCCGTCTCAAACAATCGAGCCGAAGCTCCCCGGACCCAAAGTCCGCCTTTTAACCATTCGAGCCGAAGCTCCCAGCTAACATCCGGTGCCATCAGTGTTGTGGGATGTGCAACCCTAATTACTAAGTTACTCTTTTCAGCTTGTTAAAATAGTTTACGTTAACCCAGGACTGCCCCCGGTATTCCCTGTGAATGTCTCTCAAGGGGAACTAGGAACTGTGTTGGGATTACGCCCAGCGTTCCCTTTCGCAAGGTACTTATTTTATTATTGGTTGATTCCCTAACCCATTATTTTCTCATGTTCCGATAAGCTAATCCTAGGGTGATTTGACTCCAACTCTCCTAGGGTAGGACGATCTTTCGTCGGACCCGAACGCCTATAAACCCTTGAGAAAACCACACCATACTCACTCATCTTCCATAGATACAGCCCATTCCACTTATCCTTACTGCAAACCATCAAGACCCAACATACGTGCCCTAATTCACATCCAAATGAAATCCTGCAGTTTTGCTATATGCAGACCACTTAAGCTACATGACCCGTAAAAAGGGAAGTACATGAAATAGTCATCCAATACCATTATGATAATTATTAGAGGGCTAGAGAGACATTTTAAGCATAAATCCAGAAATCCATAATTTTCCTAATTTGTCTGATAATTAATTTATTTATTCTAGTGTCCCAAAAGGCCCAAGTTTGAACATGAAGTACCATTTTCAGACAAGATAATAATCCACTAAATTTATGATAATTACAAAATGCATAATCAACTCTAAATCCTAAGTCTTCCAATTTTTCAGCAAGGTTTAGGTCTTTAAATTTAATTTCAAAGATGCCCCATAAAAAGTCATTTTAAAAGATTCTATAGTAATAATACCTCCAAAAATTCAGAGAAAAATTCAGGGATGATTGTGATGGCCTACAAGTACCCTAGAAAAAGTTTCATAATTTATCATTTGGAAATAAGGCTATATTTGATTTTCTTATGAACTTTCTAATTTAAGGGTTAATGAACAAAGTGTGCTAATCAATCATCAAATATTTCCACAAAAATTCCCACATGATAACATTTGGCTAAAAACACTATGCAGCAAGTTTCATGATTTTTCAGTAAGTAATGGGCTCTTGCAAGAATTATTTAATATGTAATCAAAATAAAGCACTTGTGAAGTAGATGCCCTAAATAGATATCCAAAAATTCTAACAAAATTCATACAAGATTATTATAGCCTAAAACTAACTCTGCCCATGTTTCATACCCTTCCTATGTGCAGTGAGACCACAATAGCCAAAATATTAATTAGGGCAATACTATTGATTACAAATGAAGTGCTACAAATATTGATCAAAATTCCTCAAGTAAATTATCAGAGGCTCAAAATACCCTAATCCCCTCACTACCCAAATTTGGTTAAGTTTCAAGATGTTTAGCTAACCTAAATCTACACTACAAGTTTTAGGACCTAAGCTAGGGTTAGGGTTTTGGGGGCCCTACCATTTTCACAATTTGCTAATATTTTTAACAGAGGGTTTTATATATCCTAGGAACCTCCTTGCAAAATTTGGAGTTCATCCAAGGTGTTTAGGGCTCATGCCCTTCACAAGTCCAAAAGGTCCCTCCTTAGGGTTTGACCTAGGAACTTAGGGCAAATCTATTCCTCTCTATCTCATATTCCATGGGGAGGTGATAAGTGCTATAACAAGTCAGTGTCCCAAATTTCAGCCTCTGTTGAGGTGGTTTGGTCACTCAAAATCAAAAGTGCACCTTTTGACCAAAATGCCCTCATTAAGGTATAGTTAGGGTTGGGTCAAAACCTATTCAAAACACATCCAAATTACATGAAATTTTATACAGATACCTAAATTGAACCCAGGGACCACTCACCAAAATTTGGGAGGGTTTGGAGGTGTTTAGGGCACCTATTAAATTTATTTAATAATTATTAAATGTTTATAAAAACTATAGAAATCTTTTCTCCAAAAATTCCCATTTTTGGACCAGCTCTAGGTATAGCTAGGTAGACTCCCTGTAAAAATTTCAACTTATTTGGACTAGGTATGAAGTGTGGGCACTCAGTTTAATGACTGCCTAGCCCTAAGGGTATGTCCCACCAAAATGGGTGCCCTGATCAAACCAGGAGCCTAAATTGGTTCACACCAATTTTAAAATAAAGTAGACAGAAAGGGCTACAAATCATGTGTTGATCATTTCCTCATACAGAGCCTCTAACTATTTTTAAATATTTAAAACATTAAATGACAAAAGTGTGACAGTATGAAATAAATAGAATTAATTTCCTATAGTTTAATCCTGATGCAGCACGAATCTTGGCGCAGGGATCAACGACATCTGGTCATCGTCTTCGTTGAGCCGGCGGCTGCGATTCGTCCCGCCTGGAGCGATTTCCAAGCCTTGCCGTCGGCGATCCAGCCCCTTCCCCGGCCGGCCACCGCCACCAACACCTCCGTTGAGGTGGTGGCTATCGCCAGGCGGCGGCTCTGCCGCCGGAGAGGCATTTTCCGGCGGTTATAGCAAGAAGATTTCTTGCCGAAACCATGAGAAATCCTGGATTTGATCGGGCTCAATTGAGCCCGAAACTTGGACCTATTGATTGCTAAGATCTAATCGTGAGTTAAGGAGAGGGGAGGACCTTCCTAGCGGCCTGGATGCGAGAGGAGCGGCGGGATGCCATTGACGATGGCGGAGGCGCTCAGCTTCTGCAACAACACAGTGGAATGGCTCGTCTCCTCCAGGTAAACGCTCTAAAGTGATCCCCTTGGCCACATGAAGGTGTTTAAATGGCAAATGGGGGAGAGGAGAGGCTGGTTCTTCAATGGCCATTAACACCATTAAAGGTGTGGCTCGGGTAGTGTGGAGGGGGGCTGAACCCACCCCTTGGTGGCCGGGAAATGCCTGGAATCAATTCCTCTCCCCTAGAGGAGTTGGTTGCAGCCATAAATGGTGGCTGTTAGCCTCCCTTGGCCGGCCTCTCACTTCCCCTTCCTCTTCCTCATTTTCTCTCTCCTCCATTATCATGGAGGGGAGCTCCTTTCTGTGTCCTAGTCACCTCTGGTTGACTAGCCAACCTCACAAGCTAAATGCAGCCCACTTGATTATGATGGTCATGGGAATGGGTTTAGCCTAAGCGAGAAGTGGCTTGGGCTTGGGTTAGCCCTTTTGGGCTAAGTTTGACTTGACCTAAATGAGGGTTTACCTGGTCAATTTGACCATCTGGGTTGACCCCATTGGGTTTTTAGTGGCCCATTGGACTCCCTTAAGGTCTAGGGTTACTTGAATAGGGTTGGTTGGGCCTCTTGGTTGTCTCCTGTCCCTTGGCAAGGGCACTTTGACCATCTAGGGCTAGAGTTGACTTGGGTCAACATGACCAATTGGGTTGACCCCTATGGGTCCTGGGTGACCCATTGGCTTCCCTTAGGGTCTAGGTAGGGTTATGTAGGGTTACCCTGCCCTCTGGAGGTCACATACCCTTAGCAAGGGTACTTTGACCAGATTAGGAGGTTGAGTTGACCTGGGTAAGCCTGGCCTCTGGGGCTGGCCCCAATGTGCCCTCAGTGACCCATTGACATCTCTTTAGGGTTAGGAGGGCTTAGGTGGGTCCTCTAGGCTAGGAGTAGGTCAATTGACCCTAAGTAGGCTAGTTTGACCCATTTAGGGCTAGGGTTGACCTTGGTCAACTGAGCCTCTTGGGTTGACCCTAATGGGTCCTTTTGGCTCTAATGGGCCTCCCAAGGTATTAGGGGTGTTGTGGTAGGGTCTTGGGGTTAAGGTGTAGCCCATGGTCATCCTAAACCATTGCTCAGAGTTCTACTATTTGCAGACCATGATGATTTTCCACATTTTGTCCCCTATCTCTTGGCCCATTTCTGGCTTCCTAGGGTTTGTCATGACCTAGTCATGGATAAAACCACTCCTAGGGGTCTAGTTGGAAATGAGATGTTACAAATCCCAATAAACAAAAACAAAGATTTCGTCCCCGAAATCAAGGTTGGGCCTACGGGACTTACTACCGAAGGAAAGAGCCTTGTAACATCCCATCTTGACGCCTTGTTTGTTAAATTAGGTTTTACGAGAAAACTTAGATCTAAGACCATTTCGCCCAATCGGCAAACCAAGATCCCAATAAACAAGGATAAGCCCCCAATAAACAAAAGATAAGCCTCTATCTGCCTAGAGCAGCCCTTAGTAAATTTAAAGCAGGAAAAATAAATTAACATCTTGAGGGGTCTGAGAGGTATACCTGACTGAATAGCTCGGGGTATCTTTGTCGCATCAGGTCCTGCGGCTCCCAGGTATGCTCCTCCTGGCCGTGGTTCCTCCACAGGACCTTGACTAGTGGGACCTTCTTGCGTCGCAAGACCCGTACTCCTCGGTCGTCGATCCTCACTGGCTCCAAACGAACCGACCGGTCTGAAGCTACCGGCCCTTCGGTGGTCAAAATCTGCTGCTCCGGGCGTAGCAGAGCCCTCCTCAACGAAGAAATATGGAAGATGTCGTGCAGCGCTTCCAGCTCTGGTGGTAACTACAGCCGGTAGGCTAGGGGTCCGATCCGCTCCAGGATCCTGTAAGGGCCCATGTACCTATGGCTGAGCTTCTTCCTCCGACCACGCACCCGCGAGACTCCATGCATGGGCCAGATCTTCAGAAACACCCGGTCCACCACCTGGAACTCCACCTGCCGATGCCGGGCGTCATAGTACTTAGCCTGTCTGCTCTGCGCCTGTTGGGTACATTGGTCAAATGTACCTGATTTGAAGAAGCCTCACCCAACTCAATGATATACATCATAATGTATTTGATGTCTCTTTGAGTTACTTGTGCAGGTTAAGAAATCACTGGACTGAAGCAAAAAGTTTCTAAGTCCATGTGTCGACACCCAGAGAGAAAGTGTCGACACTCAAGAAGACTTGTGTCGACACCCAGACAAGCATTGTCGACACTTGGAGTCATTGTGTCGACACTTGGGATGCAGAGTCGACACCAGACAGAAAGTGTCGACACTTGGAGCTGTGTCGACACTCAGTGAAGAAAAGTGCAGACAGAAAGTGTCGACACAAGGAGCTGTGTCGACACCCAGTGAAGCTGTGTCTACACAAGAAAGTGTCGACACTTGGAGCTGTGTCGACACTCAGCAAAAGTCTGCAGAGACTAAGTTAAAGTGTCGACACTCAGAACAATGTGTCGACACTCAACAGAAGAGTCAGCACTTGAAGAATGTGTCGACACCCAGCACAATGTGTCGACACACAACCAGAAGAGTCAACACATGAAGTAAGTGTCGACACCCAGCACAATGTGTCGACACTCAGTTAAAGACTCTACACTTGAAGAAAGTGTCGACACAAGGAGCTGTGTCGACACTTAGCAAAGATCAGAAAGATCAACAAAAATATTCTAAGTACAAGTGTCGACACTAAGGGAATGTGTCGACACTCAGCTGAAGTCTCAACAAGAAGAAGGTGTGTCGACACAAGGAGCTGTGTCGACACTCAGCAAGAATCTACATTGAAGACTATGTGTCGACACCAAGAAGCAGTGTCGACACTTGACAGATTCAACACAAGAAGTTGTGTCGACACAAAGATGATGTGTCGACACTTAGAAGAATTCAGCAAAAGCTAGAAGAACAAGTACTTGTGTCGACACTCACTTTCAGTGTCGACACATGCAGAAGAATCTGTGTCGAGACATACAAGGAAATGTGTCGACACCTTGTAGACTTGTGTCGACACTTACACAACATGTGTCGACACTTGGACTATAAGTGTCGACACTTAAAGACAGAAAGTCTCGACACTTACAGACAGTTAGAGATTTTCAAGAAATGACTGGATGACTTGACAGCTGCCGTTCCAGCCGGTCTACAGCAACTGTCAGAGATGTCAGAAGTCAGTTATGGACCGGACCAGCCGGTTACCATGAAGAAGGCCTATAAATAGGCACCTACAGTTTACAGAAACTGTTGATCAGATTATTGTTAAGATTGGTCATATTGTTGAAGTAATCATTAAAGTGGTTCTCAAAGTATCAACACAAGAAGATCTTGCAGTCCAAGTGCGGATCTAAGAAGTTGGAGAGAGAGGGCTCCATCCAAGAAATCAGCCTCTGGAACTAGGCTGAGAAGAAGGATTCAGTTTCATTCTGGATCTTAAGTAACAGAGGTCAAGGAACAACTGCAGAGGATTCAGTCTTATTCAGTTCTACTAAAGAAGCTTTGAAGAAAGCTAAGTCAGATTGGATCCAGCTGAGTTCTTCCAAGAACTCATCAAGAATCTCTCAACTCCCCTCTTATCTTTCTGAGTTGTAGAGTTATTATTTGTAATACATTCATAACTTGTAGGATCCTTTGGATCTGAGTGAATTGTAAGCCTATAATTATAAAGGCTGAGGGTAGGGCTTTTGGCCTGAGTGTAGGAGATTGAGATCTCTGAGTGTAGGCCTTGGTTGGCTGAGTGTAGGCCTTGGTTGGCTGAGTGTAGGCCTTGATTGGCTGAGTGTAGGCTTTGGGATAAAGCTGAGTTGTAAGGCCTTGGGCCTGAGGTAGGAACCAATTTGGGTTCTGAGACAGTGGAGGAGTTTGGCCGAATCTAGTGCACTGCTAGATAGGCGAAGGGGGAAAGTGGATGTACCCATATCTTGGGGAACCACTATAAACCACTGTGTTGTGCTGTGATTGTGCTGTGTATGCTGTGAATGCTTTGTGATTGCTGTGCAAAAGTTAGAAATCTGTGATAATAAACTGTTTGCTGCCATTAGAATTCAAAAAGGATTAGGTCACCTATTCACCCCCCCCCCCCTCTAGGTGTTTAGGTACCATATCTTTCAAGTGGTATCAAAGCGAGGTTCCTCAAAAAGGACTAACAGTCTGAGGAGATCCTGTTTGGCAGATTCAGTGTAAGACAAAACACAGTTTCAAGAAATTCAAGAAACATGGGTTCTTCAGAGAATCACAAGGAATTGGGTTCCATGAAAATACCCATATGCAGGAAAGAGTTCTTTGGGATCTGGAAAGAGAGGGTAAGGCTGTTTATGGAAGCCTCTGACCCTAGAATCTACATCACTGTAAAGGAAGGTCCTTATGTGCCAATGAAGATTTCTGTTTTGGATGCAAATCAGAGAACTCCAAAGAATTTCTCTGAGATGACTAAGGATGAGATTGTCCTAGCTACAATGGACAAGAGGGCACAGAACATAATAGTGAGTGCCATTGATGATGCTACTTTTCAGAATCTTATACACTGCAAGACAGCTAAAGAAATGTGGGACACTCTTATAGTGTATATGGAAGGATCTGAAGAAGTTAGGCAAGATAGAAAATCCTTGCAAAATCAGGAGTATGAGAGCTTTAGACAAGGTAAAAGTGATAGCATTACTGAGTGCTACAAGAAGTTCTACAGAATAGTTAATGAACTCATGTCTTATGGAAGAGAGTTCAGTAACTATGAACTAAATGACAAGTTTCTAAGGTCCCTAACCAAAGATTGGGACACAAAGATCTGTGTCATAAGAGAAATGGCTAAGTTGGGAGAAATTCCTCCTCCTACACTGTTTGGCAAGTTATTGTCATATGAGATGCAATTGACAGTGAGAAAAGAGGAGGAGAAATCAACAAGGACTGAACACAAGGAAAGATCAATTGCTTTCAAGATAGAAGTTCCCAAAAAGTGCAGGAATAAGTCATCAACTCCACCTCCAGAGGTAGTTGATTCAGAGTCTGATGAGTCAGTCAGCACAAAGAGTGAGAGCAGTGAAAGTGATGAAGACTTTGCTGCCTTCACTAGGCACTTTCAGAAATTCTTGAAGAAGAAGCAGTGGAGGTCAAGACCTTCTTCTTCAAAGGGAAAGGAAGTCTTTTATCAGGAGAAAAAGCCTTCAAAGAAAGACAGAAAGAGGACAAAGTCAAGCAAGGCAACTGGATCAAAGATAGTGTGATATTGCTGCAATAGACAGGGACATGTTATTGCAGATTGTCCAGAGAAAAGAAAGGAATCTGGTGACAAGAAAAAGACTCACTTCAAAGGAAAGAAAGAGAAGTCTTTTGTAGCCAAGAAAGAGAAGACTCTATCAGATATCTCCTCTTCAGAAACTGAGTCTGAGGCTGAAGCCTACATAGGGCTGTTTGCTGAAGAAGAAGAGGAAGAATTCATGCAGATCATGGAGTCTATTTATGAACAAGAAGATAGTCAATGCCAAGGGCTAATGGCTTTGACAGAGAGTGCCAAAATCCTGGAGCAGCCAGGACCTAGTCAGGTACAAGGTTCAAGTTCAAGTTCAGTTTCTTGTTCTAGTTCAGATTCAGATTCTTCTTCATCAAGTGATGAGAATGTATCTGAGTCTGAGGATGATATTAATCAACTTATAGATGAATATAGAGTGCTATTGCCAGCTTACAAGAAAAGCAAGTCCCTTGCCAAAAGTTAGGCAAAGGAAATTGCTGATCTTAAAGCTACTGCAACAGATTTTGAGATGCAATTTGATCAAAAACTGAATGAGATAGCCAGGCTGAAACACATAACAGTGATTCAGATGGGAACTATCACTTTTAAGAATGATCAAATTAAGTGTCTGGAGAACAATCTTCAGAAGGAGAAGGACTTGGTTGCTAGGTTTTCTAAACCTAAGTCAGTGTTACCCATAATTGATGAATTTGTTCATCACAAGGGTAAAACTGGACTGGGCTTTATTAGACCTACAGGGACTGAGCAGTCCAAGTATAAGTCCAAGGGTAAAGCCCCAACATTCAACAAGTGTGCTGTAGTCAAGACAGACAAGGCAGTACCTAAGCAAAGGTACAACAAGTTTGAATGTTGGTGCTGTGGCAAAGTTGGTCATTTTGCAGTGGACTGTTGGCACAATGTTAGTGCCAAAGTGAGTTGCAAATTACCTGCTGGAAAGCCAGTAGGTAGGTTTGTCAAATTGCAAACTAACAATCACCAAGGACCCAAGAATACTTTGGGTTCTAAGGTTCATTAATTTGTTTTGCAGGTGAGTCCAAGTGGCCATACCCCAACATGGTACTTGGACAGTGGATGTTCCAGACATATGACTGGAACAAGAAGATTACTAAAGGACTATATTCCAGTAAAAGATGGTCCAAAAGTAACCTTTGGTGGTTCTGAAAAGGGAATCATCAAAGGGTTTGGTAACATTTCTACAAACTTGGTTACCATTACTCAAGTGGCTTATGTTAAAGGGTTGAAACACAACCTAATAAGTATAAGTCAATTAAGTGATGTAGGGTATGACATCTCATTTGTTAAAAATGGTTGTCATATCAAGAGGTCAAGTGATCAAGAGATCATTTTGACTGGATATAGGAAAAGGAATGTCTATTGTCTAGACATTATGATTGAGAACAATGGTTCTCCAGTTTGTCTTGTAGCTGATGAGACAGTCTCTCATTGTGTCAAATGGCACAAGAGGCTAGCCCATCTTAACTACAAGACAATTAGCAAACTCTTTAGTAAAGAGTTAG
The DNA here is from genome assembly GCA_039583875.1 of Platanthera guangdongensis. Lineage (NCBI taxonomy): Eukaryota > Viridiplantae > Streptophyta > Magnoliopsida > Asparagales > Orchidaceae > Platanthera > Platanthera guangdongensis. The sequence goes on from CM077147.1 coordinate 68,876,466, forward strand.
TGAGGAATGGTCCTCAAGTTAAGTGTGTTAAAGATGGCATTTGCTCAGCTTGTCAAAAGGGCAAGCAGACTAAATCCACCTTTAGAAGCATAGAGAACAAAGATGCTGTGAGGTGTTTGTACCTCTTGCATATGGATCTCTTTGGTCCAATGCCAGTTCACAGCTTAGGTAGGAAGGTCTATACCTTTGTAGTTGTTGATGACTACTCAAGGTTTTCCTGGGTGTTCTTCTTAAGACAGAAATCTGAAACACCTAGTGTCTTCTATAGCTTTATCAAGCAAATTCAGAATGAACTAAATAGTACAGTGGTCAAAATTAGAAGTGACCATGGTACTGAATTTCAATCTGATAGCATGACAAAACTGTGTGAAGACTTTGGGATATTTCAAGAATTCTCTTCACCTAGAACACCTCAGCAAAATGGCATTGCTGAGAGGAAGAATAGAACCTTGATAGAGGCTGGTAGGACCCTATTAATGATACTTCACTGCCAGAGTATTTCTGGGCTGAAGCAGTTAACACTGCATGCCATGTTATAAATAGGGCTACCATCACTAAAAGGCTTAACAAGACCCCCTATGAAGTAGTGAAGGGCAGGAAACCAAACTTATCCTATTTTAGGATCTTTGGTTGCAAATGCTTCATACTTAACAATGGAAAGTCTTACTTAACTAAGTTTGTTGCCAAGTCCCAAGAGGGAATTTTTGTTGGGTACAGCAATAATAGTAAGGCTTATAGGGTCTACAACTTGACTACACAAGTTGTAGAAGAATCAGTGCATGTAGTTTTTGATGAGACTAAACTTATTAATAATGAGTTGTCTAGCAGTGTATGCAGCCCCACAGGTTTGACAAAGAAAATGGACAAGCTTACTATAGAAGAAGTGCCTGCTGCAAGACAGCAAGTAGAAGACAGTAGCTGTTGTCCAGGGGGAGAACTACATGTGCCAATTGCTGAAGAATTACAAGGAGTACAGCATGATGCAGATGCTGAAGTGGTTCAACCAGAAGTTAGGATGCCTCCAGCCCACAGGCATCTAAGAGATCATCCAATAGAGCAGATAATTGGAGATCCAAGACAAGGAGTTCAAACAAGAAGCAGATATCAGAATGCTGCAATCTATTCCAGCTTTCTGTCTCAAGTTGAACCTAAGAAATTTGAAGAAGCAATACAAGATCCACAATGGACTGAAGCAATGCAAGAAGAGCTTAATCAGTTCAAGAGGTGCAAGGTCTGGGAATTAGTTCCTAAACCTAAAGACCATAATGTAATTGGAACTAAGTGGATCTACAGGAATAAGATGGATGAACAAGGGGTCATCATCAAGAATAAGGCTAGACTGGTTGCTAAAGGATATAGGCAAGAAGAAGGTATTGATTTTTATCAAACCTTTGCTCCAGTAGCCAGACTGTAAGCCATAAGAATGTTCTTGGCCTATGCAACCTATCAAGGATTCAAGGTATACCAAATGGATGTCAAGTCAGCATTCCTAAATGGTAATCTTAAAGAAGAAGTCTATGTGGAGCAGCCTTCAGGTTTTGTTGATCCAACTCTACCTCATCATGTCTATAGACTTAGGAAAGCTTTATATGGGTTAAAGCAAGCCCCTAAGGCTTGGTATGAAACCATATCTAGTTTCCTCATTGAGAACAAGTTCTCAAGGGGGAAAATAGATAAGACTCTATTCCTGAGGGAATCTAGAGGCAAAGTCATACTAGTCCAAATATATGTAGATGACATTATATTTGAGTCTACTGAAAGCAGCCTTTGCAAAAAGTTTGCAAAACTTATGCAAGGTCAGTTTGAGATGAGTAGTATGGGAGAGCTGAAGTTTTTCTTGGGTCTCCAAGTTAAACAGACTGAAAGTGGTTTATCCATATGTCAGTCCAAGTTCACCCTAGAACTCATAAGGAAGTATGGTATGGATTCATCCAGCACCATGAAGACTCCTATGGGGTCAAATATGTCTCTTAGCAAGGATGATGCAGGGAAACCTGTAGATGAAACCTTGTATAGAGGGATAGTTGGCGCCCTATTATACTTGACTGCTAGTAGACCTGACATCATGTATGCTGCATGTGTTTGTGCCAGGTATCAAGCCTGCCCTAAAGAGTCTCATTTGACTGCAGTCAAAAGAATATTGAGATATCTAAAGGGCACTCCCTATCTAGGCCTCTGGTACCCTAGGAATGGAGATTTTGATCTAACAGGTTATACAGATGCAGACTTTGCAGGATGCAAAGAGGATAGAAAGAGCACAAATGGAACCTGTCAATTCCTAGGTGGGAGACTAATTTCATGGAGCAGTAAAAAGCAGACTAGTGTGGCTATATCCACAGCTGAGTCAGAGTATGTGGCTGCAGGAAGTTACTGTGCTCAACTTCTGTGGATTCAACATCAGTTAGAGGACTATGGATTTCAGGTAAGTAGAACTCCACTTTACTGTGATTCTACAAGTGCTATTTCAATAGCTAATAACCCTGAATCTCATAGTAGAACTAAACATATTGAGATTAAATATCATTTTCTTAGGGAGCATGTAGAAAGAGAAGATATTTCACTTGAATATGTTAAAACTGATAATCAGATAGCTGATATGTTTACTAAGCCCCTAGAAGAAGCTAAGTTCAATAGATTCAAAATTGAACTAGGAATGATAAACTTAGAATAAGTTTACAGAATTGAAAATTGGCCAAGTAAAAAGGTGTCGACACATAGACAAGTCTATGTCGACACAGAATAGTGGTGTCGACACATCCAGGATGTTGGTGTCGACACTTCAGAATGTTAGTGTCGACACATGATAAGTAGGTGTCGACACATCCAATATGGTGTCGACACTTATGTTTTACTCAGTATTTACTAAGTAAAGTCTCGACAATGTGTCGAGTTATGTTGTGTCGACACATAACCATGTGTCGACACATAAAATCTGTTGACTAAACTAGTGTCGACACATGTGTGTCGAGACATTATAAGTCAGTGTCGACACTTATTGCCAGTGTCGACACATGTTCAGATAGCTGTCCCGCCTGTTCATCTTCAAAATTAGACAGGTATAAATAGGGTTCTGTCTTTGTTTGTCGACACGCTTTCATAGTTTCGAGACCAAAACTACAGTGTCGACACCTCTCTTTTCTAAAGACAAATTCTCCAAACCCTAATGACTCCTAAGCTTGAGGAGAACGTTAACGAGGGCTATGAGCTAGTGCGCGGCGCGTTCGACGATGCAGATGCAGAAATTCAGGCTGTAGTAACCCTAGTCACCGATTCTGGACTAGAATTTCTCTTGTCTGAACCTACAAAGATTTGGAAGAAGGAAGTGCTTGAATTCCTTAATGGAGCTGCAGTCGATGAATCTGGATTCAGAATCAAATCCATAGTTCATGGGACTAAGATCAAGATTTCACCTAAGACTCTGAGGAAGGTACTCCAGCTACCCAAAATTCAAGATGAAGAAGAGGTTACTGCTTCAAAGACCAGGGAAGCTTTAACCTGGTGTGGTCTTGATCCTAAGATGAAGATAGGATCTGTATTCAACAGGAAAGGCATGAATAACCAAGGAAAGTTCATGTCTGAGATTGTAGGAAAAGTCTTACTCAGCAAGACTGGAGGGCATGACAGAGTGTCTGCCTACATATTTGAAATCATGACAAGAATAATCTTCACTCTGAAAACAGATTGGTCTCAAGTGGTTTATGAGAAAATTAAGGAAAGTCTGAAGAAGCCCAATCTGGGCAGGATCATTAGTCTCTACCTAGCTGGTACCATACCAGAGGTAATGAATACTGCTGCAGGCAACAAGATAAACCATATGAGGAAAATGGATCAAAGGATCTTTTCAAGATGGGACAGGGTGTTGTCCAAAGAAATGCCAACCCCAGAGAAGACAGTTACTAAGAAAGATTCTCCTCCAAAGAAGAAAAGAAAAACTGCTCCAGTTGAACAAGAGTCCTCCAGCAGTTCAGGGAGTGAAGAACATGTTGTTTTCACTCCTGATGACCAAGAGGAAGTGACTGCAGAGAAGACCCCTGCAGCTCAAGATATTGCTGAGATCCAGGGGGAGCTACCACAGGCTAGCCCCATCCACAGGGATCAAAGCCAGGGGGAGCCTCCAGTTGTAGAAGAACCATCTACACTGGACAGTGAGCAAGCCACCATCATCATCCAAGAGGTACTCACTGACCTAAAAACTTTAGAATATCTTATAGAAGATGCAGATTTGTCTGATGTTCCTCAGCAAACTCAGCTGCCTAGTCAAGTTCCAGATGTTGTTATAGAAGACACATCTGCTGACCAAGAAGTGGTACCTGATCCAATGGTTGAAGAGCAGAGAATGTCTCCAGCTCAATCACCTCAAGAGTTCACCATGGAAGATCTATTTCTCAATCTAGATCAAGTTGATTTTGACATGGACAAAGAATCTGCTGGAAGAGATACTGCTGCTGCTGAGGGGGAGCAAGTACAAGATCTGGAAGAGCCTATTAGGCCAGAAAATGTAAAGGCACCTGATGTGCAAACTGAAAAACTTCACAGCCCTAAGGATAGGGTTGACATAGCCAGCACTTCTGCCTCTGAAGATGAGGAGAGTGCTAGGGCAAAGAAGAAGAAACTATATGTTTTCAAAAGGAGAAGCCAGAGTTATAAGAAAGCTCTGCAATCTATAGCCCCACAGCCTATAATTCAACAAGCCCCAACTGTTGATTATAGTGCCTTAATGATTGCCATGCAGATAAAACTTGATGAACAAAGAAAGGCTATAGAGGCATATGTGGATGAAGGGCAGAAGACTTTACAATTTGATCTGGCCCAAGATATAAAGTCTATAAGGTTTGAAATGAACCTTAACAAGAAGGAAATGAATGAATGCTTACACAAGGGTGGAAATGCAGTGGTGTTTCTGGCAACACACTAAGAGAAGATCAAGGCACAGGTAGATGATATAGCATTAAAACAAGGATATGTTCTTGAAAATCAATTAAGAATGAATGATAACTTGACTGTTTCACATAATGCTATAGTCACTGAGTTGAAGAATAAGACTGCTGAACCTTCTACATCTGCTAGTGCTGCTAAGGCTGACTTTGATAAAGTATTCCAGGAAGAACTTTCTGCTGTTAAGACTGCTATTAAAGACTCCCAGAAAGCTATATCTGAACAACTTCAAAAGCTGAAACCATTCTTTAAAGAGGGCATCAGATACTTGGATAGTCAGATCAGGTTTCAAAAGGATGATGTCAGAGACCATATGGCTCGAGAAGTCATAAAGGGGGAGAGGGTACTAGTCAAGGCAAGCTCTGAACATGCTAAGTGGATATCAAATTCCATCAGAGCTACACTTGGATATCCTCCTCTGTGTGATGACCAAGATATTGCTGAATCAGGCATTAACCCAGCCTATCTTGGAGGTGAGCAACCAGAGGTAGCTCAAGTCATTTATCCACCTCCAGACTTTGACATGATTCAAGCAGATGTCCAGACAATGTATAGCCCAACTGAAGGGAAATCTAATGTTGTTCTGGAAAAGGTTGTTCAACCTATATCTGAAGCTCTGCAAGAGGCACTATAGAAAGAGGAAGAGACAAGATTGTCTAAAAAGAGGTTTAGGGAACAAGCAGAACAAAAGCCAGATTTTGAACAGTGGAGCCCTACCTCTAGGAATATAATTTTAACTGCCTGGAAAGCTGCCAAGGACAATTCACATGACAGGAACAAATGGTTTTCTGAAGCAGAATGGAGAAAACATGAGATCAGACAGGAAGCAATAGTTCAATTCAGAAGGAAGACAAAGATGGGAAAGCTACCTCCTACAGCAGTGGAGCCTAGCAAGTACTTTCCTAAGCCATTCCATTATTTTGAGAGGCAAAAGATCAAGGCAGAAGAGCTCAAGAAGAAAGAACTAAAAGGCAAGAAGCCTGCTGTTGCTGAACCTGCTGAAGCCCCTGTCAAAGCTCAAGTTCAGGCTGGCAAGGGAATTGTCATCAAGGAACCTGATCAGAAATAGATTAAGAATTGACTTGAAGATTGTTGTAATCTTTTGAATGTAAAACATTTTTGTAAACTACTGAAAATGTATAAGAAAAATGTTAGAACAATATATGTTAAATATATTTCATGATTGTTCTGTGAATGTGTCTATTTCTTGTTTGTTCTGAAATGATGAATGTGTATACATGTGTGAATTACTACATGTTTATGTTTTCCCTGCTGAATATACTCTGCTTTACATCATTTTGTAATTTTTAATTATGAATGGTGTATATCATTGACTAAGGGTTATGACTTCTCCAAATAGGGGGAGATTGTTGGGTACATTGGTCAAATGTACCTGATTTGAAGAAGCCTCACCCAACTCAATGATATACATCATAATGTATTTGATGTCTCTTTGAGTTACTTGTGCAGGTTAAGAAATCACTGGACTGAAGCAAAAAGTTTCTAAGTCCATGTGTCGACACCCAGAGAGAAAGTGTCGACACTCAAGAAGACTTGTGTCGACACCCAGACAAGCAGTGTCGACACTTGGAGTCATTGTGTCGACACTTGGGATGCAGAGTCGACACCAGATAGAAAGTGTCGACACTTGGAGCTGTGTCAACACTCAGTGAAGAAAAGTGCAGACAGAAAGTGTCGACACAAGGAGCTGTGTCGACACCTAGTGAAGCTGTGTCTACACCAGAAAGTGTCGACACTTGGAGCTGTGTCGACACTCAGCAAAAGTCTGCAGAGACTAAGTTAAAGTGTCGACACTCAGAACAATGTGTCGACACTCAACAGAAGAGTCAGCACTTGAAGAATGTGTCGACACCCAGCACAATGTGTCGACACACAACCAGAAGAGTCAACACATGAAGTAAGTGTCGACACCCAGCACAATGTGTCGACACTCAGTTAAAGACTCTACACTTGAAGAAAGTGTCGACACAAGGAGCTGTGTCGACACTTAGCAAAGATCAGAAAGATCAACAAAAATATTCTAAGTACAAGTGTCGACACTAAGGGAATGTGTCGACACTCAGCTGAAGTCTCAACAAGAAAAGGTGTGTCGACACAAGGAGCTGTGTCGACACTCAGCAAGAATCTACATTGAAGACTATGTGTCGACACCAAGAAGCAGTGTCGACACTTGACAGATTCAACACAAGAAGTTGTGTCGACACAAAGATGATGTGTCGACACTTAGAAGAATTCAGCAAAAGCTAGAAGAACAAGTACTTGTGTCGACACTCACTTTCAGTGTCGACACATGCAGAAGAATCTGTGTCGAGACATACAAGGAAATGTGTCGACACCTTGTAGACTTGTGTCGACACTTACACAACATGTGTCGACACTTGGACTATAAGTGTCGACACTTAAAGACAGAAAGTCTCGATACTTACAGACAGTTAGAGATTTTCAAGAAATGACTGGATGACTTGACAACTGTCGTTCCAGCCGGTCTACAGCAACTGTCAGAGATGTCAGAAGTCAGTTATGGACCGGACCAGCCGGTTACCATGAAGAAGGCCTATAAATAGGCACCTACAGTTTACAGAAACTGTTGATCAGATTATTGTTAAGATTGGTCATATTGTTGAAGTAATCATTAAAGTGGTTCTCAAAGTATCAACACAAGAAGATCTTGTAGTCCAAGTGCGGATCTAAGAAGTTGGAGAGAGAGGGCTCCATCCAAGAAATCAGCCTCTGGAACTAGGCTGAGAAGAAGGATTCAGTTTCATTCTGGATCTTAAGTAACAGAGGTCAAGGAACAACTGCAGAGGATTCAGTCTTATTCAGTTCTACTAAAGAAGCTTTGAAGAAAGCTAAGTCAGATTGGATCCAGCTGAGTTCTTCCAAGAACTCATCAAGAATCTCTCAACTCCCCTCTTATCTTTCTGAGTTGTAGAGTTATTATTTGTAATACATTCATAACTTGTAGGATCCTTTGGATCTGAGTGAATTGTAAGCCTATAATTATAAAGGCTGAGGGTAGGGCTTTTGGCCTGAGTGTAGGAGATTAAGATCTCTGAGTGTAGGCCTTGGTTGGCTGAGTGTAGGCCTTGGTTGGCTGAGTGTAGGCCTTGATTGGCTGAGTGTAGGCTTTGGGATAAAGCTGAGTTGTAAGGCCTTGGGCCTAAGGTAGGAACCAATTTGGGTTCTGAGACAGTGGAGGAGTTTGGCCGAATCTAGTGCACTGCTAGATAGGCGAAGGGGGAAAGTGGATGTACCCATATCTTGGGGAACCACTATAAACCACTGTGTTGTGCTGTGTATGCTGTGAATGTTTTGTGATTGCTGTGCAAAAGTTAGAAATCTGTGATAATAAACTGTTTGCTGCCATTAGAATTCAAAAAGGATTAGGTCACCTATTCACCCCCCCCCCTCTAGGTGTTTAGGTACCATATCTTTCAGCGCCTCTAGCATCCTGTCTCTGATCAGCCTCACCTGTGCCTCGGTGTCTTCAACAAACTCTGATCCCAACACCTTCGGGTCTTCGTTCTGAACCCAAGAAAGCGGGGTCCGGCATCTCCTCCCGTACAAGGCTTCGTAAGGCGCCATCCTGATGCTGGACTGGTGGCTGTTGTTATAGGAGAACTCGACCAGGGGTAAGAGTTTCTCCCACGGTTCCCCGCGGTCCAAGATGCATAGCCTCAAAAGGTCCTCCAGCGTCCGGTTGGTGCGTTCTGTCTGCCCGTCTGTCTGGGGATGAAATGCAGTGCTGAAGGTCAATCGCGTGCCTAAGTAAGCTTGCACGGATCCGACACTATCGTCCTGGGCACGTCATGATAACGAATGAATTGCTCCACGAACTTCCGCACCAGTACTCCTACTGAATCATCCTTCCTGATCGGTATAAATCGAGCCACCTTGGTCAACCGATCAACGATTACCCAGATCGAGTCATTCCCTGTCCGAGACCGGGGAAGCCCATGTATGAAGTCCATGGCTATGTCATCAAACTTCCACTCCGGCACCGGGAGTGGCTGCAATAATCCTGCGGGGTTCCTGCACTCCGCCTTCACTAGCTGACATGCCTCACAATGGGTCACGAAGTAAGAGACATCCTTCTTCATGCCCAGCCAGAACATCGTCTTCTTCAAATCAGCCGTCATCTTTGTGATCCCCGGGTGTACAGAATACCGGCTGCACTGCGCCTCCGTCATAATATCCTCCCGGATCTGTCCTCCCTCCGGTATATACACCCGTCCTCTGAAGCACACCAGGTCGTCCCTCAGTGTGTAATCTCCTGCAGTGCCTGCCTCCAGAGCTTGGAAGATGGGCTCTAACTTGGCATCCTGCCTCTGCCCTTCTCTGACTCGGTCTTTGATGTCATCTGTAATGCCCATCGCGACCAAGTACTCCTCATAGAGCTCAGGATCATCAGACGACACCAGAGTAATGTGCATGTCCTCTAGTCTCTGCAGCAGCTCCATAGACATCAACTGAGGCTCTGCTCCTGCTGTGGCGGCTCTCCGACTCAGTGCATCTGCTACCACGTTCGCCTTCCCCGGGTGATAGTGCATCTCATACTGATAGTCAGATAGAAACTCCACCCACCGCCTCTGCCTGATGTTCAGTTCCTTCTGCGTGTCCACGTACTTAAGGTTCTTATGATCGGAGTATATATCACAGTGGACTCCATAAAGGTAGTGCCGCCATATCTTTAGTGCGAATACAACTGCTCCCATCTCCACGTCGTGCACTGGGTAGTTCTTCTTATGGGTCTTCAGCTGGCGGGAAGCATAAGCTATGACGTGTCCGTTCTGCATCAGCACCGCTCCCATCCCCTGATATGATGTGTCGGTGTAGACCTGAAATCCCTCCCTCCCCGAGGGGAGAGTAAGAATGGGAGCCGAGGTTAGCCGATCCTTCAACTCCTGGAAAGCTGTCTGGCACTGCGGGGTCCACACGAACGGTACATCCTTCTTCGTCAAGGATGTGAGCGGGAGGGCGATTCGAGAGAATCCCTCTACGAACTTCCGGTAATAATGGGCAAGTCCCAGGAAACTCCGCACGTCCGTGGCCGTCTTCAGCGGTGGCCAATCCCTGACTGCCTGAATCTTTGTCGGGTCCACCGCCATCCCGGCTCCGCTGATAATGTGACCTAAGAAAGCCACCTCCTTCAACCAGAACTGACACTTGCTGAACTTCGCATAAAGGCGATGCTCCCGCAGTCTCTCCAAGGTCAGTGCCAGATGTCGTGTGTGCTCCTCCTCCGTCTTAGAATAGATAAGGATGTCGTCTATGAATACTATGACGAACACTTCCAAATAAGCCTCGAAGACCCGGTTCATGAGACTCATAAATGCCGACGGAGCATTCGTGAGCCCGAAGGGCATCACGATGAACTCATACAATCCATATCGGCTACTAAAGGCCGTCTTCGGAATATCCTCCTCCTGGATCCGCAGCTGGTAGTAGCCTGACCTCAAGTCCAGCTTCGAGAAATAATGGGCTCCCTCCAGCTGATCGAACAACTCGTCTATCCTGGGGAGCGGATAGGTATTTCGGACGGTCAGCCTGTTTAGTGCTCGATAGTCAATGCACAGGCGAAGAGTGCCATCCTTCTTCTTCATGAATAGGACAGGAGCTCCCCATGATGAGGAGCTCGGCCTAACAAATCCTGCTTCCACTAGCTCCTGCAACTGTGTCCGAAACTCCGCCAACTCCTTCGGGGCCATCCGATAATTGGCCTTGGATACCGGCTTAGCCCCTGGTACCAACTGAATATGAAAGTCCTTCTCCCTATGCGGAGGCAGTCCTGGCAGCTTATCCGGAAAAATATCGGCGTAGTCACGAACCACCGGAATGCTAGCAATCAGGTCCTTCTCCTCAGTCATCTCGAATAATACCTGATATACCTCGTCTCCTTGCATATGAGCCTTAATGGCCTGAATAGATGAAAGCAGGCGTCGGGAAACCGGTGTAGTACCTTCGAATGTCGCATAAGTATCGCCGTGGCTCATCACGACCCTCCTCGCCGGGCAGTCAATCTGGGCATGGTTCCAGACAAGCCATGTCATGCCCAAGACAAGGTCGAAGTCCGGCATTCTCAGGATCGTCGCCAGGGCCTCGAGTGTCAACCCGTCTATGGTAACCTCCAGGAGGCACTTTTCTGTGGACTGGATCTCCATCCCATTGGGGAGACGCACCCTCCTGGGTAGTCCCGTATAACATCGAATCTGATCCAGGTCCTTGACGAAATCCTCTGACACAAAGTTGTGCGATGCCCCCGTGTCGAACAGGGTATGGGCAGGCTTGCTGCACACCATCACCATTCCTAAATCAGTTTTAAAAAGAAACTTTGGTGTAAGGTTTTCTAACCTAGGTTGTGTAGTAGTTCTATCAATACTTAATATGAGCAGGGAATAAATCCAAAACTAAAATTACTCTCATACCTGCAATAACCCTGTCTGGGTTCCAGGGCTGTGCTAAGTCCAAAGCGTAAATCTGCTCCCCATTCTGCCTGCGGTCGCCTCCCTGGTAACCACGTCCTCGGCCGCATCCTCGGCCTCCGAAATGCTGGGCCGGTGGGCCACCCCGTGGTGCTGGAGGTGGTGCCCCCCTCATAGGGCAGTCTCTCCGGAGATGTCCCACCTGGTGACAATGGAAGCACTCCGGCGGGGGATACGCCATACCCCAGGGTCTCGGCATCTCCTGGATCCGGAGAGGTTGAGGGGCCAAAACCACCTGCTCTCTCGGCTCCTGCCTCACCTCCTGACGAGGCTGCTCCTCTGTCCTCCTCCCATCTGGTATGGTGCCTCGCCGCTGATCATTTCGGGCCCCCCGACCCTGATCCTCCGCTTGCCGCATCCGGCCCCGAGTGGCGTGCCAATCGGCCTCAATCCTCTTCGCCATCTCCAAAATCCGGGAGATAGGCCCGTCAGAGACAAAAAGCAAGGCCTCCCTCAACTCCTCTTTTAGGCCCTTATAAAACCTCTTAACGTAACCTGCTTCGTCCAGCTGATAGGAGCCCGCATATCGGGCCAAATGATCGAACTCTCGGTGATACTCCACCACCGTCCTTGTGCCCTGCCTCAGCTGCAAGAACCGCTCCTCCAACTCGTCCCTAGCCGACTGTGGAACAAAGTGCTCCAGCAGCGTGGCCCCGAATTCCTCCCAAGTGATTTCTGCAATCTCCCTATCAGCATACGTCGTGTCCAACAGCGTCTTCCACCACCTCTTAGCATGGGACTCCAAGCAAGATACCACCAGGGCCACCCTCTCCTCCCAAGGGCATCGTATCCCAGTCAACATCTCGTACATAACATCCAGCCACTCCTCTGTCCGCACTGCCGACTCTGTCCCCAAGTATGATGGGGGAGAGAGTCCTCGGAAGGTGCTCATCCAGTTGGCCCCTGGGTTTGGCTGCTGGGCTGGAGCCTGCTGAGCCCGGAAGGCCTCAAGGATAGCTGTAAGGGTCTGCCCCATGTCTGACTGGAGGAAAGGTGTGGGGACCATGGGAGGTGGTGCAATGTCTGGAGTCTGCTAAGCTCCACCTTGTGGGGTGGGCTGAGCTGGGGGCTGCAAAACGAGCTACATTAGTAGGTAATCGACTCAATTCCTAATTAAAGTGGACAATTTACATGTGATTCCCCCCATATGGGCACACCACTGCTTCCGCTGCTTAGTTTGTCCCCAAACTAAGCCCGCGCGGGGGTGACCCAGGGTTGTGGACGGCTACTTTTCGATCGAGGTCCTCTGATACCACTTGTAAGAAACCCTTTTTTTTTCTTTTTGGACACCTGGGTCTTAGGCCCAGAACCGCCGTTTTGCGGTGACTCCTTCACGCCCCGAAGGGTCATCACCACAAAGCGCCGATTCTGCCGGCCAATTCGATCACAGAAAAGTAGCATAATGAAAAAAATGGAAACTATCTGTCCACAGAGAATCACATGTCATAATAAAAATAACTCCACGAAGGGAGTGTCCACAGAATATAACATCAGAGTAGCAAATACGGGCTTATGCCCGGTACATCATATCCTCACTACAAGATCTCTCGTGCGGAAGCAAAAGCAGAAAACTACTCAAGGTCGAGACTCACGGTCCCGGCTGTATGAACTCCGGAGCTAGACTGCCCCACCTCGAAGCGCACCGGTCTCTGGGGCTGCTCCTCCATGCTGGTCTCCACGATCCCCTAAATGATGTGGTTCGAAAACCGTTAGTCTAAAAGACTAAGTCCTATCATCCCCCGCCCCTTCCCCCACGGCTCCTAGGCACCTAGCGGAGAGGAAGAAAGGGGAGGACTTGAAGGTGAAGAATAATCAAAACAGATGGCAGCGGTACTATACTAGCAAATTCTATAGCATGTAAAGACAATAAGCTGAAATATGGAAAGTAACCTTCACTTATGTGAAAACACATAAGCCAAGGGGTCTTCTGCAAGGCTCCCATCGTATAAAAAGTCCCATACCAATTTATACGTTGGGGTGTCGGTTATCAAACAGCAGTAAATATATATATATCCAAATTTAACCTTAATTTATAAACTCGCCCACACAAGCTTATAGACCAAGGGGTCGTTTTGCAGGTCCTAAGGTATAAGCGTCCCATTCCACTTATACTTTAGGTGTCAAGGTTAAAGGAAACGATTATGCTATGACATGCAAGTGGGTATGATGGACATGCAAGTGCAACACACACACCCGACTTTGTGCACACAGACCTTTAGTTCCCCCTTTCTGGAGCTGTAACCTCCCAGGATACCTCCGTAGTGGCAGACGGAAGCGGTGGGTTGGGCCTCGCCCACCTCTAAACCAGTAAAGCACTACCGGTCAGACCTATCGTACGCCTCAATGCTTGGTGCACGAAGCGGACTCCTGCGTACTCTTGCCGGCTGGCGCACCAGACTTCTGTTGGCGAAGTGCTAACCACACTTGCCGAGTCAACGTATTGGCGTCGGTGCATCGACCCTCCAATACCGAAGACCCACCACCTTAATTTTCCTTCCTGTTATGCACATGCAAATTAGCGTAATCAAGAACCGAGCCGAAGCTCCCCAGACCAACACGTCCGTCTCAAACAATCGAGCCGAAGCTCCTCGGACCCAAAGTCCGCCTTTTAACCATTCGAGCCGAAGCTCCCAGCTAACATCCGGTGCCATCAGTGTTGTGGGATGTGCAACCCTAATTACTAAGTTACTCTTTTCAGCTTGTTAAAACAGTTTACGTTAACCCAGGACTGCCCCCGGTATTCCCTGTGAAGGGCTCTCAAGGGGCACTAGGAACTGTGTTGGGATTACGCCCAGCGTTCCCTTTCGCAAGGTACTTATTTTATTATTGGTTGATTCCCTTACCCATTATTTTCTCATGTTCCGATAAGCTAATCCTAGGGTGATTTGACTCCAACTCTCCTAGGGTAGGACGATCTTTCGTCGGACCCGAACGCCTATAAACCCTAGAGAAAACCACACCCTACTCACTCATCTTCCATAGATACAGCCCATTCCACTTATCCTTACTGCAAACCATCAAGAACCAACATACGTGCCCTAATTCATATCCAAATGAAATCCTGCAGTTTTGCTATATGCAGACCACTTAAGCTACATGACCCGTAAAAAGGGAAGTACATGAAATACTCATCCAGTACCCTTATGATAATTATTAGAGGGCTAGAAAGACATTTGAAGCATAAATCCAGAAATCCATAATTTTCCTAATTTGTCTGATAATTAATTTATTTATTCTAGTGTCCCAAAAGGCCCAAGTTTGAACATGAAGTACCATTTTCATACACGATAATAATCCACTAAATTTATGATAATTACAAAATGCATAATAAACTCTAAATCCTAAGTCTTCCAATTTTTCAGCAAGGTTTAGGCCTTTAAAGTTAATTTCAAAGATGCCCCATAAAAAGTCATTTTAAAAGATTCTATAGTAATAATACCTCCAAAAATTCAGAGAAATATTCAGGGATGATTGTGATGGCCTACAAGTACCCTAGAAAAAGTTTCATAATTTATCATTTGGAAATAAGGCTATATTTGATTTTCTTATGAACTTTCTAATTTAAGGGTTAATGAACAAAGTGTGCTAATCACTCATCCAATATTTCCACAAAAATTCCCACATGATAACATTGGGCTAAAAACACTATGCAGTAAGTTTCATGATTTTTCCGTAAGTAATGGGCTCTTGCAAGAATTATTTAATATGTAATCAAAATAAAGCACTTGTGAAGTAGATGCCCTAAATAGATATCCAAAAATTCTAACAAAATTCATACAAGATTATTATAGCCTAAAACTAACTCTGCCCATGTTTCATACCCTTCCTATGGGCAGTGAGACCACAATACCCAAAATATTAATTAGGACAATACTATTGATTACAAATGAAGTGCTACAAATATTGATCAAAATTCCTCAAGTAAATTATCAGAGGCTCAAAATACCCTAATCCCCTCACTACCCAAATTTGGTTAAGTTTCAAGATGTTTAGCTAACCTAAACCTACACTACAAGTTTTAGGACCTAAGCTAGGGTTAGGGTTTTGGGGGCCCTACCTTTTTCAAAATTTGCTAATATTTTTAACAGAGGGTTTTATATATCCTAGGAACCTCCTTGCAAAATTTGGAGTTCATCCAAGGTGTTTAGGGCTCATGCCCTTCACAAGGCCAAAAGGTCCCTCCTTAGGGTTTGACCTAGGAACTTAGGGCAAATCTATTCCTCTCTATCCCATATTCCATGGGGAGGTGATAAGTGCTATAACAAGTCAGTGGCCCAAATTTCAGCCTCTGTTGAGGTGGTTTGGTCACTCAAAATCAAAAGTGCACCTTTTGACCAAAATGCCCTTATTAAGGTATAGTTAGGGTTGGGTCAAAACCTATTCAAAACACATCCAAATTAAATGAAATTTTATAAAGATACCTAAATTGAACCCAGGGACCACTCACCAAAATTTGGGAGGGTTTGGAGGTGTTTAGGGCACCTATTTAATTTATTTAATAATTATTAAATGTTTATAAAACCTATAGAAATCTTTCCTCCAAAAATTCCCATTTTTGGACCAGCTCTAGGTATAGCTAGGGTAGACGCCCTGTAAAAATTTCAACTTATTTGGACTAGGTATGAAGTGTGGGCACTCAGTTTAATGACTGCCTAGCCCTAAGGGTATGTCCCACCAAAATGGGTGCCCTGATCAAACCAGGAGCCTACATTGGTTCAAACCAATTTTAAAATAAAGTAGACAGAAAGGGCTAAACATCATGTGTTGATCATTTCCTCATACAGAGCCTCTAACTATTTTTAAATATTTAAAACATTAAATGACAAAAGTGTGATAGAATGAAATAAATAGAATTAATTTCCTATAGTTTAATCCTGATGCAGCACGAATCTTGGCGCAGGGATCAACGACATCTGGCCATCGTCTTCGTTGAGCCGACGGCTGCGATTCGTCCCGCCTGGAGCAATTTTCAAGCCTTGCCGCCGGCGATCCAGCCCCTTCCCCGGCCGGCCACCGCCACCAACACCTCCGTTGAGGTGGTGGCTATCGCCAGGCGGCGGCTCTGCCGCCAGAGAGGCATTTTCCGTTGGTTATAGCAAGAAGATTTCTTGTCGAAACCATGAGAAATCCTGGATTTGATCGGGCTCAATTGAGCCCGAAACTTGGACCTATTGATTGCTAAGATCTAATCGTGAGTTAAGGAGAGGGGGAGGACCTTCCTGGCGGCCTGGATGCGAGAGGAGCGGCGGGATGCCATTGACGACGGCGGCGGCGCTCGGCTTCTGCAACAACATAGTGGAATGGCTCGTCTCCTCCAGGTAAACGCTCTAAAGTGATCCCCTTGGCCCCCTGAAGGTGTTTAAATGGCAAATGGGGGAGAGGAGAGGCGGGTTCTTCAATGGCCATTAACACCATTAAAGGTGTGGCTCGGGTAGTGTGGAGGGGGGCTGAACCCACCCCTTGGTGGCCGGGAAATGACTTGAATCAATTCCTCTCCCCTAGAGGAGTTGATTGCAGCCATAAATGGTGGCTGTTAGCCTCC
This sequence comes from Platanthera guangdongensis, assembly GCA_039583875.1. Lineage (NCBI taxonomy): Eukaryota > Viridiplantae > Streptophyta > Magnoliopsida > Asparagales > Orchidaceae > Platanthera > Platanthera guangdongensis. Next base: position 68,893,446 of record CM077147.1, read on the forward strand.
CTTGGCCGGCCTCTCACTTCCCCTTCCTCTTCCTCATTTTCTCTCTCCTCCATTATCATGGAGGGGAGCTCCTTTCTCTCTCCTAGTCACCTCTGGTTGACTAGCCAACCTCACAAGCTAAATGCAGCCCACTTGATTATGATGGTCATGGGAATGGGTTTAGCCTAAGGGAGAAGTGGCTTGGGCTTGGGTTAGCCCTTTTGGGCTAAGTTTGACTTGACCTAAATGAGGGTTGACCTGGTCAATTTGACCATCTGGGTTGACCCCATTGGGTTTTTAGTGGCCCATTGGACTCCCTTAAGGTCTAGGGTTACTTGAATAGGGTTGGTTGGGCCTCTTGGTGGTCTCCTGTCCCTTGGCAAGGGCACTTTGACCATCTAGGGCTAGAGTTGACTTGGGTCAACATGACCAATTGGGTTGACCCCTATGGGTCCTGGGTGACCCATTGGCTTCCCTTAGGGTCTAGGTAGGGTTATGTAGGGTTACCCTGCCCTCTGGAGGTCACATACCCTTAGCAAGGGTACTTTGACCAGATTAGGAGGTTGAGTTGACCTGGGTCAGCCTGGCCTCTAGGGCTGGCCCCAATGTGCCCTTATTGACCCATTGACCTCTCTTTAGGGTTAGGAGGGCTTAGGTGGGGTCCTCTAGGCTAGGAGTAGGTCAATTGACCCTAAGTAGGCTAGTTTGACCCATTTAGGGCTAGGGTTGACCTTGGTCAACTGAGCCTCTTGGGTTGACCCTAATGGGTCCTTTTGGCTCTAATGGGCCTCCCAAGGTATTAGGGGTGTTGTGGTAGGGTCTTGGGGTTAAGGTGTAGCCCATGGTCATCCTAAACCATTGCTTAGAGTTCTACTATTTGCAGACCATGATGATTTTCCACATTTTGTCCTCTATCTCTTGGCCCATTTCTGGCTTCCTAGGGTTTGTCATGACCTAGTCATGGACAAAACCACTCCTAGGGGTCTAGTTGGAAATGGGATGTTACATGTGGCTGGGAAGGCATTACTATGCAATTCTGGGTCACATGATAAGATTTCCAAAACGATGTTCGAACTGATGGCAAGGATTATTCTCTCCAAGAAGACAGATTGGAGAAGGGTTCTTTTTGACAAAATTGTCTAATGTATCCACGAACCTAATATGGGTAGAATTTTATCTCTATTTCTGCACAACCATGTTCTAGGGATCCTTAACATAAGATTAGGAACTAAAATCCATCATATGAGGCAGATAGATTCAAAAATGCTCGAGAGGTGGGACAGAGTTTTATTGCCACATGCCCAAACAATTGAAAAGTAGAAGAAGAAAGTTTTTCAGATTACTGAGGAAAGCATAGAGAGAATCTCCTCTGAGAAGAGTGAAGAGGAGCCTCATAATCCTCAGTTGTCTTGGTCTACTGAAGAGACTAGAAGGGATATGAGTGCTCAGGTATCAATATCTTCTGAACTTGTTGCAAGGAGCCAATTGGATGGGACATAATATAAAGAGAACTAAGCTGAAGCCATGGACATTCTGGATGATCAGCAAGTGGAAAATATCTATGCTGAGGTTGGGGGGAGACTTCCCAGATAGCTGCTCATACTGAGGGGGAGACCATCCAGTCTGTCCAAGAACAGTTAGACAACCTCATTGAGAATCCTGAAGTTGTTCTACTCTATCCTCAAGATGAGGGGGAGCAAGTTCTTGAGAGGACAATGGAAGATGCTCCAGCCACTGCCATCTTAGAGCCAGAAATTTTCATGAGAAATGCAGAAAATTAAGATGTCCTTATGGATTACGCTTAAGCTGAGGGGGAGAGTCACATTGAACTCACTGCTCATGATATTGTGCATGAGATTGTCTTATCTGAATCTGACAAGGATGTTCCTGCTGTAAATGTCCATGCAGAAGAACACTTTTAAGAATATATGATGTATGATCCTGAAGAAAGGATTACTACCAGAGATAGGGTTGAGGAGGTAGGTGACCAAGGAACATCTGTAAAGGCTGATCAGATGTCCTCATCCTTTCAAGGCCAATTCAAAGGGTTGCTAGAAGATCAGAGAAGACAATTAGAACACTATATTTATGACACGATCAAGGGAGTTAGACAAGATCTCTCAACTGAGTAAAGTCTATCAGGTTTGAAGTAAATTTGCTAAAGGCCAACACTATTGCATTCTTCCATAGGGCTGCACATGTTGTCACTTTCACTGAAAGCAAACTACAAGAGATTAGGCAAACCCAAAATGACATTCTAATGAACCAAAACATCACAACAAGCAAAATGGAGATGGTTCACAGTGCCCAGAAGAAACTAATGAATGATCACAGTATCATAACTAAAAGAAAAATATTTATCTGCACACAAATTTTGAATGACCATATGCTTAAGGTCAAGAATCATGTTACTAAAGGAATCAAATTCTTGGATTAATAGCTAACAAAGGCCAACACCTCCCTGTCTAAGACTACATCTAAAGAAGTCAAAAAGGGGGAGAAAGCAATGATAAAGGCAAACACTGAAAATGATGTGTGGATTACTAATGTAATCAGAGGCTCAATGGGTCTTGAGCCACACCAATATGATAACATGAAGCCTCCTCGAATTCTTAAAATTTTGTATTGTGATCAATATGGTGTTGATCAGAGTGGTGGATAGTATGCTGAACAGAGTGGTACTCAATGGGTTGAACCTTTAACTGCTGATATAACTACTGTTAAGCAGATTGTCAGGGCCAACGGAAAGTCAATTGCTGAAGAAGAAGAAGAGGTTAGGATCAAGAAGAAGAGGTACAGAGAAGATATGAAGTGCAGAACAAACTTTGAGCAATGGAGACCTCAATCAAGGACAATAATATTTTGTGTCTGGGACTAAGTCAAATCAAAGAAAACTAAGTAACAGTGAGTGAAGAAAGGCCCTACCTCAAACAATATGCAGTCAAAGCTACAAGGTTGCTGTCAAAGAAATCTGTCCAAGTCCAAAAGCATTGTGTGAAGGCAGTTCACTCAACGCCTCCTCGTCTGATAATTCTACTAGGGACAGAAGCATTGAGTGAAGAAAGGCCACTCAATGCCTCATCTAGAAAACTGGCAAAACTTGAAAGCATTGAGTGAAGAAAGGCCACTCAACGCCTTTACGCAGAATAATTCGAATACGTCAAGATGCGTTGATTGATGAAGGTTCACTAGACGCCTAAGCTGTTAGACCATAATTGGTGACATTCGTTGAGTAATAAAGGATGACTCAATGCACTTAATGCCACCAGTCAGAATTCATCTAAGTACCAGTGCATTGAGTGACAAGGTTTCACTCAACACCAAGCAGAATTACTGGAATTTTGACTAAGTCCACAGGAGCTGAGTCATACCGACGTCAGCAGAAATTCAAATAGTGCAGGATTATTTTTCTATAGGACAAAAGGCATCGCTTGCATTTAGTACAGTTGTGATGCAAAAAGGAGGAGTTGCAACTACCAAACCTAGTGGTCTATACTGGTCAGAGAGCCGTTGTATGGTGATATAATTATTCAAAGTTCTGAGGAAAAGGAACTTAAACTTTTGGAAAAATGTTTTTGAACTTCACCTTCTTCCTCTCGATAGATTCGTAGAACTTGAAGAAAAATCTTCTGACTAATTATTCTGAAGCTCATCCAAAGATAGTCAGATAACTTCAGACAAATGTTGTTGATTAAAGACAAAAAAAGAATAGAATCGCATTGATCTTCTTCAACAAGTTTAGGAACTTTTGTTTCTAAGTTCTTCCCAGCTCAAGCTAAAACATCTTGAAGATCTGCTACCTTGGAGCTTAGAAGAAGAAAGGGTTGAGCAATCTCAGTATAGAAATAAGACTCAGAGAACAATTTCTCTAGAGTTATTTCATCATCAACAACAAACTCTTTTTGTAGGATCTTAACTGATATGAGCTATAAGCCTGATCTATAAAGGCTGAGTGTAGGATTAGTTTGTGTTTTTGAGGTAGTGCCTGTGTGCCTAAGTTGTATTTGAGTTCATTCACTGAGTGTAGGATCCTCCTATGGATCTGAGTGTAGGGATATCCTCCTAGCCTGAGCTATAGGACTTTGTCTAATGTCTGAGGTAGGTGATCTATGGATCACTGAGCCGTAGGAGCATCATTTTCTCTGAGTTGTAGGGTCTTGGGCTTGAGGTAGGACTTAGAGGAGTCTGATAGTTCCTGAGGGATCTGTGTTGTAAGATCTTGTAGACGATTTTGTAGAAGTTGGCCTTTTCTAACATAATGTTAGAAAGGTGGGAGGGAGAGCGGATGTACCCAAACCTTGGGGAACTACTATAAATACCTATGTGTTGATTGTGTATTCTAAAAAGCGGGCATAACATTAAGTCACAACACACCTAAGTAAGAAGATTGTTCGAAAAGACACAAAAACCTATTCCCCCCCCCCCACACTAGTGTTTAGCTACTCTTGAAACTAAAGACTTTCATGATATGAATGCTCTTCCACAAGGAAGGACTCATCGTGCACTAATTATTGCGATAGAACTGGGCTGCCGGAAAACTGGCTGGCCATCATCTGGTGGATCTCACGGTATCGGATAATCTCCAACCAATCTCTAAAATCTACATTTCGCCATTACTGATGCTTTTATGCAGATCTTCCCTCTCCTCCTCGAGGGGGAGAGGAAATGCAGGCCTCTCCATTTCCTTTGTTTTTATTTTTTATATTTTTAATTACGTAATTACTTATTTATAAAACTTTGGTATTAACTTATAATCTTCATTGTCGCTAATATATTTGTCCTATTATAAAATATAATATATTAATAAATCGCCTTTTCGTGATGTAAAAAATGAGACTAATATTGAATACTTTCAAATTATTATTTATCATACAAAAAAGAAGATAACCAAAGACTCACGTCGGAGATTAGAATGACGGTGATGAGAATACAATTTTTGGCTCCAATATTTACCATTATAATTATATATATATTAATGTATACTTGTAAATTTATAAATATTAGTTACATATAAATATATATACCTATATAGATCCAAAGACTCACGTCGGAGATGAGAATGACGGTGATGAGAATACAATTTTTGGCTCCAATATTTACCATTATAATTATATATATATATTAATGTATACTTGTAAATTTATAAATATTAGTTACATATAAATATATATACCTATATAGATATATAGGTATATATATATATATTATCATGTTCTCCAAATATGGAGAACATTGTTGGAGTTGCTCTAACCATGTTCTCCATATTTGAAAAATATGATACAATCGCGATCTCTAAATATAGAGATCCCACTAGAAATGCTCTCAAGAGTAAAGAAGAATCGTTAGGGGGAAGAAAACGAGGTAAATACTAAAAAAAGGAAAACTTTATTATTCTGCATGCCTCCGTCAGAAAAAAACTACAAGTACTGATAAATTGTGTCCGTTTTTTGGTATGCACTTAATTTGGGAGGTGCACGAGAAGATTCAGTCGTAGAATCGCATAATCAACCATGGAGATCATTCCCCTGCAATACTCCTCAAATACAGTAATACAGTTATATTTAATCTACGTCGTTGATCTACAAAGATGCTATGGCCGGATCATCATGCGCACCTCCGGGAGGTGCCCATACGTACAATTTTTTTATAATAACCCTACTCATCTATTTGACTGTTACAATTTTTTTAATGCTATTTAATTATTTGAGGGTTCTAGTGCCAGCTGTCGCCCATATGGAGTTTTTCAATGTAGTGAATATCGCTACACCAGGGCTATGTTTGGGATAGCTCTAGCGGATGTAAAAGCTCTATTCCATCCATTAGAGCAATTTTTATGTTGTTTGTTTCCCTTATTTTTTCAAAATCGCTTTTTTAGAACCACACTTTTTTCCTCTATTCTGGAATCCATCCTGACCCCCCGCCTTTAGCGCTCCTAAAATAGCGCTCCCCTCTTCCTGATTTCAGCAATAGTGAGAAATATTCCCAATCCACCTCTCCTCTTCCCGACCCACCTCTATGCTTTAGGGCCGCGGCTTCTCCCCTCTGTTGTTCCTCCTCTCTCTGCGCTAGGGCTGCGACTGCTCTCTTCCTCCTTCCTTCTCTATGCACTAGGGTTACTGCTGCTCTCTTCCTCCTTCCTTCTTCTATCTGTGCTAGGGTTAGATCTTGTAGTTTGACAAAGATAGAGTTCACTGAAATGTATGAAGAAGCAACATATTTCCATTGCAATGTGTTCGAGCAGAGATGCGTGCTAGATCTCTTATGCCAACATTCTCATCGCAGTCGAAATCAAGGTCCAGGAGCAATCTCATGGTGGAGGACAACATGTGTCTTGTTTACTTGGAAAATAACATCAAAATTAGAAAAAAATAAACTCATCAAACTGCAAGATCTAACCACACATCTCCATTGGTATCAAAGGGAAAATGAGAAAATACACAGCTCTGCAATTAGCCGATAGAGTATGCTGAAATGTGTTTGACGGAGATGGTTGGTTGCCTCGACAACGTCTAAACAACAACAACTAGCAAATTCAATATGAAACAACAATCATAACTCTAAAACAGCAACAACAAAAGCAATCTGAAACAACAATTACTCTAAAATAATAACAACAAAAGCTCTTTGATATATGCCTTGTTGATGCCGAAACTTAACCTCAATGAGAGTTTGGAGCCAAGGGCGTAGCTAACACCTACTTCTCCCAAACTTGATCTCCTGACCAGTCACTCAGAATCGGAAAACTAACCCTGGGCTGCAGCACGGAGGGCCCACCACTCACCCAAAATATCTCTAGAGCGCTTTCCCTCCAAAGCCAAAAGCTGGGGTGGGCACCTTGGAGGGCTTTTATAGCCAGGCCAAAATAACCCAAGGAGGAAGAAGCCAAAGAATGAACTGGATTCCCTCCAAAGGTGCCCACAGGGTTTATTTATAGAATTCCAGGCCATGTCTGCAAACAACAAAATTCTGTAGTTCTGGATATGCTATACGCAGCCCAAATTGGTCTGCCAATAGCATAACTCCACTTTTCTAAAAGGTTATTTACAGACACCCAAGGGTATCCAGGTAATTTTGCCTGTAGAACCTACAAGGTTAGCGGCCCATGAAGGCGCCTCTCGCATGAAGAAGCAAATGCTGGTGGTGAGCCGAGCATCCCCCCTGTAGGTCCTCAAAGGGTGAGTGTGGGATCCTCATGCCATCCGTCTGACTTGGAGAGAGCCTTTATTCCTAACCTTATAGTCCTTCCGCTTTCCTGGGCGAAAGCCATTCCTCCTGACTTGGCAAAAGGCCTTCAATCTCTTTGGGAGTGTGTGGGTCTGCCTACCCCACTTGCCTACTTTGACAAGCTGGAACCTGAGAGTCTATGGCTTCGTCGGGTGGTCCCACTTAGCGAATATAGGGTTGTACATGCACAAACAACAACTTATTTAAAACAACTTCAGAAATAGTTTTGTTCAAAATGTTCTATTCGATCATCAGCACTTTTATCGGTCAGAGCTATCCAAAATAGTGCCCATATCCGCAACATTCTAAACATCATGAATCTGAACTGAAAAAGATAGTTGAAGGCATTTCCCTTGTTGTACAACTCTGATCGGGTCGTCCCCCAATATATAGGCCAATTTGGTTGCATGTAAGCAAAACACCAACTCCCCCACTAACGGAGTGGGGGGTTATGGTTTAAACCTCTTTGCGCGCGATCTACGCGCCCGATCCGTGACATAACTATCACGCACTGGATCGTAACCACCTCGAGTGGGATCCTAACTCCCACACACGAGAATGCTAACAACCGTTTGGGATCCCACATGTCTGATTCCTCACATCCGGCCGGCAGTGCCGACATCCCCTCTTCTCCCCGGCCGCCTATGGCTAGGCCAGCAGGGAAGGCATCGACGGCCCCTCTTCTCCACGACAGCTTATGACTAGGTTGGTCGGGGAGGTGCCAGATATGAAGGGGTCATCCTCTCCTCCTCTTCCAGGATGCCCGTCATTTGGGCACCTAAGGGGTCACCTAGGTACTTAGGGACGGACACCCCCTATGGTTGGCCGGCGTATCGTCGACCAGGGGCTTTAGCCGGACACAAGGGGTCGGCCTCCCCCTCTAGCGCCCTCATATGGGGTGGACGCCACCCATAACCGCCCGTAAAGCAGGCAATTGGGGGTGGTTACCATGCATAACCACCACTCATTGCCTGTTGGGACATTCAGGTGAGTCGATTTTGGACCCAAGAGCAGGCGCGGTATTTTCCTAAAAATGGTGATATGTGTGCCTTAAACGGAGTTATCCTATTTACCCAGTTGGTAGTTATTGGGGGAAATTACTGGGTCGCCCCACCCCAAGCCAATAAATAGACCCCTCATCCTTCAAATTTGGCTAACTTCAGATTTCAGGATTTCTACCGAAATTCCTGTCTTTCTCTCTCTATCTTTCTCTCTTGTTTTCTCTCCACTTCACAGGTCCACCGCCATCATCCTCGCCTCCAAGGAAAAACCTGTGGCCACTTGAAAGTATCTAGCATTGACCTAAATCACCTAGAGGGGGGTGAATAAGTGAAGTTTGCGCCTTTTTGCGGAATAAAATAATCGTAAATATCAAGCACACAAACGCGGAGATTTTATAATGGTTCGCTGAGTTTGGTACATCCACTGTCCCGCCTCGCTTATCTCCCACAAAGAGCAGATTCGGCTACTTCACCAAACTAAGATTTTGTCAAATCTTATACCTCGGAGTCACAACTCCTAAACCTCAGAGACGACGCTCCTACAACTCGGAGAACAAACTCTTCTATAATTTGATCCACAAACCAGATCTACAACCTCGATACACAAACAGATCTACTCTCTCGATCCACAAACGGATCTACAAAACTAGGAGAAAAATCTCCTACACAATTTAAAATAAAATTATAATAATAAAACATGAATACAAGTCTTGATCTGACATTCTTGGAAGGGTTGATCTTGAATCTTGGAGAACTCAGAAAACTTTCAATCTTTGGTTCTTGAAACTTGGATCTTGAATCTTTAACCGACTTGGACTGGAGTAGGAAGAATCTTGAAGGAAGAAAACAGTGCAATCAAAATAGCTGGTGAAGAAGATGATCGATGAAGTGCTGCCGAACGGAAGAATATCGCGATCCAGATAGCGTGCGACCGACGGGTTCAATTTCGGGAAGATTTGGAAATTCAAAATTGCAATTAGGTTTTGGGATTCCTTATTGATTTGGAAATTATCTAAAGTATTTATAGAGAGATTCGAAATCAAACAGGTTTAAAAGGTTTCCTAAAAAGAACCCTAGAAAAAGCACTGTGCATGGCCAACGGATTCCGAACTAGAAAAAATCGAAAAACGACAAGTGTTTTTCGACCAGTTTCATCGAGTATCAGTATAACACTCGTCGAATCTGAAGATGATATTCTCCGATAAAGCCTTGGACAAAATATAAGAAAAGTTGACATAAGGCCCAACATACCCAGTGAGTATCGTCCAGGATACTCGTCAAATTCATCGAGTATCACATGGGATACTCGTCGAATTCGGTGAGTATCGCTAGTGATACTCGGCGAATTCGGCGAGTATCACTGCCTTCATGATTTTTCTGCTTTTCCTGCGAAGTTTCCCTAAGTATATACGACAAATTCGATAGGTATCGGGAAGCATACACGACAAATTCGGCGAGTATAAAGGGGATACTCATCTTTTTCGACGTATATGACTCACCATACTCGCCGAATTTTACTTGGGTAAAATTCTTCATTTCTGATTCCTGGTCTTTGGCCTTCCATGATCAGTCTCATGTACTTGGAAAAGAAGTACACCCCAATAGAGATAGTACACATGAGTTAACACAATGGCCTACACAATGAGGGATTACATTGTGTAGTCCTGTGTTTACTGACCCACTATAACCTGACATTGGTGTGTACTTCGCATTGTAAACCTGAAAGTACATAACTAGAATGTAATATCAAATACAACTTTAATTCATCTTAGCTTGACTGCACCCTTCTTCAAATCAGGATTATTGTGGATACAATACCCAACAATCTCTCCCTGTTTGAAGAAGCCAAAATCCTACAGGCTATGGTTAATTGCACATATCAAATAAAATTAACCTAAGACTTAAAAAGATAAATGAAATTAAAATTAAAAAAATAACAACGCGTATTACAAGATAATTAGATAAATCAACTATATATATATATATATATATATATATATATATATATTATATAACAAAAGTTTTTAGATTAGGGAGGGCAGCCCATAACACATAACATTGAGATATATATATAATAATTTAGGTCTTCTTGTTCTTTTTCTTCAATAGCTGCCTGTTAAAATATTATTTGGGCTTCAGATAGTACTTGGGAGGGGGTAGAAGTGTCTAAACAAAAACAAATTTAAACAGAAAAATATTTTTGCTCTGAGTGCCTGTTAAGACTGTCTCCAAATTTTCAGATAATTTTATCAAACACTTGTCCTTGTAGAACTCAATGATGTAGCATTTGTCACATAATTGACTTATGCTTACGAGATTATACTGTAATCCTTTAACATAAGCAACATCTATGAAAGAGACTGCGTCGTTGGATATCATACTGTAACCCTTTGTTGTTCAGCTGTCTGAACCTCCAAAAATGACTTTTGGTCCATCTTTGACTGGGGTGTTATAAGACCCCCCCCCCATTTTTTTTCTGAACACCGGGGTCTTAGGCCCAGAACTGCCGTTTTGTGGTGACTCCTTCACGGCCTGAAGGGTCATCACCACAAAGCACCGATTCTGCCGGCCAATTTGATCGCAGAAAAGTAGCACAATAATGTAAATGCAAACTAGTAGTCCACAGGAAATCACATATCATAGTCAATAAATCTCCACGAAGGGAGTGTCCACAGAAAATACAAATCAGAGTGCTAAACTACGGGCTTATGCCTGGTACATCATATCCTCACTACAAATCACTCATGCGGAAGCAAAAGCAGAAAAACTACTCAAGGTCGAGACTCACGGTCCCGCCTGTATGAACTCCGGAGCTAGACTGCCCCACCTCCAAGCTCACCGGTCTCTGGGGCTGCTCCTCCATGCTGGGCTCCTCGATCCCCTAAATGATGAGGTTCGAAAACCGTTAGTCTAAAAGATTAAGACCTATCATCCCCCGCCCGTTCCCCCATGGCTCCTAGGCACCGAGCGGAGAGGAAGAAAGGGGAGGACTTGAAGGGGGAGAATATCAAAAACAGATGGCAGCGGACCTATTCTAGCAATTCTATAACAGGTATAGAAAAAAGTTGAAATATGAAAAGTAACATTCACTTATGAGAGAACACATAAGCCAAGGGGTCTTTTGCAAGGCTCCCATCGTATAAAAAGTCCCATACCAATTTATACGTTGGGGTGTCGGTTATCAAACAGCAGTAAATATAAATATCAAAATTGACCTTAATTTATAAACTTGCCCACACAAGCTTATAGACCAAGGGGTCATTTTGCAGGGCCTAAAGTATAAGCGTCTCATTCCACTTATACTTTAGGTGTCAGGGTTAAATGAATCGATTATGCTATGACATGCAAGTGGGTATGATCGATGGAACATGCAAGTGCAACTCACACACCCGACTCTGTGAATACAGACCTTTAGTTCCCCCTTTCTGGAGCCGTAATCTCCCAGGATACCTCCGTAGTGGCAGACGGAAGGGTGGGTTGGGCCTCGCCCACCTCTAAACCAGTAAAGCACTACCGGTCAAACCTATCGTACGCCTCAATGCTTGGTGCACGAAGCGGACTCCTGCGTACTCTTGCCGGCTGGCGCACCAGACTTTTGTTGGCGAAGTGCTAACCACACTTGCCGAGTCAACGTCCGATAATTTTGCCGAAGAACCACCACATTAATTTTGCTTTCCTTTTATGCACATGAAAATTTAGCTTAATCAAAAACCGAGCCGAAGCTCCCCGGACCAAAACGTCCGTCTCAAACAATTGAGTCGAAGCTCCCCGGACCCAAAGTCCATCTTTTAACCATCCGAGCCGAAGCTCCCAGCTATCTTCCTGTGCTATCTGTGTTCGTGAAAAGTGCAACCCTAATTGCTAAGTTACTCTTTTCAGCTTGTTAATACAGTTTATGTTAACCCAGGACTGCCCCCGGTATTCCCTGTGAAGGGCTCTCAAGGGACACTAGGAACTATGTTGGGATTACGCCCAGCGTTCCCTTTCGCAAGGTACTTATTATTATTATTGGTTGATTCCCTTACCCATTACTTTCTCATGTTACGATAGGCTGATCCTAGGGTGATTTGACTCTACTTCACCTCGGGGAGGACGATCTTTCGTCGAACCCGAGCGCCTCTAAACCCTAGCCAAAACAACACTCTACTCATTTTATCTTCCAATGATGCTCCTAATTCTATTTATCCCTTCCAGCAAACCAACAAAACCCAACTCATGTGCTCTAATTCATAATCCAACTTATTTCCCGCAGTTTTACTAAATGCAGACCACTTAAGCTATATGACACATAAAATGGGAAGTATAGCAAATGATCATCCATCACTCATATAATAATTATTGGAGGGATATACTGTCATTTGTAGCCTAAATCCATAATTTCCAAATTTTCATAATTTAACTGATAATTTATTTATTTATTCTAATAACCAAAAGTTCCAAGTTTGAGCATGAAGTACAAGTTTTAGGAAAGATAAAATTCCACTAAATTTATGTTAAATGCAAAATGAATAATCATCTAAAAATCCAGAATCTCTCTTCATGCCAGGCCAGTACATAGTCTTCTTCAAATCCGCAGTCATCTTCGTGATGCCCGGGTGCACCGAGTATTTGTTGTGGTGGGCCTCCGCCATAATATCTTCCCGGACTTGGCCTCCTTCCGGTATATAAGTCCGACCTCTAAAGCATACCACACCATCCCTCATCGTGTAATCTCCTGCTGCACCGTTCTCCAAGGCCCAGAATATCAGCTCCAATTTGACATCTCGCCTCTATCCCTCTCTAACTCAGTCCCGGATATCGTCGGTAGCACTCACTGCAGCCAAATACTCCATATAAAGCTCGGAGTCCTCGGATGACACTAGTGTGATGTGCATATCCTCCAATCTCCTCACCAGCTCCATAGACATAGCCTAGGGCCCGGCCTCGGAAGTGGCAGCTCTCCGACTCCACGCGTCAGCCACCACGTTCGCCTTCCCTGGAAGGTAGTGCATCTCATACTGATAATCTGCTAAGAACTCCACCCAGCGCCTCTGCCTGATGTTCAGTTCCTTCTGCGTGTCCACATATTTCAGGTTCTTGTGGTCGGAGTAGATGTCGCAGTGGACTCCATAAAGATAGTGGCACCAAACCTTCAAAGTAAAAACGACTGCCCCCATCTCAAGGTCGTGCACCGGGTAGTTCTGTTCGTGATTCTTCAACTGGCGAGATGCATATGCAATCACATGACCCTTCTGCATCAGTATAGATCCCATACCCTGGTAGGAAGCATCAGTGTAGACCTGAAATCCTTCTCTCCCCGAGGGAAGAGCAAGTATGGGAGACGAGGCGAGTCGGTACTTCAGCTCCTGGAATGCTTCCTGGCACTGCGGGGTCCACACGAAAGGTACCTCCTTCTTGGTCAAAGATGTGAGCGGGAGGGCGATTCGAGAGAATCCCTCCATGAACTTCCGATAGTAACCGACAAGTCCTAGGAAACTTCGTACGTCGGTGGCTGTATTCAGCTGCGGCCAATCCCGAATTGCCTGAATCTTTGTCGGATCCACTGCCAACCCGGCTCCACTGATAATATGGCCTAAGAAGCCCACCTCCTTCAACCAGAACTGACATTTGCTAATCTTTGCATATAAATGATGCTCCCGCAGCCTCTATAGGGTCAGTGTCAGATGGCGAGTATGCTCCTCTTCCGTTCTCGAGTAGATGAGGATGTCATCGATAAACACAATGACAAACACATCTAGATACTCATTGAAAACCTGGTTCATGATGGTCATGAACGCTGATGGTGCATTGGTGAGCCCGAAGGGCATCACCGTAAACTCGAATAAACCATATCTGCTACTAAAAGCAGTCTTCTGAATATCCTCCTCTCCAATCCGAAGCTGGTCGTATCCCGACCTCAAGTCTAATTTCGAAAAGAACTGTGCCCCCTGCAGCTGGTCGAACAGCTCATCTATCCTTGGAAGTGGGTAGGTATTCCGGTCCGCCAGCTGATTTAGTGCTCGGTAGTCGATGCACAATCTGAGAGTCCCGTCTTTCTTTTTGACGAACAATACCAGGGCTCCCCATGGTGAAGAGCTTGGCCGGACAAATCCGGCTTCCACTAACTCCTGAAGCTGGCTCCTGAAACTCTGTCAATTCCCTTGGGGCCATCCGGTAAGGGGCCTTAGATGCCGGCTTGGCCCCCGGCACAAGCTCTATCTGAAAGTCCTACTCCCTGCGCGGGGGTAATCCGGGTAGTTTTTCTGGAAAGAAGTCCTCAAACTCCCGCACCACCGGGATATTCGATATAGAATTCGTGGCCTCCGCCATCTCAAACAGCACCTTGTAGACCTCCTCCCCCTGTAAATAGGCCTTAACGGCCTGTACTGAAGATAAGGGTATACGTGAGGCAGGTCTTATACCTTCGATGATGATGATAGAGTGTCACAACCCGCATTTTCTCAACGATAAAATCGTATCAGAGCAAGAGAAAACACGTGCCGTGATGCCACGCCGTGCAGGGGATAACTGCACGCGCTCAGGCAAAACTCCAGACCTTAGATTTAGGGAAAAACGTTGATTAATTATGAAAGAAAAGCAGTTATGTTGATTGGCCGTATCCCTCGGCACGGTGGATCAGCTAGTCCACAGTTAAAAGTATAAGTATACGCAGCAGAAAATAGTTTGGTTCAATTAAGTTGACACCCTAGTGAGCATAAGTGTCCCCGAGGGACAACTCGTGGTATGCACAACTCTAAAGTGAATATAATAGATATAAAAAGGTAGTCTTTTTACGCTAAGGAAATATAGTGACTTTGTTTTATAATTATGCTATGCATGATATACATATAATACTGCTTTTAGGGTTTAAAATATCTAACATGCAACCTAGCAAAAATCCTTCCCAGAAGCAAGTAAACAACCACTAAAAGGCAAAAACAGCAGTTTAAGTTCATACCCAGCATCGCAAGAAGCCACCAGTGGGCGCCAACAACCTGACACGAACCCACTGGTGAGTATGTATGTCTATACAGAAAAGTAAAGAACTACCTCACAAAATCGGGATCAGCTGTCTCAGCTACCCAAGAGGCCACAAACCAGCCCCTCCAAAAGAACTAGCCGTTTAACCGGCTACAACCTGGACCTGAGGCATTCAAGAAAAGAACACCTCAGCAAGGAAATAATCAAAAGTGTAAATAAAGCATTAGAGTTAAGAGCAAAAGAAGGGTTTACCAACCCGACAACAAGCTGCTATAAGCAAAAGAAAGGGCATGACAGTAAGAAAAGAGCACTGTCTAAAGCACAGCAAAGCACACCAAGTGCAAGCAATAAAAGCAACATGCTCAACGAAAGAGTCTAACATTCCTAATACGTGGGTAAGTGGCAGTGGTCAAAAAACATGGATCTGAATACATAACCAAAATCAGATCCAACAAAAAGGGCTAAGGGGTTGCCAGTGGCAGCTTTAGGGTCCCACACACCAACCCAAACCAGGGCAAACAGACGGTGGCCACAACTCTCCACGTCAAAATCCACCCCTCGAGAGGCCACTAAAACTCCACCACCTGCCACGACCCAAGAGTCGGCAAGCAAAGATTTGCCGAACACCCAATACCACCCACTAAAGGAAGGGAAAAGTCACACTAACAATCCTAAGGTACACATGAACTCAGGACAGAAATGTCGAGCCCACTCGACGCAGCGTTGAGTAAGCTCCACTCACCTGACGCCTAAAAATACTTAGCCGCAAGTCCTACGCTGGGTGACGGCGTTGAGTGAGCTCGGCTCACTCGACGAGCTCACTCGACGCTATCAGCGCTTTCCACTTAGGGTAAACGTAAGTCTTGCTAAAATCGCAGCCTAAGCCCTCTCATACGCGAAGACAGAGAGTTGGAGATTTAATCCCAACCCACCGTTCCGTCCTAACTACTCGGAGCTACCGCAACTAACCCTAAGATGTAACTAACAGCAACCTCACCCTAACTCTAGCTACCCACTGGACACTAAACCTCCGACAAAAAGAGAACATTGATTAAAATTCCAGAAAAAGAAATGAATAATCAACACTTGATTAAAAGCTTGATGAAATAATTCAACCTGCTGCCCTAGGGAGGAAAAACAAGGAGAACAGAGCTTATGCACAAGAAATAAAAACAGATCATGGGTTAGAAATAAATTTGGCATGGGCAAGGGGCCACTTGCCTCTATCTCTTCGGAAAAACAAACAACAGCCGCACCACGGCTTGGCTCCGGCGGCAAGATCGGCCACCAGGAAGACCAAAGCTGAAACTTGAGGGAAGAAAGAAATCAGATAATTAGAAATTCCTGGAATCGAACCCTAAATCAAGAAAAACTTACATGGAAGGGAAGATCTAGCCGAGAGCAAACCGAATCAGCTATCACACGAGAAAAACGGGCTCTAACCTTCCCGAAATCGCCGACCAAAACAACCACCGCCTCCTCTCAAAACCCTTCCGCTGAAAGCTCTCCAGACTCGGGAATGATGAAAAATGAGGAGGAAAAATAGTTCACGGCAACAAAAGATGATTTCAGGAAAAAGGTACGGAACACGCCCAAGACACGCCCGTGACACGGCCCGACACGCCCGTGTCACGGGGCGTGTACTCACACACTCGACGAACGTCGATCTCCACTCGACGAAAACACGGGACACGCCCCCAGACACGCCCGTGACACGGCCCGACACGCCCGTGTCACGGGGCGTGTACTCACGCACCTACCCACTCGACGAAAGTCGATCTCCGCTCGACGAAGCAAGGGACACGCCCTGTGACATGCCCGTGTCACAGGCCGTGTACCAACTCGAACACCGCCCGACGATCGTGGAGCACCGATCGTCGAACAGAGAGACACGCTCCAATGTCACGCCCGTGTTCGACACGACACGCTCGTGACAGGGCCGTGTTCTCACTAAACACCGCCTGACGACCATCGAGCGCAGCTCGACGAACCGAAGGGGGACACGCCCGTGACACGCCCGTGTCACGGCCGTGTTCCTACAAAAACCCTGTCGACCAAAAATTCGTCGACCGGAGAAACGGGAGCTCTACCCGAGCACGACACGCCCTGGGTCACGGGCGTGACCCAGGCCGTGTCACCCAAACTTACACAGAAAAGAAACCTGCCAGCACCTAGCAAACAAGAGACAAGGCACCAGCCTACAAGCTCAGCCACAACAGGCCACGCACAGCACAACAAACATTACAAACATGCAGCTAACAAAACAACGCCGAAACGACGCGAAGGCAAACGATCTCGGATTTCGACCAAAACTCGCACCGTAGCTAAACAACCAAGCCACGAAAACAACGACGAGGTCGAAAACAACATCCGACGATCGAACACTCGGGCTAACACCTCCCGAAGCCAAAACGCAAGCATTTCCCTAAGAGGCCCAACCGAGTCACCAAAACAGACTCCGGCTAGCTGGGGAAACTTGCCAACTGGCTACAACCAGGCTACAGAAGGAACCTACAGAGCTAGGACCGCGCTCTACAACGACGAAGGGCCGGAAATGCGTCATCGTAACGCCAATCCAAAATCAAACAAAACGCAGAAAAAACCGGGGGCGTTACAGCCACTCCCCATAAAAGAAAGTTTCGCCTCGAAACTTTACTCACAACACTCTTATGAAGAAGGAGAGAGAAAGAGCCAGGAAAGGACTATATAATCATAAATAAAACAAAACATACCAGGCACAAGCTCAGGGAAACAGATGAGGGTGAGCCTCCCTCATAGCCGACTCCAACTCCCAAGTCGCGCTTTCTACATCCTGATTCCTCCATAAAACTTTTATCCATCGGAATAGACTTCTTCCGCAGCGCACGAACCTGAGAATCCAGAATGCGGACAGGCACCTCCACATAAGAAAGATTCGGCTCCAACTGAGGCACAGAATCCAAAACCTGCCTGCCATTCGATACACATTTCCGCAGCTGACTGACGTGGAAGACATTATGCACGGCAGGGAAATTTGCGGGCAACGCCAGCCTATAAGCTGATATCCCAATCCGCTCAACAATCGGAAACGGCCCCACGAACCTCGGGTCCAACTTCCTGTTCTTGCCAAAACGCTTGACTCCGATCAACGGGGAGACCTTTAAGAACACGGAGTCCCCCACCAAAAACTCCAAATCCGACCTACGCCGATTGGCATTTTTCTCATATCTCTCCTGGGCTATCCGAAGCTTTTCCCGAATAAGCTTCACAGCAGTTTCCATCTCCTCGAGTGCTTCTGGACCCAACAAAGGCCTCTCGCCAACCTCAGCCCAAAACAAGGGAGTCCTGCAGCGCCTCCCATACAAAGCTTTAAAAGGAGCCATTTGCAAGATTTCTTGATAACTGTTATTATACGCAAATTCCATAAGCCGTAAGCGCTCATCCAACGCTCCTCCGTGCTCCAGAACATAGCATCGGATCATATCTTCCACAATCTGATTTACTCGCTCCGTCTGACCATTGGTCTGGGGATGATAGGCTGTGGAATATCTCAAATCTGTACCCAACCCTTCTTGAAGGCTCTTCCAAAAACGAGACGTAAACCTGGAGTCTCGATCTGATATGATACTCACGGGTACACCATGCAATCTAATAACCTCATCCAAATACAGCTCGGCTATCTTCCTCATCGGATAATCGATCTTAAATGGTACGAAGTGAGCACTCTTCGTCAATCTGTCTACGATCACCCAAACTGAATCATGCCCTTTAGGATATCTCGGTAAGCCTGTGATGAAATCCATTGAGATACTCTCCCACTTCCACATCGGAATCTCTAAGGGAGTTAGCTTGCCACCAGGCCTCCCATGGTCGGCCTTCACACGCCTGCAAGTGAAGCACTCAGAAACAAATCTGGCTACGTCCTTCTTCATCCCATACCACCACGCAATCTGCTTTAAATCATGGTACATTTTGGTAGACCCTGGGTGGTAGGCAACACTAGATCTGTGGGCTTCTCTGCACACCATATTCCGGATATCTCCAACTGCGGGAATGCAAAACCTGCCACGATACTTCAAGGTACCCGCGTCATCTATAGAGAAATCTGGTAATTCACCTTTTTCAGCTCGAAGGTACAAATGCAAAAGATCGGGATCATCTTTCTGATGCAGTCGCGTAAGCGCAATCCACGAAGGTTCTGCCACTGCCAAGCTACTCTGCGAATCGCAGCTTCCCACAGAAATGTCCATCAAAAGAAACTCTTCCACAAGACGCTCGGCGGAGAGATTGAAAATCTTTCCTGACTTCCGACTTAGGGCATCGGCCACCACATTCGCCTTACCCGGATGATACTGGATTTCAACATCATAGTCGGCCACGTACTCCAACCACCGCCGCTAGCGCAGATTCAACTCTCTCTGAGTGAAGACATACTTCAAACTCTTATGATCCGTGAAAATCTTGCACTGCGCGCCATACAGCAAATGCCTCCATAATTTCAACGCATAGATCACAGCTGCAAACTCCAGGTCATGCGTAGGGTAATTCCTCTCATGAGTCTTTAGCTGCCTCGACCCATACGCAATCACCTTCCCGCCCTACATCAAAACGCAGCCCAGTCCGACGTGTGACGCGTCCACATATATATCATACTCACTATCTTCAGTAGGCAAAGACAAAACTGGAGCTGAACATAACCTTCTTTTTAATTCCTCAAAAGCCTCCTCACACTTGCCATCCCATATGAAGGTTGCATTCTTCTGCGTCAACCTGGTCAACGGCGCAGACAAAGTAGAGAATCCCTTTACGAATCTCCTATAATATCCAGCCAAGCCCAAGAAGCTTCTGATCTCTTTGGGAGTAACAGGCCTCGCCCATTCCATAACAGCAGCGATCTTTTCTGGGTCCACCGATATTCCATCCTTATTCACCACGTGGCCGAGAAAAGAAACTTGAGGCAACCAAAATTCACACTTGCTCAGCTTGGCGTAAAGCTTATGGTCTCTCAGAGTCGCCAAGACCAGACGCAGATGCCGATCATGCTCCTCCGCATCTTTGGAATACACCAAAACATCGTCTATAAAGACAATCACAAACTTATCCAGGAAGTCTTTGAAAACTCTGTTCATCAGATCCATAAAAGCTGAGGGCGCATTAGTCAAACCAAATGACATAACTAAAAACTCAAAATGCCCATGACGAGAGCGGAACGCCATCCGCGGAACATCTGACTCCCGAATCCTCAACTGGTGATAGCCCGATCGAAGATCTATCTTGGAAAACACGGCACTACCACGCAGTTGGTCAAACAGATCGTCAATTCGAGGCAAAGGGTACCTGTTCTTAATAGTAACCTTGTTCAGTTCTCTATAGTCGATGCATAGCCTCATCGACCCATCCTTCTTTTTAACGAACAGCACTGGAGCACCCCACGGTGAAGAACTCGGCCTAATGAATCCTTTTGCCAACATCTCATCCAGCTGACTTCGCAACTCTTCCAGCTCTCGCGGGGCCATCTGGTACGGCGCCTTGGCAAAAGGACGCGTGCCTGGCTCCAAATCTATAGCAAACTCGACATCTCGATCGGGTGGGAGACCGGGAAGATCATTAGGAAACACATCGGAGAAGTCACACACCACAGGGATCTCTTGCAAACACGGCACTCTAACAACAGCCCCTACCAGAGAGACCACACAGGCAGAACAACCAGAATCAAGCAACTTCCGAGCACGCACCGCAGAAATGACTGGAGACTCCTAGAGAGAATACCCATAAACGCTCCCTGGCTGACCGTTGTCCTTTACGAAGTCCAAGCACTTACCCTTGCACTGGATCACAGCATCGTACCTTGACAACCAGTCCATGACCAAGATAACATCGAAGTCCTCCAGGTCAATCACCTTCAGATCTGCCTTGGCTAGAAAATCCCCCAACAAGATCGGACAATCAAGGACACCCAGGTCCGTAACCACAGAGTCACCGGAGGGGAACTTAACGCAAAAGGCACCACCAACACGATCTAGGCCCAAACTGAACCGCTCCACAAAGGTTCTAGCCACAAACGAGTGGGTAGCGCCTGAATCGAAGAGAACGCGCGCCCAGCGGTTCTTTACCTTAAATCGTCCTACAAATAGCGCACGCATCTAAGGAAACAAACGCTAAAACGAAAACTACAACCTCAAAGGGATCATAACGAAACGACTGAGGAGAAGTCAAACCTGAGATAACCTGGGTCGAAGTCTGCGCTTCGTCTGCCGAAAGCACATTCAGCTTCCCCTTTCCTTTATACAATTGCTGAGGCGGTGGCAAAGCCTGGAGGGGTACTGGCTGCAGAATAGGCTGGGACTGTGGGCACCTTGTCTTGAGATGACCCTTCTGCCCACACTAAAAACAGACTTTATCTCTCGACCAGCAACGGGCAGCCTCATGCCCCTTCCTTCCACATAAGGCACACACCAAGTCTCCTCTGGGAGCACCCTGAATTGCGTGCACCTGTTCCTTCTTCTGCGCTCCAAACCTTTTGAAACACTTCTCAAAGGGGTGGCCTGGTCGGCCACAGAAACAACAAACCTCTTTGCTCTTCTTTCTCGAGACCGCATCGGGTACCTGAGGGCTCTTCCCTCCACCGGACTTTCGCTTATCCTTCCACAACTGCTGACCTCTATTCTTGGCATTCTCAATGGCCTCAACCCTCAAGGCATCTTCGACCACGCTGGCATAACTGACTGCGCCGTAGGCATTCGCTAACTGCTGAATGTCGCTTCTCAGTCCACCCAGAAATCTCTTAACTCGGTCTGCTTCAACACTCACCAGACCAGGAGCAAACCGACTCAACTTACTGAACTCAATCTCATACTCACTGACCGTGAGTTTCCTCTGCTTCAAATGGAGAAAGTCATTCATCAGCCGGTCCCTCTCGACTGAAGGCAAAAACTTACTCAACAGCATCCCTTTAAATGACTCCCAAGAGCATCCTGCCACCAAGCTCTCCTTCTCCCTCAACCACCAATTCTTTGCTAAGCCCTTGAGCTGGTAGGCAGCGAGCATCACTCTCTGATCATCCGTAATCCCCGAATAAGAGAACATCTCCTCAATAGAAATCAGCCAGTCATCCAAAATCATGAAATCTGCTTGCCCATCATAAGTAGGGGGTCTCAGTCGCTGAAACTGGGATATAAACGCCATCTCCGGAGGCACCACAACCAAAGGCACGGGAGGAGCAGGAGGGGCAGGAACAGCTACCCCCTCAGCGGGGTCCGGAACTCTCGGGGCCTGTCCCGCCACCACTGCTACTAGGGACTGAATCTGAGCCTGCATAGCCACCACCTGCCTCGATAGGGTCTCATTACTCTGCCGCAGGTTTTCTACCAACGCCTCGCTCTGCGCTCCTGACGTCTCACCCTCGGATTGGGGGGTCGACCTCATTGCAGGACGTCTCGCCATCCTATAATCGCACAAGCTTTAGACGAAACTTAGCCCAACAGCTAGAACAAAACTACCAGGTACAGACAAACACACTTAAATATGAACTTCAACTGCAAAACTTGCTCTGGGAGTTGTTTTATCATGATGATGTTATGCTTAACCTAAGATGGTTCACCACCATCATACTAACTCATGTGCCTAAACCATGAATGCATGTATTTGTATTCTTTTTGACTCAAAACCATGTGTGTACATATGTCATCTTGCAAATCTTTAGCTTAACACGTTGTGCTTATGAAATGTTATGTTATGCATGATGTGCTATGCATTCTAAAAAAAGGCCTTAATGCATGCCATGGGCGGCGTACACATGAAAATGTTATGCATCCCATACTACATAACATTCCCATGCAACGAAAAAAGAAAACGTGCTAGCCGCATTCATGTGGTGAGGTTATGCATCCCATACTACATAACCCTCACATGTTGCCTCCTATGGTGGATCCATATACAAACACATATTATGCATCCCATACTACATAATATGCCCCGTATACTTCTTTATGCTCATGAGTGTAGTGTTCGTGCTTTAGCCAAGACGTGCTGATGACATATCGGTGTGTGTATGGTATGACGCTAACCACTAATGCAAACAAGGGGAAAGGTTGCCCGACCATTTGTCAAGCAACCTGGATCTGATACCAACTGTCACAACCCGCATTTTCTCAACGATAAAATCGTATCAGAGCAAGAGAAAACACGTGCCGTGATGCCACGCCGTGCAGGGGATAACTGCACGCGCTCAGGCAAAACTCCAGACCTTAGATTTAGGGAAAAACGTTGATTAATTATGAAAGAAAAGCAGTTATGTTGATTGGCCGTATCCCTCGGCACGGTGGATCAGCTAGTCCACAGTTAAAAGTATAAGTATACGCAGCAGAAAATAGTTTGGTTCAATTAAGTTGACACCCTAGTGAGCATAAGTGTCCCCGAGGGACAACTCATGGTATGCACAACTCTAAAGTGAATATAATAGATATAAAAATTTAGTCTTTTTACGCTAAGGAAATATAGTGACTTTGTTTTATAATTATGCTATGCATGATATACATATAATACTGCTTTTAGGGTTTAAAATATCTAACATGCAACCTAGCAAAAATCCTTCCCAGAAGCAAGTAAACAACCACTAAAAGGCAAAAACAGCAGTTTAAGTTCATACCCAGCATCGCAAGAAGCCACCAGTGGGCGCCAACAACCTGACACGAACCCACTGGTGAGTATGTATGTCTATACAGAAAAGTAAAGAACTACCTCACAAAATCAGGATCAGCTGTCTCAGCTACCCAAGAGGCCACAAACCAGCCCCTCCAAAAGAACTAGCCGCTGAACCGGCTACAACCTGGACCTGAGGCATTCAAGAAAAGAACACCTCAGCAAGGAAATAATCAAAAGTGTAAATAAAGCATTAGAGTTAAGAGCAAAAGAAGGGTTTACCAACCCGACAACAAGCTGCTATAAGCAAAATAAAGGGCATGACAGTAAGAAAAGAGCACTGTCTAAAGCACAGCAAAGCACACCAAGTGCAAGCAATAAAAGCAACATGCTCAACGAAAGAGTCTAACATTCCTAATACGTGGGTAAGTGGCAGTGGTCAAAAAACATGGATCTGAATACATAACCAAAATCAGATCCAACAAAAAGGGCTAAGGGGTCGCCAGTGGCAGCTTTAGGGTCCCACACACCAACCCAAACCAGGGCAAACAGGCGGTGGCCACAGCTCTCCACGTCAAAATCCACCCCTCGAGAGGCCACTAAAACTCCACCACCTGCCACGACCCAAGAGTCGGCAAGCAAAGATTTGCCGAACACCCAATACCACCCCCTAAAGGAAGGGAAAAGTCACACTAACAATCCTAAGGTACACATGAACTCAAGACAGAAATGTCGAGCCCACTCGACGCAGCGTTGAGTAAGCTCCACTCACCTGACGCCTAAAAATACTTAGCCGCAAGTCCTACGCTGGGTGACGGCGTGGAGTGAGCTCGGCTCACTCGACGCTGTCAGCGCTTTCCACTTAGGGTAAACGTAATTCTTGCTAAAATCGCAGCCTAAGCCCTCTCATACGCGAAGACAGAGAGTTGGAGATTTAATCCCAACCCACCGTTCCGTCCTAACTACTCGGAGCTACCGCAACTAACCCTAAGCTGTAACTAACAGCAACCTCACCCTAACTCTAGCTACCCACTGGACACTAAACCTCCGACAAAAAGAGAACATTGATTAAAATTCCAGAAAAAGAAATGAATAATCAACACTTGATTAAAAGCTTGATGAAATAATTCAACCTGCTGCCCTAGGGAGGAAAAACAAGGAGAACAGAGCTTATGCACAAGAAATAAAAACAGATCATGGGTTAGAAATAAATTTGGCAAGGGCAAGGGGCCACTTGCCTCTATCTCTTCGGAAAAACAAACAACAGCCGCACCACGGCTTGGCTCCGGCGGCAAGATCGGCCACCAGGAAAACCAAAGCTGAAACTTGAGGGAAGAAAGAAATCAGATAATTAGAAATTCCTGGAATCGAACCCTAAATCAAGAAAAACTTACATGGAAGGGAAGATCTAGCCGAGAGCAAACCGAATCAGCTATCACACAAGAAAAACGGGCTCTAACCTTCCCGAAATCGCCGGCCAAAACAACCACCGCCTCCTCTCAAAACCCTTCCGCTGGAAGCTCTCCAGACTCGGGAATGATGAAAAATGAGGAGGAAAAATAGTTCACGGCAACAAAAGATGATTTCAGGAAAAATGTACGGAACACGCCCAAGACACGCCCGTGACACGGCCCGACACGCCCGTGTCACGGGGCGTGTACTCACAAACTCGACGAACGTCGATCTCCACTCGACGAAAACACGGGACACGCCCCCCAGACATGCCCATGACACGGCCCGACACGCCCGTGTCACGGGGCGTGTACTCACGCACCTACCCACTCGACGAAAGTCGATCTCCGCTCGACGAAGCAAGGGACACGGCCTGTGACACGCCCGTGTCACAGGCCGTGTACCACCTCGAACACCGCCCGATGATCGTGGAGCACCGATCGTCGAACAGTGAGACATGCCCCAATGTCACGCCCGTGTTCGACACGACACGCCCGTGACAGGGCCGTGTTCTCACTAAACACCGCCTGGCGACCATCGAGCGCAGCTCGATGAACCGAAGGGGGACACGCCCGTGACACGCCCGTGTCACGGCCGTGTTCCTACAAAAACCCTGCCGACCAAAAATTCGTCGACCGGAGAAACGGGAGCTCTACCCGAGCACGACACGCCCTGGGTCACGGGCGTGACCCAGGCCGTGTCACCCAAACTTACACAGAAAAGAAACCTGCCAGCACCTAGCAAACAAGAGACAAGGCACCAGCCTACAAGCTCAGCCACAACAGGCCACGCACAGCACAGCAAACATTACAAACATGCAGCTAACAAAACAACGCCGAAACGACGCGAAGGCAAACGATCTCGGATTTCGACCAAAACTCGCACCGTAGCTAAACAACCAAGCCACGAAAACAACGACGAGGTCGAAAACAACATCCGACGATCGAACACTCGGGCTAACACCTCCCGAAGCCAAAACGCAAGCATTTCCCTAAGAGGCCCAACCGAGTCACCAAAACAGACTCCGGCTAGCTGGGGAAACTTGCCAACTGGCTACAACCAGGCTACACAAGGAACCTACAGAGCTAGGACCGCGCTCTACAACGGCGAAGGGCCGGAAATGCGTCATCGTAACGCCAATCCAAAATCAAACAAAACGCAGAAAAAACCGGGGGCGTTACATAGAGTCCCCGTGCCTCACGGTGATCCTCTTCGCTTGACAATCAATCTGGGCATGGTTCTATTGTAACCAAGTCATGCCCAGGATCAGCTCGAAGAAGGGCATCCTTAGGACCGTTGCCAATACCTCGAACGACTTTCATCCAATCTCCATCTCCATGCTGCAGTGGGTAGAGGTGAGTATCTCTGATCCGTCGGCTAGACGCACCCTTCTCATCTGGCCTGTGAACCGTTCCACTCCTTCCAGCCCTTCCAGAAAGCCCTCCGACACAAACGAGTGCGAGGCACCCGTGTCGAACAGAGTATAGGCGGGCTGCCGCTGATGAAGACTATACTTGGGACGGTTAAATGTCTTAGTAATTTATAACGAGTTTTTCCTTCCTATTTATTCTACTTAGGGCAGTTCTACTGGTTGGGCAATTGAGAAAGGGAATTTAATTTAAACAATTTAAATATCTTGGCGTACCTGCTATGACCTGCTCTGGATTCCGAGGCTGCGCTAGGTCCAGAGCATACACCTGCTCCCTTTCTTGTCTTCGATCCCCTCCCTGGTAACCACGTCCTCCGCCGTGTCGTCGGTCTCCGAAATGCTGAGCAGGCGGGCCACCCTATGGTGCTGGAGGTGGTGCCCCCCTCATGGGGCAGTTTCTCCGGAGGTGTCCCACCTGATGACAATGGATGCACTCCGGTGGGGGATACACCATACCCCCGGGTCTCGGCATCTCCTGTATCCGAAGAGGTTGAGGGGCCAATATCAGCTGCTTTCTCGTCTCCTGCCTCACCTCCTGACTAGGCTGGTCCTCTGTCTTTCTCCCATCTGGTATAGTGCCTCGCCGTTGATCATTTCTGGCCCTCCGGCCCTGATCCTCCGCTTGCCACCTCTGGCCCCGAGTGGTGTGCCAATCAGCCTCAATACTCTTTTGCATCTCCAAAATCCGGGAGATAGGCCCATCAGATACAAACAACAAGGCCTCCCTCAACTCCTCTTTCAGACCCTTATAGAATCTCTTGATGTATCCTGCTTCGTCCAGCTGGTAAGAACCTGCATATCGAGCCAAATGGTCGAACTCTCGATGGTACTCCACCACCGTCCTGGTGCCCTGCTTCAGCTGTAAGAACCGCTCCTCCAACTCATCCCTGGCCGACTGCGGAACAAAATGCTCCAGCAGCGTGGCCCTAAATTCCTCCCAGGTAATCTCCGCAACCTCCTTATCGACAAACATCGTGTCCAACAACGTCTTCCACCATCTCTTGGCATGGGACTCCAAGCAAGATACCACAAAAGCCACCCTCTCCTCCCATGTGCATCGTATCCCGATCAACATCTCGTACATAATATCCAGCCACTCCTTTGTCCGCACTGCCGACTCTGTCCCCAAGTAGGACGGGTGAGAGAGTCCTCAGAAGGTGCTCATCCAGTTGGCCCCTGGGTTTGGCTGCTGGGCCGGAACCTGCTGAGCCCGGAAGGCCTCAAGGATAGCTTTAAGAGTTTGCCCCATGTCTGACTGAAGGAAAGGTGTGGGGACCATGGGAGGTGGTGCAATGTCCGCAGTCTGCTGAGCCCCGCCTTGTAGGGTAGGCTGAGCTGGGGGCTGCAAAACGAACTACATTAGTAGGTAATCGACTCAATACCTAATTAAGAAGTGGATAATTTACATTTACATGTGATCCCTCATATGGCCACACCACTGCTTCCGCTGCTTAGTTTGTCCCCAAACTAGGCTCGCTCGGGGATGACCCAGGGTTGTGGACTGCTACTTTTCGATCGAGGTTTGCTTTGATACCACTTGTAAGACACCCCCCCCCCCCCCCGTTTTTTTTCAACACTGGGGTCTTAGGCACAGAACCGTCGTTTTGCGGTGACTCCTTCACGCCTTGAAGGGTCATCACCACAAAGCGCCGATTCTACCGGCCAATTCGATCGCAGAAAAGTAGCACAATAATGTAAATGCAAACTAGCAGTCCACAGGAAATCACATATCATAGTAAATAAATCTCCATGAAGGGAGTGCCCATAGAAAATACAAATCAGAGTGCTAAACTACGGGCTTATGCCCAGTACATCATATCCTCACTACAAATCACTCATGCGGAAGAAAAAGCAGAAAAACTACTCAAGGTCGAGACTCACAGTCCCGGATGTATGAACTCCGGAGCTAGACTGCCCCACCTCCAAGCGCACCGGTCTCTGGGGCTGCTCCTCCATGCTGGGCTCCTCGATCCCCTAAATGATGCGGTTCGAAAACCGTTAGTCTAAAAGACTAAGTCCTATCATCCCCCGCCCCTTCCCCCATGGCTCCTAGGCACCGAGCGGAGAGGAAGAATGGGGAGGACTTGAAGGTGGAGAATATCAAAAACAGATGACAGCGGACCTATTCTAGCAATTCTATAACAGGTATAGACAAAAGCTGAAATATGAAAAGTAACCTTCACTGATGAGAGAACACATAAGCCAAGGGGTCTTCTACAAGGCTCCCATCGTATAAAAAGTCTCATACCAATTTATACGTTGGGGTGTCGGTTATCAAACAGCAGTAAATATAAATATCAAAATTGACCTTAATTTATAAAATTGCCCACACAAGCTTATAGGCCAAGGGGTCGTGAAAGAAATTGTACCTAATCACCTAGAGGGGGGGGGGGGTGAA
This sequence comes from Platanthera guangdongensis, assembly GCA_039583875.1. Taxonomy (NCBI): domain Eukaryota; kingdom Viridiplantae; phylum Streptophyta; class Magnoliopsida; order Asparagales; family Orchidaceae; genus Platanthera; species Platanthera guangdongensis. The sequence goes on from CM077147.1 coordinate 68,922,508, forward strand.
TAGGTGACTAAATCTTTTTAAACTTTTAGGCACATTATTCACAGATTTATAACTACTTCTTTACAGCAATCAATCAGTAATCACAGAATAAAGCATGCACACAGTGAACACACAGATTTATAGTGGTTCCCCAAGGTTTGGGTACATCCACTTTCCCCCTTCGCCTATCTAGTAGTGTACTAGACTCGGCCAAACTTCTCCACTATACCTCAGATCCTCAGATCTTACACTCAGAACCCCAAACAGGTTCCTACAGCTCAGGCCCAAGGCACTACAACTCAGTCTTCACAAAGACCTACACTCGGCCATAAGGCCTACACTCAGAGATATGGATCTCCTACACTCAGGCACACAGGCCCTACCACTCAGCCTTTATAATTGCAGGCTTACAACTCAGATCCCTAAGGATCCTACAAGAAATTAAGAATACAATGAATATACCTACAACTCAGAATAAGAGAGAAGAGTTGATAGGTTCTTGATGAGTTCTTGGAAGAACTCTGATGAGATCAACCTCACTTGGCTTTCTTTAAACCTTCTTGAATGTAGAACACAATAGGGTTGATACTCTCTGCAACTGATCTTCAATCACTGCAACTTGAGAATCAGATCTGGTTCTGAAACCTCCTTCACAGCATGGTTCCAACGGTTGTCTTCTTGGAAGGAGCTCTCTCTCTCCAACTAGTTAGATCTCCACTTGAATTGATTCTTCAATGAATAGCTATATCTTCTTCTCTTATTGGTGTTGTTAATCATCTTCTACTGTTGACAGAATAAGCCTTTATATAGGCCTTCTTCATGGTGATCGGCTGATCCGGTTCCTAACAGCTTTCTGACATCTTTGACAGGTACAGTAGACCGGCTGGAATGGCAGCTGTCATGTCATCCAGTCACTTCTTGAAATATCTGTAACTGTCTGAAAGTGTCGAGACAGTCTGTCTTTAAGTGTCGACACTTATAGACTAAGTGTCGATACAAGTTGACTAAGTGTCGACACTAGCCTTCAAGGTGTCGACACCACTCCTTGTGTTGTAGAATTTACTTCTCGACACTGCTTCTTCATCTTGTGTCGACACTGATATTGTGTGTCGACACAACTCCTTGTGTTGTAATACTTAGTTGATTTCTTGTAAGTGTCGACACATCTCCTTTGTGTCGACACATCTTCTTCTGTTGAACTTGTTCAGTGTCGACACATGCCTTCTGTGTTGATACTTGCTGGGTGTCGACACATCTCCTTTGTTTCGACACTTGTACTTAGAATTTGTTGAACTTTGCTGAGTGTCGACACAACTTCCTAGTGTCGACACTTTCTTCATGTATTGAGTCTTCTGTTGTTTGTCGACACATTCTTTATTATGTCGACACTTTCTTCATGTGCTGAGTCTTCTGCTGTGTGTCGACACATACTTCATTATGTCGACACTTATACTTAGACTCTGTTGAAATTTGCTGAGTGTCAATACAGCCTCCAAGTTTCGACACTTTCTGATGTAGAAAAATTTCCTCTGGGTGTCGACACTGCTTCTAAGTGTCGACACTGCTTCACTGGACAGTTCTTCAATGAGTGTCGACACATCCTGTATGTGTCGACACTTTCCTCCTGGTGTCGACTCTGCATTCCTGGTGTCGACACAATTACTGCAAGTGTTGACACTGCTTCTCTGGGTGTCGACACTTTCCTCCTGGGTGTCGACACATGGACTTAGAAACTTTTCAGCTTTCCCTGCAAATACTTAACCTGCAAAAATAAACTCAAAACACATCAAATACATTTTGATGTATATCATTGAGTAGGGTGGGCTTCTTCAAATCAGGTACATTTATTCCAATGTACCCAACAATCTCCCCCTATTTGGAGAAGTCATAACCCTTAGTCAACGATATACACCATACATAACAAAATTACAGTATGATGTAAAGCAGGATTATATAACAGGGTAAATTCATAAACATGTATTAAACAAAACATTTATATACCAATATCTTAGAACAATTATGTAATAGAATTAACACACATCACATAGTTCTAAGAACTTCATCATTTTCATTATCCAAAAGTTTACAGTAGGGTTTAATACAAGTGATTACACATGTAAACTTAAGAAAAATTCTATTATATTTCTGCTCAGCCTCCTTGATAACTATGCCCTTTCCAGATTGTATCTTTGCTTGGACTGGAGCTTTAGTATCTTCAGCAGCAACAGGCTTCTTTCCTTTCAGATCCTTATTCTTTAGCTCCTCAGCTTTGATCTTCTTCCTTTCAAAGTAATGATAAGGCTTGGCAAAGTACTTGCTAGGCTCCTGGGCAGTAGGAGGTAGCTTTCCCATCTTTGCCTTTCTTCTATACTGCACAATGGCTTCTTGCCTAGTCTCATGCTTCCTCCACTCCAGTTCAGAAAACCACTTGTTTCTATCTTGAATATTGTCTTTGGCAGCCTTCCATGCAGTTAAGATAATATTCCTTGAAGTGGGGCTCCACTGTTCAAAGTCAGGCCTAAGTTCAGCTTGCTCTCTGAATCTCTTCTTAGACAATTGAGTCTCTTGTTCTTTGAGCAAAGCTTCTTGTTCTTTCAGTATAGCCTCTGGCACTGGTTGAACCACTTTTTCTATGATGATCTTCTGATTTCCCTCAGGAGGGCTATACATTGATTGTATGTCTGCATGTATCATATCAAAGTCTGGAGGAGGGTAGATCACTTGAGCTACTTCAGCTTGCTCACCTCCAAGATAAGCAGGATTAATCCCAGACTCTGCTACATTGTCATCATCACACAATGGAGGATTTCCAAGGGTGGCTCTGATGGAATTGGAAATCCATTTTACATGATCAGAGCTGTCTTTGACTAACACCCTCTCCCCCTTTATGACTTCTCTAATAATATGATCCCTCAGATCATCTTTCTGAAATCTTATTTGTGCATTCAAATAGTTTACTCCATCCTTAAAGTAAGGTTTCAACCTTTGGAGTTTTTCAGTGATTAGCTTCTGAGAATCTTGAATTGCAGAAGTAACAGCAATTAGACTCTCTTGCAATACTTTGTCAAATTCTTCTTTAGCAGTAGCATTAGATGTAGTCTGACCAACAGCTATATTTTTCATTTCTGTTACTATTGCATTGTGTGAAGTAGTTAAATTATCATTCATTCTCAGCTGGTTCTCCAGAACATAGCCTTGCTTCACTGCAATATCATCCACTTGAGCTTTTATCTTCTCTTGATGTGTAGTCAAGTAGACCACTGCATTTCCTCCCTTGTGGAAGCAGTCAGTCATCTCTTTCTTATTCATATTCATCTCAAATCTTATGGATTTAATATCTTGTGCTAGATCAAATTGTAGAGATTTATTGCTTTCATCTATATATTTTTCAATTGCTAGCCTTTGCTCATCTATCTTTATCTATAAAGCCACCATCAATGAACTGTAATCTGTTGATGGTGCTGGCCGTAGTGTAGGCTATGGTGAAATTATTTGCAGAGCTTTCTTATAATTCTTGCTCCTTCTTTTAAAGACTTGAAATTTTCTCTTTTTGGCTCTTGTAGCTTTTTCATCTTCAGAAGCAGATGTGTTATCAATAGTCACTCTGTCCTTTGGGCTTGAAGGTAACTCCTTCTCAGTCCTTGTTGGTTGCTCAGCTTCCTTGGGTTTCTCAAACTCTTTGCCTGCAGTTTCTGCTATATTTTTCACTTGCTCCCCCTCAATACTAACTTTCTCCCCCTCAACAGCAGCACTTTCCTTCTCAAAGTCTGTTTGGAGTAGATCAGGGAATAGTTCTTCCAAAGTAAATTCTTGTTGAGGATGGGGTGGAGATTCTCTTATCTCATCAATAACTTGATCAGATACTACTTGATCTGCAACAGATGTGTCCTCCATGACAACATCTGGGGGTTGACTATGAATCTGAGGTTGCTGATTAACATCAGATAATTTGTCAGTTATAACTTCACTCTCAATAAGGAAATCTAATTGGTTGATTTCAGTGATTACCTCAAGAATAGTTTGAGTAGCTCTTTCACTTTCTAGAGGTGTTGGCTCTTCAACCAGTAGAGGCTCCCCCTGGACTGATTCCAGGTGTACTGGGCTAGCTTGTTGTAGCTCCCCCTGCCTTGCTGCATCATCTTGTCTAGCTGGAGACTTTCCAGCATTTCCAGTATCTTCTTCATCATGAGTGAACACTACTTGTTCCTCAGAACTGCTTGATGATTCTTGAGCCACAGGGGCTGACTTCTTCTTTCTTTTCTGGGGTGGTACCTTCTCAGGAGTTGGCATATCCTTATTCAAGACCCTATCCCATCTAGAGAAGATTCTCATGTCCATCTTCCTCATGTGATTGATCTTAGATCCAGCAGCTTGGCTCATTACTTCTGGTATACTACCAGCCAAGTAAAGACTTAGAATCCTACCCAAATTGGGTTTCTTCAGGCTCTCCTTAATCTTCTCAAACACTACTACAGACCAATCAGTTTGTAGTGTGAAGATAATCCTTGTCATGAGGCTAAACATATGAGCAAAAACTCTGTCATGCCCTCCAGGCTTGCACAGAATAACCTTGTCAACAATTTCAGAGAGAAATTTGCCTTGGCTGTTCATGCCTTTTCTGTTGAACACAGAACCTATCTTCAGGTTAGAATCCAGTCCAAGCCATGTTAATGCTTCTCTAGTCTTAGAAGCAGAAACTTCATCTTCTTCCTTAGTCCTTGGTAGGTTTAGTACCTTTCTCAAACTCTTAGGTGAGACCTTCACCTTTTCTCCATGAACCCTTGACTTAATCTGTAGTCCTGATTCATCTAGGGTTGCGCCATTCAGAAATTCCAGAACTTCTTTCTTCCATATCTTGGTTGGCTCTGAAACAAGAAAATCTAACCCTAATTCTGCAACTAAGGTTACCACACCGTTGATCGCGGGTTCCGCCTCATCAAATGCGTGCCGCACCAGTTCATATCCTTCATTCACGTTCTCTTCGAGCTTGGGCGCCATTAGGGTTTGAAGAAATTTGAATTGAGAGAAGAGAGGTGTCGACACACAAGTTTGGTCACGAAACTTTGGTGAGCGTGTCGACAGACAATGGCGAAATCCTATTTATACCTTTCTAGGATCGAAGATGAAAGGGCGCGTCAAAATACTTAAATTGTGTCGACACTGTTGGAAAGTGTCGACACAGACTTATAATATCTCGACAATAATGTGTCGACACAAGTATAGTCGACAGAATATATGTGTCGACACTTGTTTATGTGTCGACACCACTTAGCTCGAAACTTAGTCGAGACTTTACTTCACTAATTCTGCATAAAGTCTAAGTGTCGACACCACCTTGGATGTGTCGACACCTACACTGTATGTGTCGACACTAATTCTCTGAAGTGTCGACACTAATTGCCTAGATGTGTCGACACCTTTTCTCTGAAGTGTCGACACCAATTTCCTAGATGTGTCGACACCTTTTCTCTGAAGTGTCGACACCAATTCTCTGTCTCGACACAGACAACTCTATGTGTCGACACTATTTTACTTAGCCATTTTTGTAAACTTATTCTATGTTTATCATACCTAATTCAATTTTAAACCTATTGAATTTGATTTCTTCTAGGGGCTTAGTATACATGTCAGCTAGTTGATTATCTGTATTAACATACTCTAGTGAGATATCTTCTTTTTCCACATGTTCCCTTAGAAAATGATATTTTATTTCAATGTGTTTAGTCCTACTATGGGAAACAGGATTGTTTGCAATAGATATAGTACTAGTAGAATCACAAAATAGTGGTGTTCTACTTACTTGAATACCATAGTCTTCTAGCTGATGTTGTATCCATAGAAGTTGAGCACAGCAACTTCCTGCAGCCACATACTCTGATTCTGCTGTGGAGATAGCCACACTTATTTGTTTCTTGCTACTTCATGATATCAGTCTTCCACCTAGGAATTGAGAGGTACCAGTTATACTTTTCCTATCTTCCTTGCAGCCTGCAAAATCTCCATCTGAATAACCTGTCAGTTCAAAGTCTCCATTCCTAGGGTACCAAAGGCCTAGATAAGGAGTGCCCTTAAGATATCTCAATATTCTTTTGACTGCTATCAAATGAGACTCTTTAGGGCAAGCTTGGTACCTAGCACAGACACATGTAGCATACATGATATCTGGTCTACTTGCAGTCAAGCACAATAGGGAGCCAACTATCCCTCTATACAAAGTCTCATCTACAGGTTTCCCTGCATCATCTTTGCTAAGAGACATACTTGACCCCATAGGAGTCTTCATTGTACTGGATGATTCCATATCATACTTCCTTATTAATTCTAGGGTGAACTTAGAATGGCATATGGATAAACCATTCTCAGTCTGTCTAACTTGGAGACCCAAGAAGAACTTAAGTTCCCTCATACTGCTCATCTCAAATTGTCCTTTCATAAGTTTTGCAAACTTTTTGCAAAGACTACTTTCAGTAGACCCAAATATTATGTCATCTACATATATTTGGACTAGTATGAACTTGCCTCTGGATTCCCTAAGGAATAGAGTCTTGTCTATTTTCCCCCCTTGTGAATTTATTCTCAATGAGGAAACTAGACAGGATTCCATACCAAGCCCTAGGGGCTTGTTTTAACCCATACAAAGCCTTCCTAAGTCTATAGACATAATTAGGTTGAGTTGAATCAACAAAACCTGATGGCTATTCCACATAGACCTCTTCCTTCAGATTTCCATTAAGAAAAGCTGACTTAACATCCATTTGATATACTTTAAATCCTTGATAGGTTGCATAGGCCAGGAACATCCTTATGGCTTCCAGTATGGCTACTGGAGCAAAGGTTTGATCAAAGTCAATACCTTCTTCCTGCCTATATCCTTTAGCAACTAGTCTTGCTTTGTTCTTTATAATCACTCCATGTTCATCCATCTTGTTCCTGAAGATCCACTTTGTCCCAATTATGTTGTGGTCTTTCGGTTTAGGAACAAGCTCCCAGACTTTGCATCTCTTGAACTGATTTAGCTCCTCTTGCATTGCCTCAATCCAATGAGGGTCTAGGATGGCTTCTTCAAACTTCTTTGGCTCTACTTGGGATAGAAAACTGGAGTATAGTACTGCACTCAGATTTCTGCTCCTTGTTTGTACCCCTTGACTTAGATCATCAATAATTTGATTGGCTGGATGATCTTTCAAATGTCTACTAGCTGGAGGCAGCCTGGCTTCAGGTCGAACTCCTTTAGCTTCTTCAACTTGCTGCACTCCTTGATCTTCTTCTGCATCAGGTGCATGTAGTACTCCCCCTGGACAACAGCAACTATCATCTACATGCTGACTTGCAGTTAATCCTTCTTCAATAGTGAGCTTGTCCATCTTCTTAGTCACACCTGTGGAGCTGCAAATACTTCTAGACAACTCATTGTTAATAAGTCTAGCTTCATCAAATACTACATGTACTGACTCTTCTACAACTTGAGTAGACAAGTTGTAGACCCTATAAGCCTTACTATTGTTGTTGTACCCAACAAAGATCCCCTCTTGGGATTTCGCAGCAAACTTGGTTAAGTAAGACTTACCATTGTTAAGTATGTAGCATTTACAACCAAAGATCCTGAAATAGGATAGGTTTGGTTTTCTGCCTTTCACAATCTCATAGGGGGTCTTATTGTGGCGCTTGGTGATAGTAGCCCTATTAATTACATGGCATGCAGTATTAACTGCCTCAGCCCAGAAATATTCTGGGAGAGATGTGTCACTTAATATGGTTCTACCAGCCTCAATCAAGGTTCTATTTTTCCTCTCAGCAATGCCATTTTGCTGAGGTGTTCTTGGTGAAGAAAATTCCTGAAATATCCCAAACTCTTCACATAGCTTTGTCATACTATCAGACTGGAATTCAGTACCATGGTCACTTCTTACTTTGACCACTGTACTATCTAACTCATTATGAATTTGTTTGACAAAACTATAGAAGATACTAGGTATTTCAGATTTCTGTCTAAGGAAGAACACCCAGGAAAACCTTGAGTAGTCATCTACAACCACAAATGTGTAGACCTTCCTACCTAGGCTGTGAACTGGCATAGGACCAAAGAGATCCATATGCAAGAGGTATAGGCACCTCACAGTATCTTTGTTTTCAATGCTATTAAAGTTGGACCTAGTCTGCTTGCCCTTTTGACAAGCTGAGCATATTCCATCTTTAATACACTTAACTTGAGGACCATTCCTCACTAACTCTTTGCTATAGAGTTGGCCAATTGTCTTGTAGTTAAGATGGGCTAGCCTCTTGTGCCATTTGACACAATGAGAGACTTTCTCATCAGCTACAAGACACACTGGAGAACCATTAGTCTCACACATAATGTCTAGACAATAGACATTTCTCTTCCTATAACTTTTCAGAATGATCTTTTGATCATTTGACCTCCTGATATGACAACCATCTTTGACAAATGAGATGTCATATCCTAAATCACTCAGTTGACTTATACTAATGAGGTTATGTTTCAAACCTTTAACATAAGCCACTTGAGTAATAGTTATATGGTTGCTAGAAATGTTACCAAAACCCTTGATGATTCCTTTTCAGAACCACCAAAGGTGACTTTAGGACCATCCTTGATTGGTGTGATGTCCTTTAGCAATCCCCTAGTTCCAGTCATGTGCCTGGAACATCCACTGTCCAAGTACCATATTGGGGCATGGCCACTTGGACTCACTTGCAAAACAGATTAGTTGACCTTAGAACCCAAATAATTCTTGGGTCCTTGGTGCTGGTTAGTTTGCCTCTTAACAAAGCTACCTGCAGATCTTCCAACAGGCAGTTTGCTACTCATCTTGGCACTAGAATTGTGCCAACAGTATATGGCAAAGTGGCCTACCTTGCCACAACACCAGCAGTCAAATCTATTGTACCTTTGCTTAGGTACAACCCTAGCTGTTCTATCTACAGCAGGCTTGTTGAGTACTGGGGCTTTGCCCTTAGACTTGGACTGAACAGTCGTAGCAGGTTTTGTAAACCCTAATCCAGTTTTACCTTTTTGATGTACAAATTCATCTATCAAAGGTAGAACAGACTTTGGTTTAGAAAACCTTGCAACAATATCTCTCTCCTTCTAAAGACTAATCTCCAGATTTCTGATTTGATCATTCTTGAATGTTATAGTCCCCATCTGAATAACAGTTATGTTCTTCAGCCCGGCTATTTCATTTAGTTTTTGATCAATCAACTTATCAAAATCTGTTGCAGCAACTGTAAGACTGGCAATTTCCTTAGCCTGACTTTTGGCCAAGGATTTGCTTTTCTTAAAAGCTTGCAACAGAACTCTATATTCATCAATCAATTGATGAATATCACCTTCAGAATCAGATGCACTCTCATCACTTGATGATGATGAATCTGATTTTGATCCAGCACTAGAAATTGAACTTGAAGAACAATTATGTACCTGACTAGGTCCAGGCTGATCCTGGATTTTATCTCTTTCTGATAATGTCATCAGTCCTTGGCACTGATTGTCCTCTTGCTCATATATAGAGTTTATTAGCTGGATGAACTCCTCTTCCTCTTCTTCAGCAAACAGTCCTATGTAAGCTTCAACTTCTGACTCAGTTTCTGAAGAAGACATATCTGACAGGCCTTTGTCCTTCTTAGCAACAAAAGACCTTTCCTTTTTGCCCTTGAATTGAGTCTTCTTCTTATCAGTAGACTCTCTCCTTTTCTCTGGACAATCAGCAACAACATGTCCTTGTCTGTTACAGCAATAGCATACAATTTTTGATAAAGTTACTTTGCTTGACTTGGGCTTTCTCCTGTCTTTCTTTGATGATTTCTTGTTCTGATAATAGTCATCTTTTCCCTGTGAAGTGGATGGCTTTGACCTCCACTGTTTCTTCTTTAGAAACTTCTGAAAGTGTCTTGTAAAGGCTGCAAAGTCCTCACTCTCACTGCTTTCAGACTTTCTGCTTTCTGAATCATCTGAATCAGTCTCAGCCACTTTTGGAGGTGGAGATGGAGACTTACTTTTGTATTTCTTGGTGGCTTCTATTTTGAATGCCACTGCTCTTTCTTTATGCTCACTTCTTGTAGCCTTCTCCTCCTCCTTCCTTACCATCAACTGCATCTCATAGGATAACAACTTTCCAAACAATGTTGGAGGAGGAATATCTGCTAACTTGGCCATTTCCCTTATGACACAGATCTTGGTGTCCCAATCCTTTGTTAGGGACCTCAAGAACTTATCATTCAGCTCATAATTGCTGAAATCTCTTCCATAGGACATTAACTTATTAACTATCCTGTAGAATTTCTTGTAGCATTCTGTTATACTATCAGATCTACCTTGTCTGATGCTCTCATATTCTTGGTTTAACAAAGACTTTCTGTCCTGTCTAACTTCTTCTGAACCCTCCATGTACACTATCAAAGTATCTCACATCTCCTTTGATGTTTTACAGTGTATCAAGTTTTGAAATGTAGCATCATCTATGGCACTTACAATGATATTCTGAGCCCTCTTATCCATGGTGGCCAGAATAATCTCATCTTTTGTCATTTCAGAAAAGTCTTTAGGTGTTCTCTGATTTGCATCTAACACAGATACCTTCATAGACACATATGGCCCTTCTTTAACTGTGATATAAATTTTAGGGTCTGAGGCGTCCATAAACAGTCTAACCCTTTCTTTCCAGATGCCAAAGATCTCCTTTCTGCAGATTGGCAACTTCATGAATCCAAGTTCCCTATGATTCTCTGTTGAACCCATTTTCTTGATTTTCTTGATTCTGCACTTTACTTATACTGAATCTGCCAACATGATCTACTCAGACAGTTAAGTCCTTTTTGAGCAACCTGCCTCTGATACCACTTGAAAGAAATTGCACCTAATCACCTAGAGGGGGGGGGGAGGGTGAATAGGTGACTAAATCTTTTTAAACTTTTAGGCAGATTATTCACAGATTTATAACTACTTCTTTACAGCAATCAATCAGCAATCATAGAATAAAGTATGCACACAGTGAACACACAGATTTATAGTGGTTCCCCAAGGTTTGGGTACATCCACTTTCCCCCTTCGCCTATCTAGTAGTGTACTAGATTCGGCCAAACTCCTCCACTATACCTCAGATCCTCAGATCTTACACTCAGAACCCCAAACATATTCCTACAGCTCAGGCCCAAGGCCCTATAACTCAGTCTTCACAAAGACCTACACTCAGCCACAAGGCCTACACTCAGAGATATGGATCTCCTACACTCAGGCACATAGGCCCTACCACTCAGCCTTTTTAATTGCAGGCTTACAACTCAGATCCCTAAGGATCCTACAAGAAATTAAGAATACAATGAATATACCTACAACCCATAATAAGAGAGAAGATTTAATAGGTTCTTGATGAGTTCTTGGAAGAACTCTGCTGAGATCAACCTCACTTGGCTTTCTTCAAAGCTTCTTGAATGTAGAACACAATAGGGTTGATACTCTCTGCAGCTGATCTTCAATCACTGCAACTTAAGAATTAGATCTTGTTCTGAAACCTTCTTCATAGCCTGGTTCCAACGGCTGTCTTCTTCGAAGGAGCTCTCTCTCTCCAACTACTTAGATCTCCACTTGAATTGATTCTTTAATGAATAGCTAGATCTTCTTCTCTTATTGATGTTGTTAATCATCTTCTACTGTTGACAGAATAAGCCTTTATATAGGCCTTCTTCATGGTGACCGGCTGATCCGGTTCCTAACAACTTTCTGACATCTTTGACAGGTACAGTAGACCGGCTGGAATGGCAGCTGTCATGTCATCCAGTCACTTCTTGAAATATCTGTAACTGTCTGAAAGTGTCGAGACAGTCTGTCTTTAAGTGTCGACACTTATAGACTAAGTGTCGACACAAGTTGACTAAGTGTCGACACTAGCCTTCAAGGTGTCGGCACCACTTCTTGTGTTGTAGAATTTACTTCTCGACACTACTTCTTCATCATGTGTCGACACTGATATTGTGTGTCGACACAACTCCTTGTGTTGTAATACTTAGTTGATTTCTTGTAAGTGTCGACACATCTCCTTTGTGTCGACACATCTTCTTGTGTTGAACTTGTTCACTGTCGACACATCTTCTTGGTGTCGACACATGTCTTCTGTGTTGATACTTGCTGGGTGTCGACACATCTCCTTTGTGTCGACACTTGTACTTAGAATTTATTGAACTTTGCTGAGTGTCGACACAGCTTCCTAGTGTCGACACTTTCTTCATGTATTGAGTCTTCTGCTGTGTGTCGACACATTCTTTATTATGTCGACACTTTCTTCATGTGTTGAGTCTTCTGCTGTGTGTCGAAACATACTTCTTTATGTCGACACTTATACTTAGACTCTGTTGAAATTTGCTGAGTGTCGACACAGCCTCCAAGTGTCTACACTTTCTGATGTAGACAAAGTTCCTCTAGGTGTCGACACTGCTTCTAAGTGTCGATACTGCTTCACTGGACAGTTCTTCAATGAGTGTCGACACATCCTGTATGTGTCGACACTTTCCTCCTGGTGTCGACTCTGCATTCATAGTGTCGACACAATTACTCCAAGTGTCGACACTGCTTCTCTGGGTGTCGACACAAGTCTTCTTAAGTGTCGACACTTTCCTCCTGGGTGTCGACACATGGACTTAGAAACTTTTCAGCTTTCCCTACAAATTCTTAACCTGCATAACTAAACTCAAAACACATCAAATACATTTTGATGTATATCATTGAGTAGGGTGAGGCTTCTTCAAATCAGGTACATTTATTCCAATGTACCCAACAGGTCGTTTTGCAGGGCCTAAAGTATAAGCGTCCCATTCCACTTATACTTTAGGTGTCAGGGTTAAATGAATCGATTATGCTATGATATGTAAGTGGGTATGATGGAACATGCAAGTGCAACTCACACACCCGACTCTGTGCAGACAGACCTTTAGTTCCCCCTTTCTGGAGACGTAACCTCCCAGGATACCTCTGTAGTGGCAGACTGAAGCGGTGGGTTGGTCCTCTCCCACCTCTAAACCAGTAAAGCACTATCGCTCAGACCTATCGTATGCCTCAACACTTGGTGCACGAAGCGGACTCCTGCGTACTCTTGCCGGCTGGCGCACAGGACTTCTGTTAACGAAGTGCTAACTACACTTGCCGAGTCAATGTATTGGCGTCAGTGCATCGACCCTCCAATACCGAAGACCCACCACCTTAATTTTTCTTTCCTTTTATGCACATGCAAATTTAGCGTAATCAAAAACCGAGTCGAAGCTCCCCGGACCAAAACGTCCGTCTCAAACAATCGAGTCGAAGCTCACCGGACCCAAAGTACGTCTTTTAACCATACGAGCCGAAGCTCCCAACTATCTTCCTATGCTATCTGTGTTCGTGAAAAGTGCAACCCTAATTGCTAAGTTACTCTCTTCAGCTTGTTAATACAGTTTACGTTAACCCAGGACTGCCCCCGGTATTCCCTGTGAAGGGATCTCAAGGGGCACTAGGAACTATGTTGGGATTACGCCCAGTGATCCCTTTCGCAAGGTACTTATTATTATTATTGGTTGATTCCCTTACCCATTACTTTCTCATGTTACGATAGGCTGATCCTAGGGTGATTTGACTCTACTTCACCTCGGGGAGGACGATCTTTCGTCGAACCCGAGCGCCTCTAAACCCTAGTCAAAACAACACTCTACTCATTTTATCTTCCAATGATGCTCCAAATTCTATTTATCCCTTCCAGCAAACCAACAAAACCCAACTCATGTGCTCTAATTCATAATCCAACTTATTTCCCGCAGTTTTACTAAATGCAGACCACTTAAGCTATATGACACGTAAAATGGGAAGTATACCAAATGATCATCCATCACTCATATAATAATGATTGGAGGGCTATACTGTCATTTGTAGCCTAAATCCATAATTTCCTAATTTTCATAATTTAACTGATATTTTATTTATTTATTCTAATAACCAAAAGTTCCAAGTTTGAGCATGAAGTACAAGTTTTATGCAAGATAAAATTCCACTAAATTTATGTTAAATGCAAAATGAATAATCATCTAAAAATCCAGAATCTTCCAATTTTTCAGCAAGGTTTAAGCCCTTGACTTTTATTTCAAATTTATTCCATAATAAATCATTTTAAGGGGATGCACCACAATAATACTTTCACAAATTCAGAGAAAATTCCAGGATGATTATAAGGACACATAAAATCTCTAGATAAAGTTTCATAATTTTTATAGAAAGAATTATTCTCTGAATTAATTAAATATGCAGGTCTCAAAATTATGGACTTGTAAAGGAAGTGCTATAAACAGCTCTCTAACAATTATGAACAAATTTCTACAAGTATATTTTGGCCTGAAATGATCAAATCCTAAATCTCATGATTTTTCAACAGATAAATCATCAGTAATTAATTTTTATTCTACCGAGCCCCTTTCCAAAACTTGTGAAGGGAGTACTAAGTAAAATCAAGTAAAAATTATAATAAAATTCAGGGATATTCATTTAGGTCTAAGTTATCTTCTGACCAAGTTCCATCTGATTGAAATGGACAGAATAACCAAAATTAATTAAAACAACATTTTGGGGCTTTTGGTAATTAACAAATGAAGTACCAGAAATATAAGCCATAAAATTCTAGTAAAATTACCAGGGATTCTAAATAGCCTAAAACCTACTCTACCCAAGTTCCATAACTTTTGGTTAAGGTTTAGTGGCTGCATCTTCAAATTTGTGCTTCTACCCTAAAACTAGGGTTAGGGTTTTGAGTTACCTACCTTCCTCCAAGTCCTCTAAGGTTCCTACCAGAGAACTTAGGTTACACTACCCTCAATTCTACTGAGTTTCCAAGGTCATACAAGGGCATTGGCCCCTATGTCCTTCACAACCCCAAAAGGTCCTTCCTTAGGGTTTGAGGTTGAACCCTAGGGTAAAGCAAGCCTAAATCATCCCATTTTCCTTAAGAGGGTGAAATTGGCCATGCCAAGTCAGTGTCCAAAACCTCAGCCTCTGTTGAGGGGAGGGGACCACCCGAAGTCCATAGTACACGTTTAATCAAGAATACCACCTTAAAGCCTACTAGGGTTTTGTTATTCCCTAGCCAAATCGTATCAAAATGAGCTAAAATTTTGTACAGAACTAGGTCTTGATGCCAGACTCTCCAAAATTTGGGAGGGTTTGGAGGTCATTTGACCACTTAATTAAATTACCCTATTATTATTAAATAAAAGTAAAAAACGTTAGGCAAAGTATCTCTAAAAATTCTGAGTTTTGGGCAGGCCCTAGGTATAGCTAGGTTAGACTCCCTGCCAAAATTTCATGTGATTTGGACCAAGGATGAAGTGTGGGCACTCAGTTTAATGACTGCCTAGCCCTAAGTATATGTCCTACCAAAATGGGTGCCCTGGTCAGACCATGCACCCAAATGGGTTCAAGCCAAATTTAAAATAAAGTAGACAAAAAAGGACGACAACTTTCATGTTGAAGGTTTTTCCCCTAGGTGAGCCTAAGTATTTTTAAAGTTTAAAACCATTAATATCAAAAACTGTGACATAAATTTCATTACTATAAAATATTTCCTATATTTTAATCTCAGGCCCGCACGAATCTTGAAGCAAAAAGGGACGGAATCCCTTCATCTCCTTCCTTGAGCCGACGGCCAGGATTCATCCCGCCTGGAGCCACTTCCAAGCTCTGCCGCCGGCGATCCAGCCCCTTCCCCGGCCGGCCACCGCCACCTCCGTTGAGGTGGTGGCTGTCACTAGGCGGTGGCACAGCCGCCGGAGGGGTGTTTTCCGGCGGTTCTAATAGGAATTTTATTGCCGAAAAACAATGAAATCCATGGTTTGGATCGGGCTCGATTGAGCCTGAACCTTGAACCTAAAGAAACCTACGATCTACCCGTGAGATAAGGAGAGGGGGAGGACCTTCCTGGCGGCCTGAATGCGGGAGGAACGGCAGGATGCCATTGTCGACGGCGGCGGTGCTCGGCTTCTGAAACAACATAGTGGGACGGCCCGTTCCCTCTAGGTAAAAGCTCAAAAATGTTCCCCTCTGCCCACTGATGATGTTTAAATGGACAATTGGGGAGGGGTCGGCTAGTTCTTCAATGCCCATCAAACACCATTAATGGTGTGGCTCGGGTTGAGTGGGGGGGGGGGGGGGGGGGGGCTGAATCTACCCCTTGGTGGCCGGAAAACGGCTGGAATCAACTCCTCTTCCCTAGAGGAGTTGATTGTAGCCATTAAGTGTGGTTGTTGGTCTCCCTTTGGCCGGCTCCTACTCTCCCCTTCCTCTCCCCCATCTTCTCTTTCCATAATTTACAGGAAGGGAAGTTCCCTTCTCTCTCCTAGTCACCCATGTTGACTGGTCAACACCATAGGCTATGTGCAGCCCACTTAGTCATAATGGTTATGAAGAGTGATGTTAGCCTGAGGGAGAAATGGCTTGGGCTTGGATTAGCCCATTTGGGCTAGGTTTTACTTGGCTTAAGTTAGGGTTGACTTAGGTCAATTTGATCATTTGGGTTGACCCCATTGGGTCCTTGGTGACCCATTGGCCTCCCCAGAGGTCTCTGTGGGGTTATGTAGGGTTACCTTACACTTTAGAGGTCACCTACCCTTAGTAAGGGCACTTTGACCAGATTTGGTGCTTGAGTTGACTTGGGTCAACTTGGCATCTAGGGCTGACCCCAATGTGTCCTTAGTGACCCTTTGACTTCACTTTAGGGTTAGGAGGGCATAGGTGGAGTCTTCTAGGCTAGGAGTAGGTCAGTTGACCTTAAGTAGGTTAGTTTCACCCATTTAGGGTTAGGTTTGACTTTGGTCAGCTGAGTCTCTTTGATTGGCCCAGTGGGTCATTATGGCTCTGATGGACCTCCCAAGGTATTAGGGGGTGTTATGGTAGGGTCTTGGGGTCAAGGTGTAGCCGCATAGTCATCCTAAACCATTGTTCAGAGTCCTACTTGAAAGACACAGTGCCTAAACACCTAGAGGGGGGTGGGGGTGAATAGGTGAACTTTATCGTTTTAATTTTCAGGCAGAAATACTGAACAGTCAAAGCAATTCTACAAATATCACAACACAGCAACCATACAATCAAACATACACAGAGTGCACACATGATTTATAGTGGTTCTCCAAGGTCTGGGTACATCCACTTTCCCCCTTTGCCTATCTAGTAGTGTACTAGATTCGGCCTAACTTCTCCACTTCTTCTCAGATCCTCAGATCTTACAACTCAGAACCCCAAACAGGTTCCTTCAACTCAGAGTGATCCCACTCCTACAACTCAGGCACAAAAGCCCTACCACTCAGTCTTCACCAAGACTTACACTCAGAGAACAAATTCTCCTACAACTCAGGCACTAGGCCCTACCTCAGTCTTCAACAAGACCTACACTCAGAGCACACTGTCTCCAACACTCAGCCTTTATAAAATAGGCTTACAGCTCAGATCCCTTAAGATCCTACAAAAAATAAAGTTTACAAAGTATTTAACCACAACTCTGAAAGAGAGAGATGAGTTGACTGGCTTCTTGATGAGTTCTTGGAAGAACTTTGCAGAGATCAACCTCCCTTGGCTTTCTTCAAAGCTTCTTGAATTAGAACACAGTAGGGTTGAATCTCTTGTGCAGATGATCTTCAATCAACTGATATCTTGTGAATCAGATCTTAATCTGATTCTTACTTTACATCCTGGTTCAATAGCTGCTCTTCTTAGAAGGAGCTCTCTCTCTCCAACTTCATAGATCTTCCCTTGATGGTCTTCTTATTTGTTGTGTTGTTTTTCAATTCATTTATTCATTTCTATTGAAGGAGAAAGGTCTTTAAATAAGTTTCTCCATGGTGACTGGCTGATCCGGTTTCTAACAACTTTCTGATGGCTCTGACAGTTGTAGTTGACCGGTTGAAATGGCAGCTGTCAAGTCATCCAGTCACTTCTTGAAATATCTATCACTGTCTGAAAGTGTCGAGACAGATAGTCTTTATGTGTCGACACAAGTAGACTAAGTGTCGACACTAGCCTTGATGGTGTCGACACAACTCCCTATGTTGTTGTAACAGCATCTCGACACTACTTCTTCAGAATATGTCGACACTGATTCTGCGTGACGACACAAACCTTCTGTTGAATGTGTCGACACTGATTGAGTGTGTCGACACAAGTACTTATTCTTCAATACTTAGTTGATTTCTGTTGTGTGTCGACACAACTCCTTTGTGTCGGCACATCTTCTTGTGTTGAAACTTGCTAAGTGTCGACACATCCTCTTTGTGTCGACACATGCCTTCATGTGTTGAAACTTTGCTGAGTGTCGACACATCTCCTTTGTGTCGACACATCTTCTTTGTGTTGAAACTTTGCTGAGTGTCGACACATCTCCTTTGTGTCGACACATCTTCTTTGTGTTGAAACTTTGCTGAGTGTCGACACAGCCTCCTAGTGTCGACACACATAATGTTGACAATTCTTCACTGTGTGTCGACACTGCCTGTAAATGTCGACACTTTTCTTCTGGTGTCGACTCTATCTCTCTGGTGTCGACACAATTACTCCAAGTGTCGACACAGCTTTTCTAGGTGTCGACACAAGCCTTCTTAAGTGTCGACACTTCACCTCTAGGTGTCGACAGATGGACTTAGAATTTTTTATGCTTTCCCTGAAATTACTTAACCTGCACACATAAACTCAAAGCAAATCAAATACACCTTGATGTATATCATTGAGTAGGGCGAGGCTTCTTCAAATTAGGTACATATATTCCAATGTACACAACAATCTCCCCCTATTTTGAGAAGTCATAACCCTTAGTCAATGATATACACCATACATAACAAATACTCAATATGATGTATAACAATATTAAATAACATGGTATGAACTAAACATGTATAAATAGAACATGTATAAACAATTATCTCAGAACAATAATGTAATAGATTGAACATATAATATTGTTCTTACACCTTCAAAAAGTTTTATTAATCAGAAGTTTACATGGAGTTTAATGCAAAAGATTACAAGATTGTAAACTTAAGAAAAATTCTATCCTATGGCTATTCTGGCTCCTTGATAACAATCCCCTTTCCAGATTGAATCTTTGCTTGGACTGGAGCTTCATTGTCATCAGCAGGCTTCTTTCCTTTAAGATCTTTCTTTTTCTGTTCTTCAGCTTTTATCTTCTGTCTCTCAAAATAGTGATAAGGCTTAGGGAAATACTTGCTAGGCTCCTGTGCATTAGGAGGTAGCTTCCCTAACTTAGCCTTCCTTCTGTATTGTACTATGACCTCTAGCCTAGCCTCATGTTTCTTCCATTCCTGGTCAGAATACCATTTGCCTCTCTCTAGGAAATTATCCTTAGCAGCCTTCCAAGCAGTTAATATGATATTCCTAGAAGTTGGGCTCCATTGCTCAAAGTCTGGCCTTAATTCAGCCTGCTCTCTAAACCTCTTCTTAGATAATTGGGCCTCTTGTTCTTTCAGTAATGCCTCTTGCTCTTTTAAGATTGCCTCTGGCACAGGCTGTACAACGTTTTCAAGAATAACATTCTGATTACCCTCAGGAGGACTATACATAGACTGTACCTCCTGATATATCATGTCAAAATCTGTAGGAGGATATATCACTTGAGCTACTTCAGCTTGTTCTCCTCCAAAATAAGCAGGATTTATTCCAGACTCTGCCACATTATCATCATCACATAAAGGTGGATATCCAAGGGTAGATCTGATGGAGTTTGAAATCCATTTGGCATGATCAGAGCATGCCTTGACTAAAACCCTCTCCCCCTTTATGACTTCCCTTACTATATGATCCCTAAGATCATCTTTCTGGAATCTAATTTGTGCATTCAAATAATTAACTTCATCCTTATAATAAGGTTTTAACCTTTGTAGCTTGTCAGTAATTGCCTTCTGAGAATCTTCAATGGCAGTTAGGCTCTCCTGTAATTTCATATCAAATTCTTCTTTGGCAGTTGCACTTACTGCAGGTTGTGTAGTAGCGATAGTTTTTAGTTCAGTTACAATGGCATTATGTGAAGCAGTCAGATTATCATTCATTCTAATCTGATTCTCCAAAACATATCCTTGTTTGACTGTCATGTCATCCACTTGTGTTTTTATATTTTCTTGATGAGTAGCCAAATAGACCACTGCATTGCCTCATTTATAGAAACATTCAGTCATTTTCTTCTTGTTTTGATTTACTTCAAATCTGATAGACTTTATGTCTTGAGCTAAGGAAAATTGTAGCTCCTTATGGTGCTCATCCATATAAGTTTCCATAGCTTTTCTTTGCTCATCCAGCTTGATTTGCAAAGCCACCAACAAAGAACTCTAATCAGTAGTTGGGGCTTGTTGAGGAACTTTGGTTTGCAATACTTTCTTGTAGTTCTGGCTTCTCCTCTTGAAGACCTGGAACTTCCTTTTCTTAGCTCTAGAAGCCTCTTCATCTTATGAAGCAGAAGTACTAGCAATGTCTACCCTATCCTTAGGACTAGGATGTAAATCCTTCTCAGTCCTTGGTAGTTCCTCAGCATCCCTTTGCTCCTCAGTCTCCTCTTGAGACCTAACCTGCTCCCCTTGAAGATCTATCTGCTCCCCCTCAACAGCTTCTTTTTCTCCCTCTAAGTCAGTCTATAAAAGATCAGGAAATAGCTCTTCTAATGTAAACTCATGTTGAGGTTGAACTGGAGAATCTCTGATCTCAGGAGCAACTGATACTTCTTTATCAGTAACAGATGTGTCCTCCATGACAACATCTTGTGGTTCACTGTGTAGCTGTATTTGCTGATCAACATCAAGTAATGACTTAGTCAAAACTTCATCCTCAATAGGGAAATTGAGTTGATTAACTTTAGTAATTACCTCTAGAATGGTTTGGGTAGCCCTTTCACTCTCTAATTGAGTTGGCTCATCCACATGTAGAGGCTCCCCCTGGAGTGGATCCAGGTGAAAGGGCTAGCTGATGGTAGCTCCCCCTGCCTATGTGCATCTTCTTGTCTTGCTGGTGACTGTCCAGCATTACCATCCTCTCCATCATCAGAACTAAACACTACATGCTCTTCTGAGCTACTTGAGGATTCTTGTGCCACAATAGCTGCCTTCTTCTTCTTCTTCTGAGGTGCTGCCTTTTCTGGAGTTGGCGGTTCCTTTGTCAATACTCTATCCCACCTTGAGAAAATTCTTACACCCATTCTCCTCATGTGGTTTATGTTTGAACCTGCAGCTTGGTTCATCACTTCAGGAATACTTCCAGCTAAATATAAACTCAGAATTCTACCCAGATTGGGTTTCTTCAGGCTCTCTTTTATCTTATCAAACATGACTACAGACCAATCAGTATTAAGTTTGAAAATTATCCTTGTCATCAAACTGAACATGTGAGCTGAAATTCTATCATGCCCACCAGGCTTGCTCAGTATTACCTTGCCAACTATCTCAGATAAGAACTTGCCCTGCATGTTCATGCCTTTTCTATTGAAAACTGATCCTATCTTCAGTTTTGAATCTAAACCACACCATTTCAATGCCTCTCTAGTCCTAGAAGCAGATACATCTTCCTCTTCTTTAGTTCTAGGGAGTTGTAGAACTTTTCTTAGATTCTTATGAGTGACCTTCACCTTTGCCCCATGAACTCTAGACTTAATCTTGAGTCCAGATTAATCAAGAGTAGCAGCACTCAAGAATTCAAGGACCTCCTTCTTCCAGATCTTGATTGGTTATGATACAAGATACTCTATTGCAGTCTCGATAATTAGGGTTACCACACCTTTGATTTCTGGTTCCGCTTCATCAAAGACGTGTCGCACGAGCTCATATCCTTCATTAATGTTCTCTTCTAGCTTGGCCGCCATTAGGGTTTGAAGAAATTTTGAATATAGAGAAGAGAGATGTCGACACACAAGTTTGGTCTCGAAACTTTGGTGAGCGTGTTGACAAACAATGGTGAGGACCTATTTATACCTTTCTAAAATCGAAGGTGAAAAGGCGCGTCAAAATACTTGAAATGTGTCGACACTGTTGAAAAGTGTCGACACTTACTTCTAATGTCTCGACAACTATGTGTTGACATAAATATAGTCGACAGAATATATGTGTCGACGCTTATATATCTCATCTCGACACTTAGTCGAGACTCTACTCGACTAATTCTGTGTAAATCCTAAGTGTCCACACCACCCTGGATGTGTCGACACCTACACTGCATGTGTCGCCACTAATTCTCTGAAGTGTCGACACAGACTTCCTAGATGTGTCGACACCATTTCTCTGAAATGTCGACACCACTTCTATGTGTCGACACAGACAACTCTGTGTGTCGACACTATTTTACTTAGCCAATTTTTTGTAAACTATTCTAAGTTTATCATCCCTAATTCAATTTTAAACTTATTGAATTTGGTTTCATCTAAGGGCTTAGTAAACATATCAGCTAACTGATTATCTGTATTAACATACTCTAGGGAAATATCTCATTTTTCCACATGTTCTCTTAGAAAATGGTATTTTATTTCTATGTGCTTAGTCCTACTATGAGAGACAGGATTATTTGCAATAGAAATGGCACTATTAGAATCACAAAATAAAGGTGTTCTACTTACTTGAATACCATAATCTTCTAGCTGATGTTGAATCCTTAGAAGTTGAGCACATCAACTTCCTGCAGCCACATACTCTGACTTAGCTATGGAGATAGCCATACTGGTCTGCTTCTTGCTACTCCATGACACCAGCCTTCCACCTAGGAATTGATAGGTTCCTGTAGTACTCTTCCTATCTTCCTTGCAGCCTACAAAATCTGCATCTGAATAACCTGTCAGTACAAAATCTCCATTCCTAGGGTAGCAAAGGACTAGATAAGGTGTGCCCTTAAGATATCTCAAAATTCTTTTGACTGCACTCAGATGAGATTCTTTGTGGAAAGCTTGGTACCTAGCACAGACACATGTAGCATACATGATATCTGGTCTACTAGCAGTCAAATATAGTAGGGAGCCAACTATCCCTCTATACAAAGTCTCATCTATAGGTTTCCCTGCATCATCTTTGCTTAGAGACATGCTTGACCCCATAGGAGTTTTCATGGTAGTGGATGATTTCATACCATACTTCCTTATCAACTCTAGGGTGAACTTAGACTGGCATATGGATAATCCATCTTCAGTCTGTCTAACTTGGAGAGCCAAGAAGAACTTAAGTTCCCCCACACTGCTCATTTCAAAATATCCTTGCATTAGTTTTGCAAACTTCCTGCAAAGACTACTTTCTATAGACCCAAATATTATGTCATCTACATATATTTGGACTAAGATAATCTTGCCTCCGGATTCCCTAAGGAATAGAGTCTTGTCTATTTTCCCCCTTCAGAATTTATTCTCAATGAGGAAACTAGACATGGTTTCATACAAAGCCCTAGGGGCTTGTTTTAACCATACAAAGACTTCCTAAGTCTATATACATAATCAGGTTTAAGAGAGTCAACAAAACCTGATGGCTGCTCAACATAGACTTCTTCCTTCAGATTTCCATTCAGAAAAGCTGACTTAACATCCATTTGATATACCTTAAATCCTTGAAATGTTGCATAGGCAAGGAACATCGTTATTGCTTCCAGTCTTGCTACTAGAGCAAAGGTTTGATCAAAATCAATACCTTCTTCCTGCCTATATCCTTTTGCAACAAGTCTGGCTTTATCCTTTATAATAATTCCATTCTCATCCAACTTGTTCCTAAAGATCCACTTAGTTCCAATAATGTTGTGGTCCTTGGGTTTAGGAAGTAGCTCCTAGACCTTGCATCTTTTGAACTGGTTAGCTCCTCTTGCATGGCCTCAATCCAATGAGGGTCTAGGATTGCTTCTTCAAATTTCTTTGGCTCTACTTGGGATAGAAAGCTGGAGTAGGGAACTGAACTTAGATTCCTGCTCCTTGTTTCTACCCCTTGTCTGAGATCTCAAATAATTTGATTGGCTGGATGATCCTTTAAATACCTATTTGCTGGAGGCAGCCTATCTTTAGGTTGTACACCTTCATTTTCTTCATTTAGCTGCACTTCTTGGTCTTCTTCAGCATCAGGTGTATCTTGTACTCCCCCTGGACAGCAGCCACCATCTTCCACTTGTTGACTTGTAGTAGAACCTTCTGCAATAGTAAGCTTATCCATCTTCTCAGTTACACCTGTGGAGCTGCAAACACTTCTAGGCAATTCATTGTTAATGAGTCTAGCTTCATCAAAAACTACATGAACAGACTCTTCTACAACTTGAGTAATCAAGTTGTAGACCCTATAATCCTTACTATTGTTGTTGTACCCAACCAAGATCCCCTCTTGGGATTTAGCAGCAAACTTAGTTAGATAAGACTTTCCATTGTTAAGTATATAATACTTGCAACCAAAGATCCTGAAATAGGATAAATTTGGTTTTCTGCCCTTCACAATCTCATAGGGGATCTTCTTGTGGTTCTTGGTGATAGTAGCACTATTGATTACATGACATGCAGTGTTTACTTCCTCAGCCCAGAAATATTCTGGGAGAGAAGTGTCACTCAATAGGGTTCTACCAGCCTCTATCAAGGTTCTATTTTTCCTTTCAGCAATACCATTTTGCTGAGGTGTTGTTGGTGACGAAAATTCCTGAAAAATCCCAAATTTTTCACACAGTTTTGTCATACTTTTAGACTGAAATTCAGTCCCATGGTCACTTCTGATTTTGACCACTGTACAGTCCAATTCATTCCGAATTTGTTTGACAAAACTATATAAGATACTTGGAGTTTCAGATTTTTGTCTAAGGAAGAACACCCAGGAAAACCTTGAATAGTCATCTACAACCACAAATGTGTAGACCTTCCTACCTAGGCTCTGAACTGGCATAGGACCAAAAAGATCCATATGCAAGAGGTATAAACACCTCACATAATCCTAATTCTCAAGGCTATGAAAGGTGGATTTGGTCTGCATGCCTTTTTGACAAACTATCCCATCCTTTATACACTTAACCTGAGGACCATTCCTCACTAACTCTTTGCTAAAGAGTTGGACAATTGTCATATAGTTAAGATGAGTCAGCCTCTTGTGCCATTTAACATAATGTGAGACTTTCTCATCAGCTACAAGACAAATAGGAGAAACAATGTTCTCACCCATAATGTCTAGACAATAGACATTTCTCTTCCTATATCCTGTCAGAATGATTTTTTGATCACTTGACCTCTTGATATGACAACCATTCTTGACAAATGAGATGTCATATCCTAAATCACTCAACTGACTTATGCTAATGAGGTTATGTTTCAAACCCTTTACATAAGCCAATTGAGTAATTGTAATTTGGTTACTGGAAATGTTACCAAAGCCTTTAATGATTCCTTTTTCTGAACCACCAAAGGTAACTTTAGGGCCATCCTTGATTGATGTATAGTCCTTCAGCAACCCCCTTGTTCCAGTCATGTGCCTGGAACATCTACTGTCCAAGTACCATATAGGGGCATGACCACTTGGACTTACCTGCAAAACAGATTAATTAACCTTAGAACCCAAATAACTCTTGGGTCCTTGGTGCAGGTTAGTTTGACTTTTAACAAAACTACCTGTAGCTCTTCTAACAGGTAGTTTGCTACTCTCCTTGACACTTATATTGTGCCAACAATCTATGGCAAAGTGGCCTACCTTGCCACAACACCAGCACTCAAACCTGTTGTACCTTTGTTTAGGTACAACCCTGGCTGTTTTATCTACAGCAGGCTTCTTGTTGAGTACTGGGGCTTTGCCCTTAGATTTGGACCTAGCTGTCCAGGCAGGTTTTGTAAACCCCAATCCAGTCTTACCCTTTTGAGGTACAAACTCATCTATCAAAGGTAAAACTGATTTTGGTTTAGAAAAACTTGCTACAATATCTCTCTCCTTCTGAAGTCTAGCCTCCAGATTTCTAATATGATCATTCTTAAATGTAATAGTACCCATCTGAATAACAGTAATGTTCTTCAGCCTGGCTATTTCATTTTGTTTCTAATCAAGCAACTTGTCTGAATCAGCAGCAACCAATTTAAGACAAGCAATCTCCTTTGCCTGAGTTATGGCCAAGGATTTGCTTCTCTTCAAGACCTGCAATAAGTCCCTATATTCATCAATTAACTGATGAATATCTCCTTCAGATTCAGACCCAGCCACATCACTTGATGCAGATTTATCTGATTCTGACTCAGTACTAGAAATTGAACTGGAAGTAGAACTTTGTACCTTACTTGGTCCAGGATGATCCTGGATTTTGTCTCCTTCAGATAAGGCCATCAGCCCTTTGCACTGATTGTCCTCATGCTCATAAATTGAATTCATTAGCTGCATGAACTCATCTTCATCCTCTTCAGCAAACAATCCAATATAAGCTTCAGCTTCTGAATCTGTTTCTGAAGATGACTGATCAGTCAAACGCTTATCCTTCTTAGCAACAAAGGACCTTTCCTTTTTGCCCTTAAACTGAGTCTTCTTCTTGTCAGTTGACTCATTCCTCTTTTCAGGACAGTCAGACACTACATGACCTTGTCTATTGCAACAATAGCATACTATCTTTGAGGATGTAGTTTTACTTGGCTTGGACTTTCTTTTGTCATTCCTTGATGACTTGTTGTTCTGATAGTAGTCATCTTTTGTCTGTGAAGTGGATGGCTTAGACCTCCACTGCTTCTTCTTCAGAAAATTTTGAAAATATCTTGTAAAAGCAGCAAAGTCTTCATCACTTGCACTGCTATCTGAATTCTTGCTTTCTGAATTATCTGTGACAGTCTCTGTAACTACTTGAGGTGGAGATGGAGACTTGCTTCTATACTTCCTAGTGGCTTCAGTCTTGAAGGCCACAGCTCTTTCCTTGTGCTCCACTCTAGTAGTCTTCTCTTCCTCCTTTCTAACCATTAACTGCATTTCATAAGATAGCAGTTTTCCATACAAGGTTGGATGAGGTATATCAGCTAATTTGGCCATTTCCCTAATGACACAAATCTTGGTGTCCCAGCCCTTAGTCAGGGATCTTAAGAATTTGTCATTCAGCTCATAGTTACTGAATTCTCTTACATAGGACATCAACTCATTGACTATCCTATAGAATTTCTTGTAACATTTAGTAATGCTATCAGACTTTCCTTGTCTGAAGCTTTCATATTCCTGATTTAACAAAGACTTCTTGTCTTGTCTTACTTCTTCTGATCACTCCATGTAAACTATCAGTGTGTCCCATATTTCTTTTGAGGTTTTACAATGTATTAGGTTCTGAAATGTGGCATCATCAATTGCACTTATAATAATATTCTGGGCCCTCTTGTCCATAGTGGCCAGAATTATTTCATCTTTAGTCATTTCTGAATAGTTCTTAGGAGTTTTCTGATTTACATCTAGAATGGAAATCTTCATTGGCACATATGACCCTTCTTTGACTGTGATGTATATTCTTGGGTCAGATGCTTCCATAAAGAGTCTAACCCTCTCTTTCCATATGCCAAAAATCTCTTTTCTGCAGATTGGCAATTTCATGGATCCTAGCTCTTTGTGATTCTCAGTAGAACCCATTTTCTTAATTCTTAATTATTCTGATTCTGCCTACAGGATCTTTACTCAGACTGTTATGTCCTTTTTGAGTAACCTGGCTCTGATACCACTTGAAAGACACAGTGCCTAAACACCTAGAGGGGGGGGGGGGTGAATAGGTGAACATTATCTTTTTAATTTTTAGGCAGAAATACTGAACAGTAAATGCAATTCTACAAATATCACAACACAGCAACCATACAATCAAACATACACAGAGTGCACACAAGATTTATAGTGGTTCCCCTAGGTCTGGGTACATCCACTTTCCCCCTTCGCCAATCTAGTAGTGTATTAGATTCGGCCTAACGTCTCCACTTCTTCTCAGATCCTCAGATCTTACAACTCAGAACCCCAAACAGGTTCCTACAACTCAGAGTGATCCCACTCCTACAACTCGGGCACAAAATCCCTACCACTCAGTCTTCACCAAGACTTACACTCAGAGAACAAAGTCTCCTACAACTTAGGCACTAGGCCCTACCTCAGTCTTCAACAAGACCTACACTTAGAGCACACTGTCTCCTACACTCAACCTTTATAAAATAGGATTACAGATCAGATGCCTTAGGATCCTACAAAAAATAAAGTTTACAAAGTATTTAACCACAACTCTGAAAGAGAGAGATGAGTTTACTGGCTTCTTGATGAGTTCTTGGAAGAACTTTGTAGAGATCAACCTCCCTTGACTTTCTTCAAAGCTTCTTGAATTAGAACACAGTTGGGTTGAATCTCCTATACAGATGATCTTCAATCAACTGCTGTCTTGTGAATCAGACCTCAATCTGACTCTTACTTTGCAGCCTGGTTCAATAGCTGCTCTTCTTAGAAGGAGCTCTCTCTCTCCAACTTCTTAGATCTTCTCTTGAAGGTCTTCTTCTTTGTTGTGTTGTGAAAGAAATTGTACCTAATCACCTAGGGGGGGGGGGTGAATATGTGACTTAATCTTTTTAAATTTTTAGGCAGATTATATCACAGATTTCACAGAACTATAACCAGCATACACAGCATCAATCACATACACAGAGTACACACAGTTTTATAGTGGTTCCCTAAGGTTTAGGTACATCCACTTTCCCCCTTCGCCTATCTAGTAGTGTACTAGATTCGGCCAAACTCCTCCACTATACCTCAAAACCTCAGATCTTACACTCAGAACCCCAAATGGTTCCTACATCTCAGAGTGATCCCACTCCTACAACTCAGGCTCAATATCCCTACCACTCAGTCTTCACAAAGACCTACACTCAGCCACAAGGCCTACACTCAGAGAAATGAATCTCCTACACTCAGGCACACTGGCCCTACCACTCAGCCTTTATAATTTCAGGCTTACAACTCAGATCCCTAAGGATGCTACAAGAAATTAAAAATACAATATGTAAACCTACAACTCAGAATAAGAGAGAAGAGTTGACAAGTTTCTTGATGAGTTCTTGAAAGAACTCTGCTGAGATCAACCTCACTTCGCTTTCTTCAAAGCTTCTTGAATGTAGAACACAATTGGTTTGATACTCTCTGCAGCTGATCTTCAATCACTGCAACTTAAGTTTCAGATCTCAATCTGAAACCTTCTTCACAGCCTGGTTCCAACAGTTGTCTTCTTGGAAGGAGCTCTCTCTCTCCAACTACTTAGATCTTCACTTGAATTGATTCTTCAATGAATTGCTTGATCTTCTTAATCTCTTGTTGTTAATCATCTCCTTCTGATGACAGAATAAGCCTATATATAGGCCTTCTTCATGGTGACCGGCTGATCCGGTTTCTATTGACTTTCTGACATCTTTGACAGGTGCAGTAGACCGGCTGGAATGGCAGCTGTCATGTCATCCAGTCACTCCTTGAAATATCTGTAATTGTCTGAAAGTGTCGAGACAGTTTGTCTTTAAGTGTCGACACTTATAGACTAAGTGTCGACACAAGTAGACTAAGTGTTGACACTAGCCTTCAAAGTGTCGACACAACTCCTTATGTTGTAGAATTTACTTCTTGACAGTGCTTCTTCAGAATGTGTCGACACTGATATTGTGTGTCGACACAACTCCTTGTTCTTCAGTACTTAGTTGAATTCTGCTAAGTGTCGACACAACTCCTTTGTGTCGACAAATCTTCTTGTGTTGAACTTGTTAAGTGTCAACACATACTCTTGGTGTCGACACATGCCTTCTGTGTTGATTCTTGCTTGGTGTCGACACAGCTCCTTGTGTCGACACATTCTTATTTTGTTGAGACTTTTGCTGAGTGTCGACACATCTCCTTTGTGTCGACACTTATACTTAGAATTTGTTGAACTTTGCTGAGTGTCGACACAGCCTCCTAGTGTCGACACTTTCTTCATGTGTTGAGTCTTCTGCTGTGTGTCGACATATTCTTCATTATGTCGACACTTGTACTTAAACTCTGTTGAAGTTTTGCTGAGTGTCGACACATCCTCCAAGTGTCGACACTTTCTGATGTCGACGATGTTCCTCTGGGTGTCAACACTGCTTCTAAGTGTCGACACAGCTTTACTGGACATTTCTTCATTGAGTGTCGACACAGCCTGTATGTGTCGACACTTTCCTTCTGGTGTCGACTCTGCATTCCTGGTGTCGACACAATTACTCCAAGTGTCGATACTGCTCCTCTGGATGTCAAAATAAGTCTTCTTAAGTGTCGACACTTTTCTTCTGGGTGTCGACACATGAACTTAGAAACTTTTCAGCTTTCCCTACAAATACTTAACCTGCACAACTAAACTCAAAACACATCAAATACATTTTGATGCATATCATTGAGTAGGGTGAGGCTTCTTCAAATCAGGTACATTTATTCCAATGTACTCAACAATCTCCCCCTATTTGGAAAAGTCATAACTCTTAGTCAATGATATACACCATACATAACAAAATTACAGTATGATGTAAAACAGGATTATATAACAGGGTAAGTACATAAACATGTATTAAACAAAATATGTATACAGAAATATCTCAGAACAATAATGTAATAGATTTATCACACATCACATTGTTCTAACAACTTTATCATATTCATTATACAAAAGTTTACACAGTGTTTAAAATCAAAAGATTACAACTGTAAACTAAAGATAAATTCTATCCTATTGCTGCTCAGGCTCCTTGATCACTATGCCATTTCCAGACTGTATCTTTGCTTGGACAGGAGCTTCAGTATCTTCAGCAGCAGCAGGCTTCTTTCCTTTCAGATCCTTCTTTTTCTGCTCTTCAGCCTTGATCTTCTGCCTTTCAAAGTAATGATAAGGCTTTGTAAAGTACTTGCTAGGCTCCTGGGCATTAGGAGGTAGCTTTCCCATCTTAGCCTTTCTTCTATACTGCACAATTGCCTCTTGCCTGGACTCATGTTTTCTCCACTCCTGTTCAAAATACCACTTGTTTCTATCTTGAATATTGTCCTTGGCAGCCTTCCATACAGTTAAGACAATAATCCTTGAAGTGGGGCTCCACTGTTCAAAGTCAGGCCTCAATTCAGCTTGCTCCCTGAATCTCTTCTTAGACAATTAGGCTTCTTGTTCCTTCAGCAAAGCTTCTTGTTCTTTCAGTATAGCTTCTGGCACTGGCTGAACCACTTTTTCTATGATGATATTTTGCTTTCCCTCAGGTGGGATATACATTGACTGTATATCTGCATGTATCATATCAAAGTCTGGTGGAGGGTATATTACTTGAGCCACTTCAGCTTGCTCCCCTCCAAGATATGCAGTATTAATCTCAGACTCTGCAACATTATCATCATCACATAATGGAGGATATCCAAGGGTGGCTCTGATGGAATTTGAAATCCATTTTGCATGATCAGAGCCTGCTTTGACTAACACCCTCTCCCCCTTTATGACTTCTCTAACAATATGATCCCTCAGATCATATTTCTGAAATCTTATTTGGGCATCCAAATAGTTTACTCCATCCTTAAAGAAAGGTTTCAAACTTTGGAGTTTGTCAGTTATTAACTTCTAGGAATTCTGAAGTGCAGAAGTAACAGCAGTTAGTCTTTCTTGCAATACTTTGTCAAATTCTTCTTTGGCAGTGGTCAGGGCTGCATTCTGGGCAGTATCTATATTCTTAAGTTCAGTGACAATGGCATTGTGGGAAGCTGTAAAAATATCATTCATCCTTATCTGATTCTCCAGAACATAGCCATGCTTCACTTCAATTTCTTCCACTTGAGCTTTGATCTTCTCTTGATGAGTTGTTAGATAGACTACTGCATTTTCTCCCTTATGAAAGCAGTCAGTCATCTCTTTCTTATTCAGATTCATCTCAAATCTAATGGACTTAATATCTTGGGCCAGATCAAACTGTAGTGACTTATTCCCCTCATCCATATAAGATGGCAAAGCTTGTCTTTGCTCATCCATTTTTATCGGTAATGCAACCATCAGAGAACTGTAATCTGTAGATGGGGCTGGCTGTGGTGCAGGCTGTGGTGCTATTATTTGTAAAGCTTTCTTATATGTCTGGCTCCTCCTCTTAAAAACTTGAAATTTTCTCTTCTTGGCTCTTGCAGCCTCTTCATCTTCAGAAGCAGATGTGCTATCAATAGTCACTCTGTCCTTAGGACTTGGAGGTAACTCCTTCTCAGTACTTTGTAGCCTTTTAGCATCTTTTGGCACCTCAGTCTCTTTGCTTGCAGTTTCTTCAACAATATCCACATGCTCCCCCTCAACATGGGCCTTCTCCCCCTCAGCAGCAACACTTTCTTTCTCAAAGTCAGTTTGGAGAAGATCTAGGAATAGCTCTTCTAGGGTAAATTCTTGTTGAGGATGGGGTGGAGAATCTCTAATCTCATCAACCACTCGATCAGAAACCACATGATCAGCAACAGATGTGTCCTCCATGACAACATCTTGGGGTTGACTAGGAAGCTGAGGTTGCTGATTAACATCAGACAAGCTGTCAGTCATATCTTCATTTTCAATAGAGAAATCTAATTGGTTTATTTCAGTTATTACATCAAGTATGGTTTGGGTAGCTCTTTCACTTTCTAGAGGAGTAGGCTCATCCACCAGTAGAGGCTCCCCCTGGATTGAATCCTGGTGTACTGGGCTAGCTTGTGGTAGCTCCACCTGCCTCTCTGCATCTTCTTATCCTGCTGGAGATTGTCCAGCATTTCTAGTGTCTTCTTCATTAGGAGTGAACACAACATGCTCTTCAGAGCTGCTTGATGATTCCTGAGCCACTGGGACTGACTTCTTCTTGTTGTTTTGTGGTGTTACCTTCTCAGGAGTTGGCATTTCCTTAGTCAAGACTCTATCCCATCTAGAGAAGATTCCCATGTCCATCTTCCTCATGTGATTGATCTTAGACCCTGCAGATTGGCTCATTACTTCTGGTATACTACCAGCCAAGTAAAGACTTAGAATCCTACCCAAATTGGGTTTCTTCAGGCTCTCCTTAATCTTCTCAAACACTACTACAGACCAATCAGTTTGTAGTGTGAAGATAATTCTTGTCATTAGACTAAACATATGAGATGAAACTCTGTCATGCCCTCCAGGCTTGCTTAAGATCACCTTGCCAACAATTTTAGAGAGAAATTTGCCCTTCATGTTCATTCCCTTCCTATTGAAAACTGAACCTATTTTCATCTTGGAATCCAGTCCACACCATGTTAATGCTTCCCTAGTTTAAGAAGCAGAAACATCTTCTTCTTCCTTAGTCCTAGGTAGTTGAAGTACCTTTCTCAGACTTTTGGGTGAGACCATCACCTTTGCCCCATAAACTCTAGACTTATCTTGAGTCTAGATTCATCTAGGGTAGCTCCATTCAGAAATTCCAGAACTTCTTTCTTCCAGATCTTGGTCGGCTATAAAACAAGAAAATCTAACCCTGTCTCTTCTATTAGGGTTATCACACCTTTGATCTCTGGTTCTGCGTCATCAAAAGCATGCCGCACGAGTTTGTAACCTTCATTCACATTCTCTTCGAGCTTGGGCACCATTAGGGTTTGAAGAAAGTTGAATCTAGAGAAGAGAGGTGTCGACACACAAGTTTGGTCTCAAAACTTTGGTGAGTGTGACGACAGACAATGGTGAAAACCTATTTATACCTTTCTAGAATCGAAGATGAAAGGGCGCGTCAATAAACTTAAATTGTGTCGACACTGTTGAAAAGTGTCGACACTGACTTATAATATCTCGACAACCATGTGTCGACACAAGTATAGTCGACAGAATATATGTGTCGACACTTGTTTATGTGTCGACACCACTTAGCTCGACACTTAGTCGAGACTTTACTTGTCTAATTCTGTGTAAATCTTAAGTGTCGACACCACGTTGGATGTGTCGACACCTACACTACATGTGTCGACACTAATTATCTGAAGTGTCGACACCAACTTCCTAGACATGTCGACACCTTTTCCCTAAAGTGTCGACACCACTTTTCTATGTCGACACAGACAACTCTGTGTGTCAACACCTTTTTACTTAGCCAATTTTGAAAAACTTATTCTAAGTTTATCATACCTAATTCAATTTTAAACCTATTGAATATGGTTTCTTCTAAGGGCTTAGTATACATGTCAGCTAGTTGATTTTCTGTATTAACATACTCTAGGGATATATCTTCTTTTTCTACATGTTCTCTTAGAAAATGGTATTTTATTTCAATATGCTTAGTCCTACTATGGGAGACAGGATTGTTTGCAATAGAAATAACACTAGTAGAATCACAAAATAGAGGTGTTCTACTTACTTGTATACCATAGTCTTCTAGCTGATGTTGTATCCATAGAAGTTGAGCACAGCAACTTCCTAGAGCCACATACTCTGATTCTGCTGTGGAGA
This sequence comes from Platanthera guangdongensis, assembly GCA_039583875.1. NCBI lineage: Eukaryota > Viridiplantae > Streptophyta > Magnoliopsida > Asparagales > Orchidaceae > Platanthera > Platanthera guangdongensis. The sequence continues at coordinate 68,956,895 of CM077147.1, forward strand.
TAGCCACACTTGTTTGTTTCTTGCTACTCCATGATATCAGTCTTCCACCTAGGAATTGACAGGTACCAGTTGTACTTTTTCGATCTTCCTTGCAGCCTGCAAAATCTGCATCTGAATAACCTGTCAGTTCAAAGTCTCCATTCTTAGGGTACCAAAGGCCTAGATAAGGAGTGCCCTTAAGATATCTCAGTATTCTTTTGAATGCTGTCAAATGAGACACTTTAGGGCAAGCTTGGTACCTAGCACAGACACATGTAGCATACATGATATCTGGTCTACTTGCATTCAAATAGAGTAGGGAGCCAACTATCCCTCTATACAAAGTCTCATCTACAGGTTTCCCTGCATCATCTTTGCTAAGAGACATACTTGACCCCATAGGAGTTTTCATGGTATTGGATGATTCCATACCATACTTCCTTATCAGTTCTAGGGTGAACTTAGACTGGCATATGTATAAACCATTCTCTGTCTGTCTAACTTGGAGACCCAAGAAGAACTTAAGTTCCCCCATACTGCTCATTTCAAATTGTCCTTGCATAAGTTTTGGAAACTTTTTGCAAAGACTACTTTCAGTAGACCCAAATATAATGTCATCTATATATTTTTGGACTAGTATGATCTTGCCTCTGGATTCCCTAAGGAATAGAGTCTTGTCTATTTTCCCCCTTGTGAATTTATTTTCAATGAGGAAACTAGACAGGGTTTCATACCAAGCCCTATGGGCTTGTTTTAACCCATACAAAGTCTTCCTAAGTCTATAGACATAATTTGGTTGAGTTGAATCAACAAAACCTGATGGCTGTTCCACATAAACTTCTTCCTTCAGATTTCCATTCAGAAATGCTGACTTAACATCCATTTGGTATACTTTAAACCCTTGATAGGTTGCATAGGCCAATAACATCCTTATTGCCTCCAGTCTGGCTACTGGAGCAAAAGTTTGATCAAAGTTAATACCTTCTTCTTGCCTATATCCCTTTGCAACCAGTCTTGCTTTGTTCTTTATAATGACTCCATATTCATCCATCTTGTTCCTGAAGACCCACTTAGTTCCAATTATGTTGTGGTCTTTTGGTTTAGGAACAAGCTCCCAGACTTTGCATCTCTTGAACTGATTCAGCTCCTCTTGCATTGCCTCAATCCAATGACGGTCTAGGATGGCTTCTTCAAATTTCTTTGGCTCAACTTGGGATAGAAAACTGGAGTAAAGTACTGAACTTAGATTTCTGCTCCTTGTTTGTACCCCTTGACTTAGATCACCAATAATTTGATTTGTTGGATGATCTCTTAGATGTCTATTAGCTGGAGGAAGCCTGTCTTCAGGTTGAACTCCTTCAGCTTCTTCAACTTGCTGCACTCCTTGGTCTTCTTCTGCATCAGGTGCATCTAGTACTCCCCCTGGACAACAGCCACTATCATCTACATGCTAACTTGTAGTAGATCCTTCTTTAATAGTGAGCTTGTCCATTTTCTTAGTCACACCTGTGGAGCTGTAAATACTTCTAGACAATTCATTGTTAATAAGTCTAGCTTCATCAAATACTACATGTACTGACTCTTCTACAACTTGAGTAATCAAGTTGTAGACCCTATAAGCCTTACTGTTGTTGCTGTACCCAACAAAGATCCCCTCTTGGGATTTGGCAGCAAACTTGGTCAAGTAAGACTTACCATTGTTAAGTATATAGCATTTACAATCAAAGATCCATAAATAGGATAGGTTTGGTTTTCTGCCTTTCACAATCTCATAGGGGGTCTTATTGTGGCTCTTGGTGATAGTAGCCCTATTAATTACATGGCATGCAGAATTTACTGCCTCAGCCCAGAAATATTCTGGGAGAGATGTGTCACTTAATAGGGTTCTACCAGTCTCAATCAAGGTTCTATTTTTCCTTTCAGCAATGTCATTTTGCTGAGGTGTTCTTGGTGAAGAAAATTCCTTAAATATCCCAAACTCTTCACATAGCTTTATCATACTATCAGATTGGAATTCAGTACCATGGTCACTTCTTATTTTGACCACTGTACTGTCTAACTCATTCTGAATTTGTTTGACAAAACTATAGAAGATACTAGGTGTTTCAGATTTCTGTCTAAGGAAGAACACCCAGGAAAACCTTGAGTAGTCATCTACAAGCACAAATGTGTAGACCTTCCTACCTAGGCTGTGAACTGGCATAGGACCAAAGAGATCCATATGCAAGGGATATAAGTACCTCATAACATCTTTGTTCTTAATGCTATTAAAGGTGGATCTAGTCTGCTTGCCATTTTGATAAGCTGACCATATCTCATCTTTAATACACTTAACCTGAGGACCATTCCTCACTAACTCTTTGCTATAGAGTTGGCCAATTGTCTTGTAGTTAAGATGGGCTAGTCTCTTGTGCCATTTGACACAATGAGAGACTTTCTCATCAGCTACAAGACACATTGGAGAAACATTGTTCTCACACATAATGTCTAAGCAATTGACATTTCTCTTTCTATAACCAGTCAGAATGATCTCTTGATCATTTGATCTCCTGATATGACAACCATCTTTGACAAATGAGATGTCATATCCTAAATCACTCAGTTGACTTATACTAATGAGGTTATGTTTCAAACCATTAACATAAGCCACTTCAGTAATAGTTATAAGGTTGTTAGAAATATTACCAAAACCTCTGATGATTCTTTTTTTAGAACCACCAAAGGTGACTTTAGGACCATCCTTGATTGGTGTGTAGTCCTTTAGCAATCCCCTAGTTCCAGTCATGTGCCTGGAACATCCACTGTCCAAGTACCATATTGGGGCATGGTCACTTGGACTCACCTACAAAACAGATTAGTTAACCTTAGAACCCAAAGAATTCTTGGGTCCTTGGTGCTAGTTAGTTTGCCTCTTAACAAAGCTACCTGCAGATCTTCCAACAGGCAGTTTGATACCCATCATGGCACTAGAATTGTGCCAACAATTTATGGCAAAGTGGCCTACCTTGCCACAGCACCAGCACTCAAATTTATTGTACCTTTGCTTAGGTACAACCCTAGCTGTTCTATCTATAGCAGGCTTGTTGAGTACTGGGGCTTTGCCCTTAGACTTGGACTTTACAGTCCTAGCAGGTTGTGTAAACACTAATCCAATTTTACCCTTCTGATGTACAAATTCATCTATCAAAGGTAAAATAGATTTTGGTTTATAGAACCTTGCTACTATATCTCTCTCCTTCTGAAGACTAATCTCCAGATTTCTGATTTGATCATTCTTAAATGTTATAGTCCCCATCTGAATAACAGTTATGTTCTTCAGCCTGGATATTTCATTTAATTTCTGATCAACTAACTTATCAAAATCTGTTGCAGCCTTTTTAAGACTAGCAATCTCTTTAGCCTTAGTTTTGGCTAAGAGTTTGCTTTTCTTCAAAGCCTATAACAAGACTCTATATTCATCAATTAATTGATGAATATCTCCTTCAGATTCAAATCCACTCTCATCACTTGATGATGATGAATCTGATCCTGATCCAGCACTAGAAATTGAACTTGAAGAACAATTTTCTACCTGACTAGGTCTAGGCTGCTCCTGGATTTTGTCACTTTCTGACAAGACCATCAGTCCCTGAGACTGATTGTCCTCTTTCTCATATATAGAGTTCATTAACTGGATGAACTCCTCTTCCTCTTCTTTAGCAAACAGTCCAATGTAAGCTTCAGCTTCTGAATCTGATTCTGAAGATGACATATCAGATAGACTTTTGTCCTTCTTTGCAACAAAGGATCTTTCCTTTTTGCCTTTGATTTGAGTCTTCTTCTTATCAGTAGACTCTTTCCTTTTCTCTGGACAGTCAGCAACAACATGTCCTTGTCTGTTACAACAATAACAAACTATCTTTGAAGATGTAGTTCTACTTGACTTGGGCTTTCTCCTGTCATGCTTTGATGACTTCTGTGAAGTGGATGGCTTACTCCTCCACTGTTTCTTCTTTAGGAACTTCTGAAAATGTCTTGTAAAAGCTGCAAAGTCCTCATCACTCTCACTGCTTTCAGTATTCCTGCTTTCTGAATCATCTGACCCAGTCTCAGTCACTTTTGGAGGAGGAGATAGAGACTTACTTTTATATTTCTTGGTGGCTTCTGTCTTGAATGTCACAGCTCTTTCTTTATGCTCAATTCTGGTAGTCTTCTCCTCTTCTTTCCTTACCATTAGCTGCATTTCATAGGACAACAGCTTTCCAAATAATGTTGGAGGAGGAATATCTGCTAACTTGGCCATTTCCCTTATGGCACAGATCTTGGTGTCCCAGTCCTTTGTTAGGGACCTCAAGAACTTATCATTCAGCTCATAATTGCTGAATTCTCTTCAATAGGACATCAACTCATTGACAATCCTATAGAATTTCTTGTAGCATTTTGTTATACTATCAGACCTGCCTTGTCTGAAGCTCTCATATTCTTGGTTTAACAAAGACTTTCTGTCCTGTCTAACTTCTTCTGAACCCTCCATGTACACTATCAGAGTATCCCACATCTCCTTTGATGTTTTACAGTGTATCAAGTTCTGAAATGTAGCATCATCTATGGCACTTACAATGATATTCTGAGCCCTTTTGTCCATTGTAGCTAGAATAATCTCATCTTTTGTCATTTCAAAAAAGTCCTTAGGTGTTCTCTGATTTGCATCCAGGACTGATACTTTCATAGGCACATATGACCCTTCTTTAACTGTGATATAGATTCTATGGTCAGAGGCTTCCATAAACAGTCTAACCCTTTCTTTCCAGATGCCAAAAATCTCCTTTCTGCAAATTGGCAACTTCATGGATCCAAGTTCTTTATGATTCTCTATTGAACCCATTTTCTTGATTTTCTTGTTTATGCTGAATCTGTCCTTGATTTCACTGAATCTGCCAACAGGATCTACTCAGACAGTTATGTCCTTTTTGAGTAACCTCCCTCTGATACCACTTGAAATAAATTGTACCTAATCACTTAGAGGGGGGGGGGGTGAATAGGTGACGTAATCTTTTTAAACTTTTAGGCAGATTATATCACAGATTTCACAGAACTATAACCAACATACACAACATCAATCACATACACAGAGTACACACAGTTTTATAGTGGTTCCCCAAGGTTTGGGTACATCCACTTTCCCCCTCCGCCTATCTAGTAGTGTACTAGATTCGGCCAAACTCCTCCACTATACCTCAGATCCTCAGATATTACACTCAGAACCCCAAATGGTTCCTATAGCTCCGAGTGATCCCACTCCTACAACTCAGGCTCAACAGCCCTACCACTCAGTCTTCACAAAGACCTACACTCAGCCACAAGGCCTACACTCAGAGAAATGAATCTCCTACACTCAGGCACACAGGCCCTACCACTCAGCCTTTATAATTTCAGGCTTACAACTCAGATCCCTAAGGATCATACAAGAAATTAAAAATACAATGTGTAAACCTACAACTCAGAATAAGAGAGAAGAGTTGATAGGTTTCTTGATGAGTTCTTGAAAGAACTTTGCTGAGATCAACCTCACTTGGCTTTCTTCAAAGCTTCTTGAATGTAGAACACAATAGGGTTGATACTCTCTGCAGCTGATCTTCAATCACTGCAACTTAAGTTTCAGATCTCAATCTGAAACCTTCTTCACAGCCTGGTTCCAACAGCTATCTTCTTGGAAGGAGCTCTCTCTCTCCAACTACTTAGATCTTCACTTCAATTGATTCTTCAATGAATTGCTTGATCTTCTTAATCTCTTGTTGTTAATCATCTCCTTCTGTTGACAGAATAAGCCTATATATAGGCCTTCTTCATGGTGACCGGCTGATCCGATTTCTAACGACTTTCTGACATCTTTAACAGGTGCCGTAGATCGGCTGGAATGGCAGCTGTCATGTCATCCAGTCACTCCTTAAAATATTTGTAATTGTCTGAAAGTGTCGAGACAGTCTGTCTTTAAGTGTCGACACTTATAGACTAAGTGTCGACACAAGTAGACTAAGTGTCGACACTAGCCTTCAAGGTGTCGACACAACTCCTTGTGTTGTAGAATTTACTTCTCGACGCTGCTTCTTCAGAATGTGTCGACACTGATATTGTGTGTCGACACAACTCCTTGTTCTTCAGTACTTAGTTGAATTCTGCTAAGTGTCGACACAACTCCTTTGTGTCGACACATCTTCTTGTGTTGAACTTGTTAAGTGTAGACACATACTCTTGGTGTCGACACAGGCCTTCTGTGTTGATACTTGCTTGGTGTCGACGCCGCTCCTTGTGTCGACACATTCTTCTTTTGTTGAGACTTTTGCTGAGTGTCGACACATCTCCTTTGTGTCGACACTTGTACTTAGAATTTGTTGAACTTTTCTGAGTGTCGACACAGCCTCCTAGTGTCGACACTTTCTTCATGTGTTGAGTCTTCTGCTGTGTGTCGACACATTCTTCATTATGTCGACACTTGTACTTAAACTATGTTGAAGTTTTGCTGAGTGTCGACACAGCCTCCAAGTGTCGACACTTTCTGATGTCAATGATGTTCCTCTGGGTGTCGACACTGCTTCTAAGTGTCGACACAACTTTACTGGACATTTCTTCATTGAGTTTCGACACAGCCTATATGTGTCGACACTGTCCTTTTGGTGTCGACTCTGCATTCCTGGTGTCGACACAATTACTCCAAGTGTCGACACTACTCCTCTGGATATCGACACAAGTCTTCTTAAGTGTCGACACTTTTCTTCTGGGTGTCGACACATGGACTTAGAAACTTTTCAGCTTTCCCTGCAAATACTTAACCTGCATAACTAAACTCAAAACACATAAAATACATTTTGATGCATATCATTGAGTAGGGTGAGGCTTCTTCAAATCAGGTAAATTTATTCCAATGTACCCAATATGTTGTTTTTCAATTCATTTATTCATTTCTGTTAAAGGAGAAAGGTCTTTAAATAAGCTTTCTACATGGTGACCGGCTGATCCGGTTTCTAACAACTTTCTGATGGCTCTAACAGTTTCAGTTGACCGGTTGAAATGGCAGCTGTCAAGTCATGCAGTCACTTCTTGACATCTCTGTCACTGTCTGAAAGTGTCGAGACAGATAGTCTTTATGTGTCGAGACAAATAGACTAAGTGTCGACACAAGTAGACTAAGTGTCGACACTAGCCTTGATGGTGTCGACACAACTCCCTGTGTTGTTGTAACAGCTTCTCGACACTGCTTCTTCAGAATGTGTCGACACTGATTCTGCGTGACGACACAAGCCTTCTGTTGAATATGTCGACACTGATTGATTGTGTCGACACAAGTACTTCTTCTTCAATACTTAGTTGATTTCTGCTGTGTGTCGACACAACTCCTTTGTGTCAGCACATCTTCTTGTGTTGAAACTTGCTAAGTGTCGACACATCCTCTTTGTGTCGAAACATGCCTTCATGTGTTGAAACTTTGCTGAGTGTCGACACATCTCCTTTGTGTCGACACATCTTCTTTGTGTTGAAACTTTGCTGAGTGTTGACACATCTCCTTTGTGTCGACACATCTTCTTTGTGTTGAAACTTTGCTGAGTGTCGACACAACCTCCTAGTGTCGACACAGATAATGTTGACAATTCTTCACTGTGTATCGACACTGCCTGTATGTGTCTACACTTTTCTTCTGGTGTCGACTCTACCTCTCTGGTGTCGACATAATTACTCCAGGTGTCGACAAAGTTTCTCTAGGTGTCGACACAAGCTTTCTTAAGTGTCGACACTTCACCTCTAGGTGTCGACACATGGACTTAGAATTTTTTATGCTTTCCCTGCAATTACTTAACCTGCACACATAAACTCAAAGGACATCAAATACACCTTGGTGTATATCATTGAGTAGGGTGAGGCTTCTTCAAATTAGGTACATATATTCTAATGTACCCAACACTACTATTTGCAGACCATGATGATTTTCAACACTTTGTCTCCTATCTCTTGGCCCATTTCTGGCTTCCTAGGGTTTTTCATGACCTAGTCATGGATAAAAACCACTCCTAGGGGTCTAATTGGAAATGGGATGTTGCAGGTGTAATCACACAAAAAGAATCTTGTCTCGGTCACGTGCCGAGAGCATCCACTGTCCAAATACCAGATTGGCGTTCTATTGGACTTTGGACATACCTGCAAAAAAATCAGTTTACCTTAGGAACCCAAACGTATTTGGGTCCTTGGTTCCTGGTCAGTGTACTCCCCCTAGGAACATTGGTCTTGCGAGTGGTCAGCCTTGTATAGCTAAACCGTCGGGTTACAAAATTCGTAGGGTTGTACCAACAATCTGCGCCAAAATGACTAATTTTGCTACAACATCAACAGTCAAATCTGTTGTATCTCCTTTTGTACTCCTGCATTACCCTTTGAACGTGAGGTCTAGCAGGGGTAACATTCTTAGAGGTGGAAGCTTCATTATTGCAGCATACACAAGGGCTTCCCATCTAATTAGCCTTAGGCAGAGCAGTTTTAGCTTTTGGTGCCTTCTTATTGTTTTGTCCATGAACATACAGACCATAACTATTCATTTGAATCTCCTCATAAGGTGCTTTGAACACGCTGACACCAAAGTCACGGGGACGTCCATCCATGGTATCTGGTCTTGGGCTTTACATGAGTAAGCCTTGAATGATGAACATAGGATGACTCAAGGTCAAACTTATTCGTTGGGAAGATGACATTCCTGAATGATGGTTGACTCATGGGGGCTTTCCCCTTTTCTTTAGTGCTTGCCTTATAGGCATCCTTGCCCTTACCACCGACATGGCCAAGAGCACTACCCTTCTTTTGAGTTGAGAACTCATCGATGAGAGAGAGAACAGTCTTCGGCTTCGAGAAACTCTCAACAAGTTTTCTCTCCACCACGAGCTTTTCTTCCAGCTCGTCAAGATGCTTTTCTTTCAGCTTTAACCTCTCAGTCGAGTCTTTGAGTTCCTCTTTCAAGGAGTGGACTTCATCTATGAGAGGAAGTAATTATGCAATTTCTTCCTTCAGATTTCTTTCCACTTCCTTGAGGGAGGCAATATCTTTTACTTGCCTTCGGACTATCTTTCGGCATTTGTCGAAATCCTTTAACAAGTGCTCATGCTGAGCCATCAACTCTGATTCATTCTCATCAGAGGAGTATTCTTCATGACCATTAGAGGAAGTTTCAGATTCGGAGAGAATGGTGTGCGAGTTTACCTTCCCATAGTATTCTAAGTCGCCAACTTCCTCGTTAGATTGAGCCATCAGCCCAAAGTAGGCTTCTCCATTTTCAGAACTTGACTCACTCGAGTCACTGTCACTGAGAGTCTTCATCTTTTTGGAGACGAAGCTAACCTCTTCTTTCTTCTTCCCTTTGAAGGATCTTTTCTCATCCTTCCTAGAGCTATCCTTCTTCTTATAAGGACACTCCGCAATCATGTGACCTGATTTGTTACAACAGTAACAAACAACATCAGAGGAAACTAGTTTGTTCGGTTTTGATTTGTACCTCTCCTATTTATTGTATCTTCTGGTCATTCGATCACTGTTACGATGTGATCTTCTATAGTCTGAAGAGGATTAATTATTCTTCAATTGTCTCCTCTTGCTCAACAGCTACTTAAACTGCCCGGAGAGGAGAGAGAATTCTCCATCTGACAGCTCGGAGCCCGACGTGCTAGGCTCAGAGTCTTCCAGTGTGCCTGGGGCTCGTGTCCTTACAGGTGACACAACTTTACACTTTATTGAACCTTCTACCTTTAGGGCTCTAGATGTATCTTTGCATGAAGATCGATTGGCTTGCTCCTTCTTTCTAGTGTTCATTTGAAGTTTGTAGGAGATCATTTTGTCGAAACGATTCTGAGGGTTGATCTCCGGCATCTTTCCAAACTTTCTGATGGCAACAACCTTTGTATCCCAATCCTTTGTGAGGGATCTAAGGAACTTGTCATTCAGTTCACCACAAGTGAAGACACGACCGTAGTTCCTGATACCATTCACAATCTTGAAGAACTTTTCAAAGTTGTCAGCTATAGAGTCATCGACACCTTGCTTGAAGGATTTGTACTCCTAGTTCAACAGCAATCTTCGATCGTCTCTTACTTCTTTAGTACCTTCCATCAGGACAACAAAACTGTCCCATATCTCTTTAGCAGACTTGCAGTGGAATAAGTTCTGAAGCATAGAATCATCAACTGCACTTGCTATGGAATTCTTAGACTTCTTGTCACGGGAGACTAAGGCAATCTCATCCTTAGTAAGATCCATCATCTTCTTTGGAATCATGATTGCTTGATTTATCATTGAAGCTTTTGTAGGGATGTGAGGTCCTTCTTCCACTATCTGAAAGATCCTTGAATCAACAACTTCCATGAAGAACCGTACTCACTCTTTCCACATCTGAAAGATTTCCTTGGTACACACCAGTAGCTTCATAGATGATATCTCTTTGGTTTGATCAATGGTGAAAGTACAGAATCTTTGAATGCTAGATCAGGGATCTTGATCAAGGTGTTAAACTTATTTGACCAACCTCCCTCTAATACCACTTGAAAGTATCTAATGTTGACCTAAATCACCTAGAGGGGGTGAATAGGTGAAGTTTGTGTATTTTTACAGAGTAAAAACAATCATAAATATCAAGCACACAAATGTTGAGATTTTATAGTGGTTCCCAGAGTTAGGTACGTCCACTGTCCCTCCTCGCCTATCTCCCACGAAGGACGGATTCAGCTACTTCAACAAACACATATTTCATCAAATCTTACACATCGGAGTCCCAACTCCTACACCTCAGAGACGACGTTCCTATAACTAGGAGAACAAACTCTCCTACAACTCGATCCGCAAACCGGATCTACAATCTCGATCCGTAAACGGATCTACTCTCTCGATCCACAAACGGATCTACAAAACTCGGAGAAAATTTTTTTACGCAATTTAAAATAAAATTACAACAACAACACAAGACTACAAGTCTTGATCCGACATTCTTGGAAGGGTTGATCTAGAATCTTGGAGAACTCAGAAAACTTTGATACGCGTGATTGCAACTGTGGAGAAGAGGGGTTAAAGAAAAGAGAAGGTGGATTGTGGAAGTAGATAATATTCTCTGATTCTATATCCGATAAATGCAAGTGTACCTTGTCATTTATAGTATAGGATACTAAAGATTAATATCAAGGTCATATTTTCCATGCGGCGTAATGATTACGCCTACCTCGAGGAGATCGCTATTATTTTATCAAAATGATTTTTTCGATTAATTTAATAAAATAAAAACAGGAACTAAATTTCTAAGCTAAGAAGAAAACAAAATTACTTGCAGAAATAAAAGGTTAGAGCTAAAGATAATAGGGGAGTACTCAATCTTGAATCAACTTGAAATAAGAAAATCAAAATGAAATAACAAACTAATTCTAAATAAAGCAAAACACCTTGACCATGCAGGTTCCTAAAGCATGAACACGCTTGTCTCGAAGTCATGCCCACCTGAGTTTAGGAAGGTCCGACCTAACTCTCGTCCAAATCGGAGGCCTAAAGCTCGCTTTACGCTGTGAACCCCGCTATTGGATTTCACTCCAATCCAGGAGATTTAACGTCTGCCTCTCTTGAAGGGTGCCTGAAACTCTCTTTACTCTTGGGTGATCGATTCAATATACGAGCCTATCGTCTAACTAAGATTGAAAACCAAAATGGAAACTATATGCCGACAATATAGTCCCACTAAATAAAAACCAAGAGTAAATCAAAGGTAATTACTTTAAGAAGAAAAAGAAAGCTAAAACACCATAACTTGATCAACTCATTCTCAGATCATCTCGATCGAGTACAAATAAGGATTAGTTATTCATGGTAATAGGGAAAGAGAGGGGTAAATAATAAAGGTGCATGAAAACTAAGGAGAGAGAAATAGAGAGAGAAAGCTAACTACAATTTCATTAAACACAAAAAGGGATTACAACTAGGAATGAAGATTACAAGTGCATGAAAAAGAGAGCTAACTACTGATATTACACTAATAAAAAGTGGTTACAGGTAATGAAACTACATTGCATAAGAATAAAACTAGAAATGGAGGGAGAGAGGGAGCAAAAACATGAAAATAAAAACTAAAAAACCTAAGAATAAAACTAGCAGCACCTCTCCTCTCCCCAAAACTTCTGTCTTTTTTCACAAGGGGAAGGTCTGAATTTATAGAATTTTTTCGGGAAGGTCACGCCCCCTGTCACGCCCGGGGAGAGCATGTCAGTGGGGCGTCACAGGTTTGGGGTTGACCAAGTATGAATATGTGGCGGGAATATGATAATTGCCTCTGTTTGGGGTTGACCAAGTATGAATATGTGGCGGGAATATGATAATTGCTTTTGTGAAAAAGTAGGGACTTGTCCTTTGGCAGCAGGTAAGCTCGACGAAATCAGAGGAGGAGGGAGAGCTCGACGAACGATGAAGAGAAGGAGCAGGAGAAGTTTGATGATCGTCGAACGCAGAACTGAAGGTGAGTTCGACGAAATCGAAGAAGATCGTAGAACGCAGAACTGAATGCTGAGGTCGACGAATATTAATATGATATTCTCTGAAAAATCCTTAGACATAATATAAGAAAAGTCGACATAAGGCCCAACATACCCGGCGAGTATCGCCCAGGATACTCGTCGAATTCGGCGAGGATCGCTAGTGATACTTGAAAATGTTTAAGTTGTCTACCTAAATCACCTTAAGGGGGGTGAATAGGTGAGTTCTACATCTTTTTGCGGAATAAAAATTTGAGCGGGCAATGCATAGAAAATAAGCAAGCATACACAGACGACACCAAGAATTATAGTAGTTCCCCCACCTTGGGTACATCCACTTTCCACCTCACTGATATAGCAACGCACTAGACTCAGCTACTCCACTATTCTCAGATTGAAAACAATCCTACCACTCGGAACAAAGTTCCCACCACTCGAACCCTGAAAACAGGATCAACACTGGGAAGAGAAACTTCCTACAAAAATCTCGAAGTACGAAGCTCCTACTACTCGGAGAAGAATCTCCTACAAGAATCAAATGATTTACAGAAAAAAATACAAGCAGTATTATTTAAGATTTGAATCTTAAGGCCTTCTTCCTTCTTAAACTTTGAAGCTCTGTCAGAAAAAGATCGAAAAATACAAGGCTAAATCTCTGGATCTGAAAACTTTGGACTCAGCACGATCAAGGAAAGAACTATCGATGTAGAAAATCTTGATCTGTTGAATCGCTTGTTCTGAATCTCTGGATCGAAAGCAGATCGGCGATGAAGGCAATGAAGAGCGGTGGCTCCCGATTTAGAAAGAGAATTTGCGATTCAGAATACTTAGGTTTTTCTTCTTAGGGTTGGTCGATTATGATAATACCTTTTATAGGACTTGCCTAACGGTCATAGTCACATTAAATGCATGCCACGTGGACCAATAAAGTGCTAATCATATTTGAAATTACTTCTGTCGGGACTTAAGAAAATTCAAAAATCCGCTCTGTATTTCTTGAGAGAGTTACTTGTACTCGAGAAGAAGTTTTCTGTTTCTCGAGAAGAATTATGAGGTTCTCGAGAAAAGTACTTTGGAAAAATATAGAGGTGGAATCTAGCTATCTCGAGAATGAGAGTGGGTACTCGAGAAGAATAAAATTTTTTTCTCGAGAACAAGTATACTAGTACTCAAGGACAAGGAAGCATCTCGAGAAAGAGTTCTGACTCTCGAGAAGAGTATTCAAGGTCTCGAGAAAAGGTTTCTGGTTCTCGAGAACTATACATGGCCATCTCGAGAAAAATCTTTGCCGTCTCGAGAAAAAGACTTAGTAAAATTGTAAGGGTGGAATTTAGGTATCTCAAGAAAGAGAAGAAGTACTCGAGAAAAATGAACTTCTGTTCTCGAGAAAATTATTCTGTTACTACAGAGAAATAATGTTTCTTGAGAAAATTAACTTGTTACTCGAGAAATGACTTCTGGTTCTCGAGAAGTAATACTGACCTTCTCGAGAAATAACATGTGGCTTCTCGAGAAAAAGACTTAGGAAAAATATTGACTGGAAATGAGGTAACTCGAGAAGGAGAGTCATGGAGTACTGGAGTACACATGGCTTTCTCGAGAACAACACTAAGCTTTCTCGAGAACAGCTTCCGCAACTCAAGTACATGACTGATCTCACTCGAGTATAATCTTAAGTTCTACTCGAGTACAAAAGATCCTACTCTAAAAAAAGACTTAGATATTTTTCTGATAGTCTGAAAACTTATTTTCTTCAATAAATTCAGCAACCAACTTTTCTCCCATGGATTTAGTGCTTGAAAAAGAAGTTTGTCCCAATAGAGAGACAACAAATGAGTCAACACCATGGATCACACAATGAGGGATTACAATGTATGGTCCTATGTTTGGTGACTCATTGTAGACTGACATTGGTCTACACTTGACAAATATATCCTACAAACACTCAACTAGAAAGGACATCAAATACAAACTTAATTCATCTTAGTTAAAGGGTGACTTCATACAAATCTATGTTATTGTGGATGCAATATCCAACAATCTCCCCCTATTTATGGAAGTCAGAACCCTCTACACTAAGGTGAATTACATCAAGAAAAACAAATAAAGAAACCAATAACCATAATAAAATAGAAGAAATGCTGTGATATGGAAAAATCCGATCATTAAAAGTAAAGGTTTATATTAATAGATATTGTCCAACAAAAATTCAATTCCACAAGATCTCAAAAATGAATTTTCTAATTATCTGCAAGTTTTTTTAGTTCTGTGGTTGTTGCTGTCTTTTCTTCTTCTCTTATTGCCTTTTTTGATAACTATAAGGTTTGGGAAAGTATTTGGGAGGTTTGGGTCGAGCCTTAGGATTGTTCATTCCATATTCCCTGTCATACAATCTCCTCTTGGTTATAGAGTTCTCATATAAATCCCATTCATAGGAGTTATAATGAATGTTTCTGTCTTCATTAAAATCAACAACAAGTTTAAGAGTTTCAAGGATGAAGGATTTGGAGGTTGGACTCCATACTTCAGAAAATTCTTGAGCTCTTCTTCTTTCAGCTTCAGGATAAGGAGTGGATCTCCTATTAGAGGCACCATCACCATATTTTCTCCTTTTAGCATTCTGAATCTCAGGAGGTACTTGAGGAACCACATTTGCTTGTTCAGATTCCCATACTTGCTCATAGATTTCAGGAGGTGGTGCTTCAAAATATTTAGGAGGTGGAGAGAATGTTGGCTTATTCACATCAAGGCAAGCAGGAGGGGGTGCAGAAGGGTCAATTAATACATCAGGGAAAAGCTGATTATGCATACAAATTGCAGTATCATATATGTAAAGCTTTGTACTTTTAATTTCTTTGAGCACTGATGCTTGGATCTCTTTCATTTGATCATCCCAATGAACTTTCATTATTTGAACTTGTTTTTCTAGCTGTTCTTTAACTTTATCCTCCCCCTTTCTGACTTCTAGAGATAGTGTGCTGATTACAGCTTCCTTGAACTGCCCAACTTTTTCATAAGTCTTGAAGCTGTGTTCTTGGGCTTTCTTTTCTAATTGAATTTGATTGTCTGCAAGAGTAACTGGTGGTTCCATTACTATACCAATGTTGGTGATAGTGTGATCTATTGCTTTGCCTCCAATTTGTAAAAGCCTTTTAAATTCATCAGTATTATTTTGGATTTCAGCAAATCCTTGGTTCATTTCTTTTTCTAGAGCAGTTACTTTATCAGTTGCAGCTTTAATAGAAGTATCAAAATACTTTCTTTGTTCAGCTAGCATAGCTTCAATCTTACTTAAGATAGTACCTTCAAGAAATACTTCAGTTTGAAGAGGTGTAGTAGGTAGAATTGGAGCAATCCATGGGGAAATTTCTTCAATGAGGACTCTGGAGGTAGTTGTTTGTTCTCTAATGACTGTACTTTCTTCATCTTCAGCATTTTTGGCTTGTATGGAGGGAACGTTAAAATGGAGAATGGGAAGATGAGGTTCAGTATCTTCAGCAGGTGTTTCATCTTTAGATCAGTAAAAGAAACATCATCTTCATCATGCACATCTTCAAGTGGAGATTTTTCTGGTTCAGGTTCAGGAGATTTTTCAGGTTCTGGGGATTTTTCTTGATGAGACTTTACTGGAGAAGAGGGATGTTCTGGATGTTCTGGAGACTTTATTGGAGGATCGGGATGTTCTTCAGGAACAGTGAATAGAGGCTCTTTAGAAGAGCGTTCATCTATCATCCTGTTGATATCATCATCTATAGACAAGATCTGTTCATGAACCTGAGCATCAGTCAGGGTTTCTGTATCGGGTACATCTTCAGCAATAAAATCTGAATTGTTTGTATGAAGCAAAGTGGCTGTGGCAGCAGCAGATGGAGTTGAACTATCATCTAAAATAGTATTGGCAGCAGCAGGAGAAGACGTATCATCTTCTTGAACTGTATGAATGGCAGCATGTGGAGTGACTTGGGCAGGGATTTCTGTAGAAATTAGGGAAGGAGTTGGAGTTTGAGAGGGCTGATCTGGGACAGATGAAGCAGGCTCCCCCTCAATAACAGGATCAGTTATTTGATGAGAAGGAGGAGATGGATCCCTGACCTCATCTTCATTCCTCTTTGGTGCTGTGATAGATTTGTTAAAATTCAACAAACCGCAGACGCCCCCTTGGATACCCTTCTGAAAATTCAACAAACCGAAGGAGAATACGCCCACTTATATGTTGAAAGTTTTCCCGGATCGTGGAGTTAACAGTGGTTATCTCAACAAAGCAGTAACAACCAGCAACACATGCAGCACAAGCTTCTTTATTGATCAAGAGCAAACTTCTTTACAAGGCGAGACATACATGGCGAGACATGCTTCACCAAAACCCAACACCGGGAGAGCAGAGACAGTTACAAAGACAGGAACAAAAAACAAGTCGCGCGGACTCAAACAATCAAGCCGCCGACCTACTGCTGTGGAGTCCGCTCAGTCCGCCAGGTCGCCAGACCGCAACCCAAGCCGCGCGGACTCACCCTTACTCCAATGCTTAGCTCTTCACCGCCGGTCTGCACGCCGCCAGACCGCACAAGCTGCGCCACCGAATGGAACAGTCCGCCAGAAACCGGCGACTTCCTGAACCCCGAACCAAGTCGCCAAAGAGAAGACCGCCTGGCCGCTATCCGCGACCTGCTGTTTACCGCCTGTTGCTTAACCGCAGAGTCCGCACTGTCCCTGACCGCAATCAGAGCCAAGTCCTGGCTTTCCAGCGCTATCCGCACAACCTGCACAGCACAACCGGGTCAACTCTATCCGCGCGGACACAAAGTCCAGGCCGCAGCAACTTACGCGAGCTCAAATACTGTTCACTTACTTCGGTCTAGGTTCCAGTTAGTTCTGATGTGACATGGGTCCTATTTATAGGCACGACGATGAGTATGGTCACCGCCCTTCCCGATAGGATCACCGCCACAACCCGCAGCAAGAACTTATGTGTCCGCCAGCCCGCGGACACACATGCCAGTTCGCCGCCCTGTGCAGATAGCCAGTCCGCCCCAGCTTCTCCAAGGCAGGACTCCAATATCCAGTCCGCCTTGCCGCTAGAGACCAAGCCAGGACCACCACAGCCGGACTCCACAAAAGCCGTATCCGCCATTCTGCGGACAAGGCATCAGGCCGCAAAACCCGAGCCCGCAACCGCGCCATCAAGGCACCTGCCGGACTCAGCGGATACCCGGCTATCGTCCGCATATCCCAAGCCCATTACCTCATTGCCAAGGCACCTCCGGACTTAGCGGACACGCCAATCCAGTCCGCTAACAGCAGACTCCAGTCCGCAACTACTGAGTCCATTGCCTCATCACAAGGCATCTCCGGACTCAGCGGACTCCAGCTCCAGTCCGCACGCTCCTGCACGGGCAATCCTCCAGTCCGCATATCCCCAAGCTAGCAAATAAGGCAAAGCACTTCTACTACGCTTGGCGGACTGAGAAACCAGCCCGCGCTCCACTGCGCGATCTCCCCGGACTAAGCCACCTGGACTTGGTTCAATTCCCACCAAGTCCAGCCCACTGGCCGCAAGGGCCAGTCCGCACTTACTGGCGGACACTGGATCTAGCCCGCCATACCGGGCGACCTCCAGTTCCTGTCCGCGCTGACCGGCGGTCTCCGCGACTTCCACTTGCCGCTTCACTAGAGCAAGACCAAGGCATCTGCCAAACCGGTCTGCCGAGCTCCAGTTCTTCAGTCCGCTTCAAGCCGGACTCCGCGGATAACATTCCTATCCGCCCGGTTACTTCCTGGGAGTAAACCGCCTGCTGAGCATACACTGGCCTGTCAGACCGCCGCTGCTGTCCGCGCAGTCCGCGCGAACAGACCGCCCAGGCCGCCACAGAGCAAACCGCCTGCAACATCCCTGCCGACCTAGCAGTCCGCCAACCCAGTCCGCGTAGTCCGCGCGGATAGGTTTCCCAAGCCTTCCATTCATCCACTTTCACTTCACAGAATTCAACACTCCCCCTTGAAGTGAGAAGTGGTGAATAACTCCAGCAGCTCCCGTAACCTTGCACCTGGTCCTTCCGATAGCATCTACGAAGAGATGTCCAAGACATAGTCCTCGCCCCGCATATCATGGACCATGAGGGAGCCCTCCAGCATCTCCCAAAAGGAGCCATGCTTCCCTCTGCCTTCTTCAGCTTCAACCTCCACTCATGCATCAAAGGAGTATCACCAACTTCCTTGGACCCAGAAGCCCAAGCCTCGTTGCCTCTGAGAGAAGTCACCTCATCAGACTTGGTGTCAACCACCTCCTTGATTCTAGTGGGGTCTTCACAGCTAGAAGTCCCTTGCTCGATCTGAGGGCTAACAAGGAAACACGGGACCAAGTCCGCCGTGTTCCCTTCGCTATATCGAGCTGGTGGCTTACTGATCCTCTTCGATTTCCGAAGAACCTGATCATGGCTAACCACCTCCGCTGCTTTTGAACCAGCTCCGTTCCCGGGCAAACCCAGAACAATGCTCCCTTTGTTCCCTGAACAAGACGCCTCCTTACTGGAACCAAGAGCACCTGGAGCAACGCTCCCCCTGCTACCTGAACCAGAAGACTTCCCTCTTGAACATGAACTGCCTGGAACATCGCTCCCCTTGCTTCCTGAACAGGAAGCCTCCGCCTTTGAGCCAGAAGGTCCTGGAGCATCGCTCCCCTTCTTCCTGACTCTGACGCCTTTGCCCCGGAGCTAGAACAACCTGGAGCACCTGGTGACTCAGGCAAATCCACTTCCTTAGCAGCAGCCTTCTTCAGCCCATCATCTGACCTGCTTATTTCTAGCTCCACATAAGAGCTACCCCAATATGGCGTCAACTCATCAAAAACAATGTCACTCGACACTATGAGTTTCTTCGTCGCAGGATCCATACACCTCCATCTTCTTCTCTGCTCATCATACCCTACAAAGACTAGCTTTGTTTTGAGAGCACCCGGAGAGTGTATATAGCAGGTAGATCCAAACACCCGAAGGTGCTTCACTGAGGGCTTCACTCCGAACATTAGCTCATAAGGAGTCTTCATTATGATCGGACTAAGAGGCATCCGGTTGATGACATGAGCAGCACAGGCCATTCCTTCCGCCCAAAGAGCCTTCAGAACGCCTTTACTCCGAAGCCAACACTTGCAGGTCTCCGTTAACCAACGGATCATCCGAGCTGCAACACTACCCTGTTGTGAAGTATGTCCACAAGAAAGCTCCATCCGGATCCCTTGCTTCCTGCAAAAGCGTGAGAACTCGGTTGAGTCAAACTCACCACCGAAATCTGTCCTCAACACCTTGATCCTCCGGCCAAGCTGGCCTTCGACAAGCTTCTTGAACTCTACAAACAAGCGTACCATGCTGGACTTCGTCTTCATAAAGTATACCCAAGTATACCCAGAATAGTCATCAACCAAATCAGCATGAACCTGCTGCCTCCAAGACTGGCCGTGATGGTCGGTCCCACCAGAGCACAATGGACAACCGCCAATGGTGCATTACTCCTGGCTTGTGCTTTGTCGACCATGAAGCGATAGGCTCCACTTTCCTGACATCCCGCACACCCCCGACCATCGCCATAGGATGACAATCTAGGCAAGCCTCTTACGAGTCTTCTTTCCGCCATTGCTTTCAGCTTGTCCATCCCTACATGCCCCAGTCTTTCATGCCAGATAGCTGCACTATCATTGGCATCCAGCCGATCAGATCCAGAACTAGTTGAAGTCCCAACTACGTTCTTCTCCTTCCTCCCTACCTGAGCAACGTTCGCCGAGAGCAAGGTAACCTTGCACTCCTTCCGAAGATGACCTTGCTGCTTGCATTTATAGCACCGTGGTCCTTCCTTCCTCTTCCTATCACGCCTAGGAGAAACACTCCTTTCTTCCTGATATGAAGTAGAGGGACCATCATCAGCAGCAACCTCCTTCACCTTCTTCCTGAACAACCCATCAAGGGAAGTCCAAACCTCCGCAGCTGACCGACATCCACTGATGTGGTCCAAGAGCTCCGATGAGATCACCTGCTTGAGAATAGACTCCGCTTTCGCATTTGCCTCCTTCCAAGCTCTCATCGCCTCGGCATTGCCAGCAGTATCCTCTTGTCTTCCTGCTCCGCATACAACCTCCCAAAGGTCCTCGCCAAGAAGAAAGCTCTTCATACAGGACTTCCACCGTTCACAGTTCGCCTCTGTAAGAAGATCAATACCAAGACAGCTTGCATCCTCCACTGCCATGGTCCTACCACTGGTTTCCTCGACAGACGAGCAACTACTTCCATTGAGCACTGCTTGACCACTCCAACAACCTCCCTCTGATACCATGTTAAAATTCAACAAACCGCAGACGCCCCCTTGGATACCCTGCTGAAAATTCAACAAACCGAAGGAGAATACGCCCACTTATATGTTGAAAGTTTTCCCGGATCGTGGAGTTAACAGTGGTTATCTCAACAAAGCAGTAACAACCAGCAACACATGCAGCACAAGCTTCTTTATTGATCAAGAGCAAACTTCTTTACAAGGCGAGACATACATGGCGAGACATGCTTCACCAAAACCCAACACCGGGAGAGCAGAGACAGTTACAAAGACAGGAACAAAAAACAAGTCGCGCGGACTCAAACAATCAAGCCGCCGACCTACTGCTGTGGAGTCCGCTCAGTCCGCCAGGTCGCCAGACCGCAACCCAAGCCGCGCGGACTCACCCTTACTCCAATGCTTAGCTCTTCACCGCCGGTCTGCACGCCGCCAGACCGCACAAGCTGCGCCACCGAATGGAACAGTCCGCCAGAAACCGGCGACTTCCTGAACCCCGAACCAAGTCGCCAAAGAGAAGACCGCCTGGCCGCTATCCGCGACCTGCTGTTTACCGCCTGTTGCTTAACCGCAGAGTCCGCACTGTCCTGACCGCAATCAGAGCCAAGTCCTGGCTTTCCAGCGCTATCCGCACAACCTGCACAGCACAACCGGGTCAACTCTATCCGCGCGGACACAAAGTCCAGGCCGCAGCAACTTACGCGAGCTCAAATACTGTTCACTTACTTCGGTCTAGGTTCCAGTTGGTTCTGATGTGACATGGGTCCTATTTATAGGCACGACGATGAGTATGGTCACCGCCCTTCCCGATAGGATCACCGCCATAACCCGCAGCAAGAACTTATGTGTCCGCCAGCCCGCGGACACACATGCCAGTTCGCCGCCCTGTGCAGATAGCCAGTCCGCCCCAGCTTCTCCAAGGCCGGACTCCAATATCCAGTCCGCCTTGCCGCCAGAGACCAAGCCAGGACCACCACAGCCGGACTCCACAAAAGCCGTATCCGCCATTCTGCGGACAAGGCATCAGCCCGCAAAACCCGAGCCCGCAACCGCGCCATCAAGGCACCTGCCGGACTCAGCGGATACCCGGCTATCGTCCGCATATCCCAAGCCCATTACCTCATTGCCAAGGCACCTCCGGACTTAGCGGACACGCCAATCCAGTCCGCTAACAGCAGACTCCAGTCCGCAACTCCTGAGTCCATTGCCTCATCACAAGGCATCTCCGGACTCAGCGGACTCCAGCTCCAGTCCGCACGCTCCTGCACGGGCAATCCTCCAGTCCGCATATCCCCAAGCTAGCAAATAAGGCAAAGCACTTCTACTACGCTTGGCGGACTGAGAAACCAGCCCGCTCTCCACTGCGCGATCTCCCCGGACTAAGCCACCTGGACTTGGTTCAATTCCCACCAAGTCCAGCCCACTGGCCGCAAGGGCCAGTCCGCACTTACTGGCGGACACTGGATCTAGCCCGCCATACCGGGCGACCTCCAGTTCCTGTCCGCGCTGACCGGCGGTCTCCGCGACTTCCACTTGCCGCTTCACTAGAGCAAGACCAAGGCATCTGCCAAACCGGTGTGCCGAGCTCCAGTTCTTCAGTCCGCTTCAAGCCGGACTCCGCGGATAACATTCCTATCCGCCCGGTTACTTCCTGGGAGTAAACCGCCTGCTGAGCATACACTGGCCTGTCAGACCGCCGCTGCTGTCCGCGCAGTCCGCGCGAACAGACCGCCCAGGCCGCCACAGAGCAAACCGCCTGCAACATCCCTGCCGACCTAGCAGTCCGCCAACCCAGTCCGCGTAGTCCGCGCGGATAGGTTTCCCAAGCCTTCCATTCATCCACTTTCACTTCACAGAATTCAACAAGATTTCTGAAGCTTAACTTCCCATCATTGAATGGAGGTGATGGAGACTTTCTTCATATGGTGAAAGGCCATACCCTTATTGATAGGGAAGACATCTGACATCATCTGGTTTAGGTAAAGAGATAGGATTCTACCATAATTAGGGCTCTTCATACTTGCCTTAATTTTATCAAAGATCATCATGCCCTACTAAAATTTCTTCATGCATATCACAACAGTCATTATATCAAGAACTCTGGTGTGATGTAGTTTATAGTGCTTGTGTCGCAGAGAAGTACTTTTCCAAGGATATCTGCCAGCAATTTACTGTCAGCATTCATAAACTGTCTACGAACTATGCGAGTTGACTTGGGAAGGCCACAGAAACTGTAAGCACTTTCATAATCGGTCTCTACTAGGTAGTCTTCTTTGTCGATCATTAGTAACTGTAGAAATTTTGAAACAGAGGTGGAAGTTATATTTACCTTGATGTCTCGAACCCTTGAATTCAGTACTTTTCCATTGCTCTTGATCATGACCTGTTGGAAAAATTCTTCGTCATCAGAAAGGAGTACTTTGTAGGGATGTTCAAGAACGAATGATAATCCAGTGGTGTCGAGTAAAATGAGAATATTCCTGAAATCATCAGAAATTTCGCCGATTCCGGTTGAGATGAGTACGCTGCTGATTCCTAACTTGGATGAAGATTCCATTGATTTGGAGAAAGTGATGTTGGTTGGCCGGCTAATGGAGAAGTAGTCTTTTTTGCGACAGATTGGCGCAGACGAAGAAGTTGAAGAGTTTTTCTCGAGAGAGGGATTTGAAATCGGGAATAGAAAATTCTTGGACCTAAATCTATTTATAATTTTCTTTAATCTTGATGATAAATGACATAAATAATACTAAAAATACCTGGAATATGGCGGTGAAGTGCCCGGGTGCCTAATATGAAAAATTTGAACTTGAAGAGAAATTTCCAATATGATTTCTCGAGTGGATTATTGTTCTCGAGAAGAAGAAGATTAGCACATGAGTAGAATTCTTCTTGTTCTCGAGTAGAACTTGCCAAGTTCTCGAGTCGAGTTTTTATTCTCGAGAAGTAAGTCCTTGTTCTCGAGTACAAGTGATGTACTTGAGAAATGAAGTCCACACTTTGAATTTTCTTGGATTTTGAAGTATAACCCGATCTTGAACTTTCTTGAGACCTTTTTTTTCATTCTTCCTTGTTGAGCATGCCACGTTTTGTTTTGAAGAACGAGAACTTGGCATCATCTATCGGCTTGGTGAATATACCTGCAATCTGCCTGTCAGTTGGAACATATTGGAGATTGATGTCTCCATGCTCCGCATGCTCTCGGATGAAGTGGTACCGCAGCTCTATGTGCTTTTTCCAGATGTGAGAGACTGGGTTGTTGGCTATTGCAATTTCACTGGAGTAGCAGAACAGAGGAATGTCCTTGAACTTCAAGTTATCATCTTCAAGTTGATTATTTTTACATAGCAATTGTTGATGCAGTGGCCTGGCTCTTATACGGTGGCCCACTACCGGACTGCAGGCCATGCACCCCACCCATGACCGCACCTATTCTCAGTGCGGCGGGATGTTGAGGCGGGGTCTCGAACCCTCGCCCCCTTGATAAAGAGCTTTCCTAACAACTCTCATCACCAACTGAGCTGCAGCTCAGTTGGTGATGAGAGTTGTTAGGAAAGCTCTTTATCAAGGGGGCGAGGGTTCGAGACCCCGCCTCAACATCTCGCCGCACTGAGAATAGGTGCAGTCATGGGTGGGCTGCATGGCCTGCAGGCCGGTAGTGGGCCACCGTATAAGAGCCAGGCCACTGCATCAATTGTGCACAATAACTGCCGGCAGAATTGTATTCTGACTCGGCCGTTGAGATTGCGACACAATTTTGCTTCTTGCTGCTCCATGAAATGAGCCTCCTTCCAAGGAATTGGCAAGTCCCGAAAGTGCTCTTTCTATCATCTTTGCTTTCTGCAAAATCTGCATCTGAAAAATCAATTAGTTCTCTATCATCACTTCTTAGGTACCATAAGCCAAGATTTAGTGTACCTTTAAGATATTTCAAAATCCGTTTTGTAACAGCATAGTGAGATTCCTTAGAGTTCACTTGAAATCTAACACACACATGTTGAAAACATTATGTCCAATCTACTTGTAGTAAGATAAAGCAAGGATCCAATTATGCTTTGGTACTTGGTTTCATCAAAAGGTTTTCCTTTCTCATCCTTGTTTAGAGACATTGTTGAACCCATTGGAGTCCTCATAGAGGTTGCGTTCTCCATTCCGAATTTCTTAATTAACTACTTGGTGAATTTTGATTGAGAGATGAAAATTCTATTTTCAGATTGTTTCACCTGAAGTCCTAAGAAATACTTCAGCTCTCCCATACTGCTCATTTCGAACTTCTCTTGCATAAGTTTGGAAAATATTTTGCAGAGGTTGTAGTCAGTAGAGCCAAATATGATGTCATCGACATAGATTTACACTAGCAAGAACTTGCCTTTTATTTCCCTAAGAAATAATGTTTTATTTATCTTTCCTCTTGTGAACTTGTTCTCAAGAAGAAAGTTAGACAGCATCTCATACCAAGCTCGAGGAGCTTGTTTCAAACCATATAAAGCTTTAAATAAAAGATAAACATGCTCATGATAGTTAAAATCAACGAAACCTGGAGGTTGTTCCACATACACCTCTTTCTTTATGTCACCATTAAGGAAGGCCGACTTTACGTCCATCTGATATACAGTGAAGCCCTTAAGTGCTGCACATGCTAGGAACAACTTGATTGCCTCTAGCCTTACCACTGGTGCATACATCTGATCGAAGACGATTCCTTCTTCTTGTCTGTATCCCTTGGCGACGAGTCTGGCCTTGTTCTTTATAATTGTTCCATCCTCGTCCATCTTGTTCATATATACCCACTTTGTTCTGATAACGTTCTTACCTTTGGGTCTTGGAATAAGCTTCCAAATTTGGAAATGCTTGAATTGATTCAATTCTTCTTCCATTTCCATTATCCAAGATACGTCTGAGTTTGCTTCCTCAAACTTCTTCGGTTCAACCTGTGAGAGAAAACTCAAATATACATTTTCATTAGTTGTACCTTTACGAGTTCTAACACCATCTAGGGGATCTCCAATGATTTGATCCATTGGGTGATCCTTAAAGTGTCTGAGCTCTAGAGTCCTTGCATCTGGAACTTCTTCAACCACTAAAGTGACTTCATCAACTTGAA
This sequence comes from Platanthera guangdongensis, assembly GCA_039583875.1. Classification (NCBI taxonomy): domain Eukaryota; kingdom Viridiplantae; phylum Streptophyta; class Magnoliopsida; order Asparagales; family Orchidaceae; genus Platanthera; species Platanthera guangdongensis. The sequence continues at coordinate 68,982,803 of CM077147.1, forward strand.
TGATATCTTCATCATGGTCATCAACCTCTCCAATTGGGGTTGGAGTGGTGATATTGATGAACTTCTGATCTTTTTCTTCAGTCGGCTCATCCAAGTTTAATTCCTTTAGTTTGTAAGGTTTCTTATTATGGTTCTTGTTTATGAGTGCTCGACTTTACATGTGGCACGCAGTGTTGACAGCTTTAGCCTAGAAATATTACGGTAGTGAGGCATCACTCAACATGATTCTGCAGGACTGTATGAGTGTTTTATTCCTTCTCTCCACTACTCCGTTCTGTTGAGGAGTACGAGGAGAGGAAAATTCATGAAAGATACCTAGGCTTTCATAGAATTCTATCATGGCCCCAGACTTGAACTTTGTTCCTTTATCACTTCTGATTTTGACAATTGAGTTGTTATATTCATTCTGAACCTACCTGACAAAATTAGTAAAGATATAAAAAGTATCTGACTTGTACTTTAGAAAGAACACACACACAAAGCGAGAGTAATCATCAACAATAACCAATGTATAATCCTTACCTCCAAAACCTCTAACTTGCAGTGGACCAAACAAGTCCATATGAAGTAGGTGTAAACACCTATTAGAGTCTTTGTCAATGATGCTTTTAAAAGTAGCCATTGTTTGCTTGCCTTTTCACATGTGTTACAAGGTCCATCTTTAACGCACTTGACATTTGGGGCATCACGTACTAAATTAAGAGAAAATAATTTATTAACAGTTTTGAAATTTATTTGTGCTAATCTCTTGTGTCATTGGTCACCAAGAGACGCACTATATTTTGCAAAAAGCACACTGGCGTAGCAGAATCTATGCAAAAAAAATTTAAACAAAATATATTTCTACTACGAGTGCCTGATAGAATCATTTGCAAGATATCTATCGATTTTATCAAGCACGTGTCTGCATGAAATTCTACTATGTATCCTTTATCACAGAGTTGGCTTATGCTTATAAAATTGTGTTCCAATCCTGCAACATAAGTCACATCTTAGAAGGATACACTACCATTAGTAATCATACCGTAGCCTTTAGTAATTCCTCTGTCAGAACCTCCAAACATGCCCTTTGGACAGTTCATGACTGGAGAATAATTCTGGAGTAGGCTTCTAGTCTCGGTCATATACAGAGAGCATCTACTATCCAAACACCAGATAGGATTTTTGGTGGCCTTTTGACATACCTTCTTTCACAAATCAGCTTGTCTTAGGAACCCAAACTCGTTTCGGTCCTTGGTCTCTAGTTAGCATACTCCCACTACATGTGTTAACATTGTGAGTGGTCTTTCTCACACTATTAACTTGAGGAGTTACAAAATATCTGGGGTTAAACCAGCAGTCTATAGCAAAGTCAACAACTTTGCCGCAGCACCAACAGTCAAACCTGTTGTATATTTGCCTAAAGTTCTCCTGCTTGACCTTTTGAGAGTGTGGTCTTGTAGGGGCATCAGGATTGGAGGTAAAAGATTCGTGGTGATGGCACTCACATGACTTCGTCTCCTTAAGAGGATTTTCCATAATGGGTTTTACTTTTGGAGCTTTCTTGATGTTGTGACCATGACTATAAGGGTCATAGCTCTGAAGAGTGATCTCCTCATAAGGTGACTTGAAGACACTTTCACCAAAGTTCTGGGGATGGGTCCATCCTTGGTACCTAGAATTGGGCTCTACTTAAGTAGGCCTAGCAAAGTGACCGTAGGAGGACTCAAGATCAAACTCATTAGTTGGAAAGATAACCTTTTTGAATGAAGTTTCATCTTGAGGAGCTTTCGCCATCTCCTTGTCCAAATCATTTTTGGCGGCCTTATTCTTCCGTTGAGCCTTATTTCTCCTAGATGATTTACTAGGAGCCTCCACATGGCCTAAGCCAGCACCTTTGGCCTGAGCAGAGAACTCAGCAATAAACAGAAGGACTGTCTTTTGCTTGGAGAAACTTTCAACATGTTTCTTTTCAGATGCAAGTTGTTCTTCCAATTCCTTGATGATTTTCTTCTTCAGATCTAGGTGCTCGAGAGCTTTATTATATTCTTCAATTGCAGCATTGAAATTCTCTCTGAGTGAGTCCGTCTTTGTGACTTCCTATCTCAAAGTGATCTCTTCTGCCTTGAGAGATTTAATCTCCTTAGCCTGAGTTCTCACAACTTTTCAACATTTGTCGTAAGCCTTGATTAACTCTTTGTAATTAGCCATGAGTTCAGACTCATCGTCGGAAGAGCAGTCCTCATGATCATGGTCAGAAGCATCTGATTCCGAGAGAGGAGTGTGAGAGTTTACTATCCCAATGTACTAGGGCTCTTCTTCCTCGTCTGTTCGTGCCATTAGCCCAAAGTAGGCTTCCACTTCCTCACTTGACTCAGATGAGTCAGAGTCACTAAGAGTCTTGCCCTTCTTGGCTACCAGCCTTCTTTCAGTTTTGTTCTTATTATAAGTAGATTTCTTCTCCTCTCTTCTTCCACCCTCCTTCTGTAACACCCCCTATCCGTTGCATAACGTATAGAAGTAGGTCCGGCCGGGGCCCGACGCCATATACCACAGACAAACCGGTGGTTACTCATGGAAACCATCCAACCAATCATAACATCCTACACAGAGCATTCTAACGGAAGCAGATTAACAAGTTGCAATAAAGAACCCAGCACAAAAGCATGAATGTCCACTAATACCAAATAGGAATGTTGTACATACACAAGTACAGACCTTAAGGCCTTACAAAATTGAACACTTTATATTACATGATTTACAAACCACGGCACGCAGGCCGGTGATACATGAATAAAAGCAGTAAACACTTCAATTAGGCCTTCAAGGGCCGGCTTCGCAATTTGGGCTTTAGCCCCATATTGACCGCTTGGTCCAGCAGCACCTGCAAGAAACAAACTACCGCACGGTGGCAAAACAAGGCAACGATCAGCAATGCTGACCAAATTATAACGATCCCGCCCCCAGCTCGGGGCGGCGATGCTCCTTCCCTGCATTTCATTAGCATAAGCGAGCAATATAACAATATTCATTTCATCACAGGCATTGGCTTGCACGGCCACACACCCCGTGCTCTCAGGGCACATTCTCGGTGAACCGGTCGATGTCACGTCAATTAAAGCCATAGACATTCCGGACTCACCACCGCCACTTTGATGGCCAAACCTATGAGAAATTTGTCTTCCCGGCATAGGTCACGGTAATTAAAACCATAGACCGTCGAAGACCCTCATCTATGCCAACGACAAGTGCAATGTAACTTTAGGTCTCTTTAACCCGAACGACATAGAACGAGTACGGTTCCATCTGACCTGTGCTCACATCGCAACGATAATTTAAACCATATGCGCAGGTCAAACTTCTCCTGAGTCGCGTTTTCATCACAATTCACATAACCCAGTTATGTTCAAGTTGGCTCTCAGGCCACCATGTTGGCAAGATCACGCATCCGCCCAGTTTTTCGGGTGCACCTTAGGGTTAATCCCCAAGGCTCCCTGTTGCAATCTACCGTGTAGAAAACCTGAAAAACAACCAATAACAGGGAGTCTTCTCCGGCATTATGCAATACAACATCACCGATCCAGACCAACATGTCAGGATAGGCTTCACACATCATGCATATGTCCGTTCTCGCTTACAGACTCTACACAATGGGGACTTTACATATCTACCTGAAGGAATGCCTCCAACTCACCGCAAACTCGCGAGAGCGGGCTTCCTATGCAAAGAAGGAGAGCTTCACATGCTAAAGAAGAGAATCGTTACCCTAGCGTTCTTCTTTGGCGCCATAGAAAAGTAAGCAGATGAAAAACACCGCACTCTCTTTGCCTCCGTGGATCCAGAGTCGGCTCGCGATTTGGAGCTTCGAAGCTCCTCCATTGGCCGGATCTAGATTCTTCTTCCTTCCTTGGCTCTCCTCTCTCTCTAAACTTTAGAAAGATAACCACACAAGTAAAAGTGAGCGTTTCAAGGGTCCCATCCCGGGTATATCCCATCAGGAACAACCCCCAGCCGTTGGATCCCAACTTAAAGAAACGAACGACTTTGATTCAGGCCTGAAATGTCCAATCTAGACCGAACACGGCCTGACACACGCCATTTCCAGGGCCGTGTGCCTCATTCGCCGTCAAAATCGACGCGCCCGGAACAACACACGGGCATCGAACACGCCCGTGTCACGACCGTGTGCCTCATTCGCCGTCAAAATCGACGCGCCTGGAACAACACACGGGCATCGAACACGCCCGTGTTCGACCTGACACGCCCGTGTTCCACCTGAAACGGCCGTGTGGCCGGCCGTGTACCCCCATCGATTTATCCCGAAAACAACCCGAGAACTACACGAGTTCTTGGACACGCTAGTGTCCTAACCCATGTCTACCTCAACATGCCTGGGCTCCAGGCCATGTACACGGTCTCGAGACTCGAAACTTCATCGAGCGAAGTTCGTCGACCTCACGACACGGCCTTGGACACGCCCGTGTCCTAGGCCGTGTGCCTTGTGTCGACACATCGTCGAGCAAAATTCGTTGACTCCCCGGGACGAGTGTTGACACGGGTCGACACGCCATGCGACACGCCCGTGTCGCAGGCTGTGTGCCATGTCTCGACAATTCGTCGAGCGCAAAATGTCGACTTCGCGGGCTGAGTGTCGACACGGGTCAACACGCCATGCGACACGCCCGTATCGCAGGCCGTGTGCCCTGTCTCAACACTTCGTCGAGCAAAACTCGTCGACCTATCGACCAACTCGACGACACAAGCCTGTCACGCCCTGGGACACGCCCGTGTCCCACGCCGTGTGCCTCCTGCCAGAACCCAAAACTGGACCAAAACGTCACCCGTCGCTCTTTTGAGTTTCGGGGCGTTACACCTTCTTCATGTGAGGGAATTCATCTATGACGTGTCCTGACTTATTGCTACAATAACAAATAATGTTAGAAGAAATATGTTTGTTCTGTTTAGAATGATACCTGTCTTGGCTACTTGAGCCTTTCTTGTGACAATGACCATCATGACGTGATCTTCTGAACGAGGCATCTTTGCCTCTCCACTGTTTATTCTTGTTCAAGAACTTCTTGAATTGCCTTGAAAGATGACAAAACTCTCCTTCAGATAGCTCTGAGCCTGAGGAACTTGGCTCTGAAGCTTCTTCTTCACTCTCTTCCTGTGCGGGGGCAGGAGATGCAGCTTTTGACTTCCTTCGGATGTCTGCCTTTAGTGCGACAGACTTCTCCTTTGATGAAGACTAGCTCTTCTCTTCTTCAGCTTTTCTTGAATTTATTTGCAGCTCATAGGACAAAAGCTTTCCAAGGAGATTTTGAGGGTCAGTCTTTGCCATCTTACCAAACTTCTGGATTGCAAAGACTTTGTTGTCCCATTTCGTAGTCAGGGACCTCAGAAATTTATCATTCAGTTCTCCATTAGTGAAGACCCGGCCATAGACTATTAAGCCATTGACAATCTTGAAGAAGCTTTCAAATGTATCGGCAATTGAATCCTTGTGACCTTGTCTGAATGCCTAATATTTCTTATTCTGAAGGGATCTCCTATCATCCTTAACCTCTTTAGTACCTTCCATCAAGACGATGAGAGACTGCCATATTTCCTTGGCGGATTGGCAGTGAATCAGATTATGCAACATAGAGTCATCAATTGCACTTGCGATGATATTTTTGGCTTTCTTGTCTAAAGAGACAAGTGCAATCTTATCCTTATCAAGATTCATCAGTTTCTTTGGGACTTTCTTGGTGGGATCAATAGCAGAGACTGTCATAGGAATAAAGGGTCCTTCTTCCACAATCATAAAGATTCTTGGATTCATAACTTCCATGAAAGATTTAATTCTTTCTTTCCACATGGGAAAGTTTGTCTTTGTGCATAAAGGAAGCTTAGCAAAATCCTTGGCTCTGTCTATGCTGGCATCACTCAAAAGATAACTAATGGTAGATCTGTTCAAGGTGTTAACCTTTTGTTGAACAACCTCCCTATGATACCAATTAAAAATGTTTAAGATGTCTACCTAAATCACCTAGAGGGGGTGAATAGGTGAGTTCTGCGTCATTTTACAGAATAAAAATTTGAGCGAGCGATGCATAGAAAATAGACAAGCATACACAGACGACAACAAGAATTATAGTGGTTCCCCAACTTTGGGTACATCCACATTACACCTCACCGATCTAGCAATGCACTAGACTCAGCTACTCCACTATTCTCGGATTGAAAACAATCATACCACTCGGAACAAAGTTCCTACAACTCGATCCCTCAAAACAGGATCGAAACTCGGAAGAGAAACTTCCTACAAATATCTCGGAGAACAAAGCTCCTACTACTCTGAGAAGAATCTCCTACAAGAATCAAATGATTTATAGAAAAATATACAAACAGTTTTATTCCAGATCTAAATCTTCAGCCCTTCTTCCTTCTTAAACTTTGAAGCTCTGTCAGAAAAAGATCGAAGAAGACAAGGCTAAATCTCTGGATCTGAAAACTTGGGATCAGCACGATCAAGGAAAGAATCTATTGATGTAGAAAATCTTGATCTGTTGAATCCCTTGTTCTAAATCTCTGGATCGAAAGCAGATAGGCGATGAAGGCAATGGACAACAACAGCTCCCGATTTAGAGAGAGAATTTGCGATTCAGAATACATAGGTTTTTCTTCTTAGGGTTGGTCGATTATGATAAGACCTTTTATAGGACTTGTTTAACGGTCATAATCACATTAAATGCATGCCATGTGGACCAATCAAGTGCTAATCATATTTGAAATTGCTTCTGTCAGGACTTAAGAAAACTCAAAAATCTGTACTGCATTTCTCGAGAGAGTTACTTGTACTCGAGAAGTTTTCGGTTTCTCGAGAAGAATTATGAGGTTCTCGAGAAAAATACTTAGGAAAAATGTAGAGGTGGAATCAAGCTATCTCGATAATGAGAGTAAGTACTCGAGAAGAATAATTTTTTGTTCTCGAGAACAAGAATCCTGGTACTCGAGAACAAGGAAGCATCTCGAGAAAGAGTTCTGACTCTCGAGAAGAGTATTCAAGGTTTCGAGAAAAGGTTTCTGGTTCTCGAGAACTATACAAGGCTATCTCGAGAAAAATCTTTGGCTTCTCGATAAAAAGACTTATTAAAAATGTAAATGTGGAATTTCGGTATCTTGAGAAAGAGAAGTACTCGAGAAAAATGAACTTATGTTCTCGAGAAAATTATTTTGTTACTCGAGAGGAATAATGTATCTCGAGAAAATTAACGTGTTACTCGAGAAATGACTTCTGGTTCTAGAGAAGTAATACTGACCTTCTCGCGAAATAACATGTGGCTTCTTGAGAAAAAGACTTAGAAAAAAAATATTGACTGGAAATGAGGTAACTCGAGAAGAAAATCATGGAGTACTCGAGTACACATGGCTTTCTCAAGAATGGAACTAAGCTTTCTCGAGAACACTTCTACAACTCGAGTACATAACTGATCTCACTCGAGTATAAACTTAAGTTGTACTCAAGTACAAAAGATCCTACTCGAGAAAAAGACTTACCAATTTTTCTGAAAGTCTGAAAATTTATTTTCTTCAATAAATTCAGCAACCAACTTTTCTCCCATGGCTTTAGTGCTTGAAATTGAAGTGTATCCCAATAGAGAGGCTACACATGAGTCAACACCATAGATCATACAATGAGGGATTACATTGTATGGTCCTGTGTTTGGTGACTTATTATAGACTGACATTGGTCTATACTTAGTAAATATATCCTGTAAACACTCAACTAGAAAGGACATCAAATACAAACTTAATTTATCTTAGTTCAAGGGTGACTTCATACAAATCTGGGTTATTTTGGATGCAATACCCAACAATACTCGGCAAATTCAGCGAGTATCACCAGTGATACTCGACGAATTTGCCTTCGTGATTTTTCTGCATTTCTTGCGAATTTTCCCCAGGTATATACGACGAATTCGACGGGTATCGGGAACATACACGACGAATTCAGCGAGTATCAAGGGGATACTCGTTGAATTCGATGTATATGACACACCATACTCGTCGAATTTTACTTAGGTAAAATTCTTCATTTCTGACTCCTGGTCTTTGGCCTTCCTTATTCAGTCTCCTATATTTGTTAAAGAAGTACACCCCAATAGAGAGATTACACATGAGTCAACACGATGACCTACACAATGAGGGATTACATTGTGTAGTCCTGTGTTTACTGACCCACTGTAACGTGACATTGGTGTGTACTTAACATTGTAAACCTGTAAGTACGTAACTAGAATGCAATATCAAATACACCCTCAATTCATCTTAGCTTGACTGAACCATTCCTCAAATCAGGGTTATTGTTGATACAATACCCAACAACAAACTCGCCTCCAAGTTGAAGGACACTCGAAGCCTCCTACAATTCATAGTTCGAAGGAAGTCAATCGTCCATTGTCCGCCACTCCCAACATTCAAAGTGCACCGTCTGCCGGATTCCCATCGTACCAACTCAGCCGTCCTCCACCAATCATCCAAAAGTGTGCAAGCATTCTCCAACAAGTCAAACATTGTATCTCTCTCTCCTCTTCAATTTATAATGAGGTGTGGCATGTCACCCTCGATTCTCCAAGATAATCCTTGTAATCTCGACTGATCTAGTGGAGTTCATGTCGACATGGCCCTGGCCGTGGTTTTTCGCCATATTTAGAGGGTCTTCTATGTAAAAAGACTCGTCTCGTCTGTGATCTACTTTTATGACTGTTTTTGAAACTGACCACTCCAAAAGATAAGGCGGTCCATTAAGGTCAATTAATTCTCCCTCCTTGAGAAATTCTTTGGAATTGATTAAATTTTATAAAGTATTTTTACAAATTTCTTCAAAAATCAAGTTATGAAAATTTTAAGTTTTGTTTAATTTTGAGGTGGCGGTAGTCATGTATAAAAAGCCCAGGCCTGGAAAGCACTCCCGGGCCTGAAAAACCCGCTCAGGCCCGGCCCGAGAATAGCCTGGCTAGGCCCGGCCTGGGAAAAGCCTGGCCCAGGCCAAGATCGGGCTTGGGTGCCTTACCGGGCCTCCATTTTAGCGAGTTGCTCGGGCCGGGCAAAGCCCGGGTGCTGGGCTAGCCGGGACCTGCACCCGGGCTAGCGGAAAACCCCGCCAATTACTTTTTTTTTCTTTGGGTTTTCACTTCTCTGAGATGTGCCAACAACAACACTCAAGCCTTTATCCCAATATAGTGTGGTTCGCTATAAGGATCCTTTTTCTCCATTGTGCCCTGTCTTGTGTCATAATCTCACTAATGCCTAAGTACATTGTTTCTCCTTATCGTTTCATTCCAATAGAGTGAAGGAAAATAATTAACTAATTTTTTTTCAAAAAAAGTTAAATACGAGGCAATTATAAATTAATTTGATTCAGCTCCACATCGAGTTAATTTCAAGTTGAGCCACATCTCAGCTTGAGATTGATTTTGATTTCAAATCGAATATTTCAATTTCGAGTCAAGTCAAAATTGTTCGAACTCGACCTCATATCACACATGCCACTTGGGTTGCAAGGTGTCCTTAATATAGCTCTTTGTTTCCTCGTGGAAGTCATCGAAATACCCCCCGAGTATGAACTCACTCAAGTCGCATGAGGTCCCGCATTCTCCTTTTGATTCACTTTCCATTGCAACAAGCACCTACTCTATAGTTTTTCTCCTCCATTTAATGTCTATGCTCACCGTATCAAGATTTTGAAGCTAGAAATCCATACTCAGAGTTCGGATTTGGGCACGTACAAAGATTATGACCCATAGTGTTAGATGTCCTAGACGAGGAAATTCAAACAAAAAGGTGGATAATGATAAATTGGAGGTCCGTTCTAACACTTAGGAGTGTGTGGGAACCCCCCCCCCCCCCCCCTCAAAAATCAAATGTTGTGCTAGTTTAAGGGGGAGCAAGACTAACTAGACGCGTTGGTTAGCTCTTAGTTCTTGGGTGAGGTCCCATGGGGATCGTTGGCGCTGCCTTTCCCCTCGATTGTGAGTCATTTTTATAGGCAACTAATATTAGGGGGTCTGGCGACAATGGTCAACCCCTACCCACATGCGTGTTTGACCAGATGATCGGTGAGTTGTCGTGAGTTGACTTCATGCCTAGTAAGTTGCCAAAAGTGGCCTTAGTTAATTCTCAACGAGTTTGGCAGGATGTTCACAAGGTCATCTTTAGTTGTGTTGACCTTCATTCTATGTCGTTGACTACCTTCACCAAGTATGGGTTGTCATACACAACATATGGTTCTCGTACAATTTTTATGATCTAAATTTAATAGGTTTACAAGAATGTAATCTTGCAAGCATGCTCTATTCGAGATTGGTAAGAGAAGAATCAACTTGGTATTGTTAAAAAAGGGGAAGTGGAGCTAGTCAACTTTAACGATCTTACTACCATTTTGAAAGGAACTGACTTGTTTTTTCATTTACATTCTAGAGTTCCTGTGTTTTTATGCCCTTTTCTCAGGTGCATACACAAGAAAAATAGATATTGATAATCTCGGCATACACAACTTCATTTTTATTTATGAATTGAATATTAATTGAAATACACGAAAGGGTGGTTGTATGACTTCCTAAGAACGGGTAAGCACAAGAGAAGAAGAAGGCTCTGGAAAGGAAAAACTCAATAAAAAAACCAAGCATTGTCATTTCATATCATCATTCCTCAATAGTTAATATACATAGCCTAAGAAAAAAAGGAAATCTCGAAATTATGCTTTCCATGTTCTCAGCCCTTCAATGGGTACTTCTCCATTGGATTTATCTTGTCACTATGATGATAATATTGTCCGCAAGATTTTTGATTTGAAGAAAACCTCAAGATGACAATAAACATATTGTATTTAATGTATGCTTTAGTTTTGATGCGACATAGTTAACAGAAGTGCATGGCTAATGTAACGTTAGGCTTATGGTCACCTAAATAGGATTTTGCCTTTGTAATCCCTCAAGGAGTAAAAGTCATGTTGTACACTGTCAAAGTCTTATATTAGAAATATCACTATCATGAGAAATACATTAAAGTTAAAGGAATTCCAAGACAAGAACTTAAATTTATCTAAGTCAAATATCATTTGCATAGGTGAAGACTAAGTGTTTTGTAGACTGCATCGAGTAAATGTTTCAATGAAAATACTGAGTGCATTGACTGCTTGACTAAAGTAAAGTTCGACTGCATCCGTTTCAAGCTATGTCATTTATCAACTGCATTGATTGTAGACTTCATAACTTTATCAACTGGATTGTATAGAAGGCTTTATGCAATCTATCGAATGCATCATATAGAAGACTTTATATACTTTATCTGATGTATTCAGCTACACCATGATAAAAAGATTTCAACAAAGTTAAATTGGTTAGGACTAAGTGTCTTCAGTTAAATCCTGAAAGAACCCACCAACCCAATAGTTCACCTCAAAACCTAGGTGTTGAGATGAAGGGTGGCGAGGTACATGAACATAGAAGGGAGAAAGCTGCAGGCGATGTGGGATTAATCCTAACCACAGGACCGCAGGGATATTCCGCCACAGGGGGCCCACTGGGGTCAACACCCAGACCTGGAACGCGGTGGGGAAGCCATAACACGGTCCCACATATACGTGTCCTGCTTGCAAATGAATCTCAACACACCCCGCAGCAGGACAACCTCCTCTGATAGCATGAAAGAACCTGCCAACCCAACAGTTCATCTCAAAACCTAGGTATTGAGATGAAGGGTGGCGGGATACATGAATACGGATGGGAGAAAGCTGCAGGCGATGTGGGATTAATCCCAGCCACAGGACCGCAGGGATATTCCGCCACAGGGGGCCCACCGGGGTCAACACCCAAACCTAGAACGTGGTGGGGAAGCCATAACACGGTCCCATATACACGTATCTTGCAGCTCAGTTGGGTGTCTGGTCCCTGAATAAGGGTTTGATAAAGGAGTTGCTGGGGTCGAGACCAGCTCTCAAAAACCTACCTGGGATTAAACCGATGTGGAGCCCAGGAGATTTGGTTGGGGATGTGATAGACTGCAGTCGGCTAGGGTCGGGCCTTTCCCAGTGTGGTACCCCCGACCTGATTTCTAACAAAAGATGGCCATCTTTTGTTAGAAACCAGGTCAGGGGTCACACATGGGTAAAGGCCCGACCCTAACCGACTACAGTCTAACACATCCCCAACCAAATCTCCTGGGCTCCACATCAGTTTAATCCCAAGTAGGTTGTTGAGAGCTAGTCTCTAACCCAGCGCCTCCTTTATCAAACCCTTATTGAGGGACCAGACACCCAACTGTGATGCAGCTCAGTTGGGTGTCTGGTCCCTGAATAAGGTTTGATAAAGGAGGTTCTGGGGTCGAGACCAGCTCTCAACAACCTATCTGGGATTAAAACGATGTGGAGAACAGGAGATTTGGTTCGGGGATGTGTTAGACTGCAGTCGGCCAGGGCCGGGCCTTTACCCGTGTGGGACCCCCAACCTTGTTTCTAACAAATCCTTATGATGTTTTATGCTTACTAAATATCAATCATTGTAACTAAAGGGCTTTGTAGGTTGCACCAATTCAAGTTTACTCAAAAAGGCTATTGCCGGCCTGATACGTTGTCTAACGACCATCTCCTAAGATAAGGCCCTGAATGCGTGATCAATTTGAATTAATTCAAGTAGCGATATTTGTTGTTGAAATAAAGGCACTGCCAGAGGAAAGTGATATTCTCATACAATTAAGAATAAATCTTTTTCCAGGATCGTTCCTTAAGAAAAATTCTCTAGCCATTTGAGATTTCCTTATTCAGAATTTTCCCTGAGTAAATTGATTAGCCATTGAAGATTTCCTTATCAGCCATCATGCCCTCTGCCGACCAATTATATTATAAAAGGGGGACTTAAAAGGATGCACATATAGAAGTAAGATACACAGAGATTTACAACCAACTTTTTCAAGTTTTTCTGTGCAAGTTCTCATCAATGATCAAGAGAAAAAGTCATTCGAGTCTTCATCCACTACAAACAACAGAGAGATCTTCATCCAATTCTAATCTCTTTAATAATTCTTCTAAAAAATTCTTCTCTATGTCAAGGTGAACCTGATCCAGCCTTCATTCTTTTAAAGCCAAGATATTCAAAATATTGATCAAGGAAAGGAAGAACCCTGCACAGTGCTTCTATTTGAAGACTCAAGACATGAATATTGTGTCAAACTTTGTGACTCATATTATTAGTAAGATCATTGTGATCTGAATTGTAGGGCTGTGTGGCCTGAGTTGTAGGACATGTAAAAAGATCGGAGTGTAGATCTCTGGCTGTAGAGATTGAGGTATGGTTGTATGGCCTGAGTTATAGGATCTATAAAATATACGAGTGTAGATCACCAGCTGTAGAGATTGAGATAGGGCTATGTTTGGCCTGAGCTGCAGGTTCTTATGAAAAATGATCTGAGTGGTAGGACCTGTGTACAAGGTATGAGGTAGGGGATTGATGTCCCTGAGTTGTAAGATCTGTAGATCCGAGATAATTTTGAAAAAATTGGCATAAGCTAGCTATCTGCTAGATAGGTGAATGGAGAGGTGAATGTACCCATAATTGGGGAACCACTATAAATCTTGGTGTCCAGTGCTGTGTTTTTCTTGTGCTATATTATTACTATGTTGTGGTGTAGATAGAAAAATCAAAAGAAAAGCATAAAATAAGTAAAACACATATTCACCCCCCTCTAGGTGAGTAGAAACCCTTATCTTTCAAGTGGTATCAAAACGAGGTTGTTCAAAAAGTCTTAACAGCTGAACAAGATCCTAAAGAGTTGAAAGGTCTAAAATATTATGGGTTCTGGACAAAGTTAAAAAGAATTGAGCTCCATGAAACTTCCCATCTTTAGGAAAGAAAATTTTGATATATGTAAAAAATGTAAGCTCTTCTTGGAGGCATTTGGCCCAAGGATTTATACTGCCATTAAAGAGGGACCTTATATCCCCCTAAAGGTCTCAACCATTGATGAAAATATGAAAATCCCAAAGAAACTTTCAGAAATGAAAAAGGATGAAGTCATCCTGGCCACTATGGACAAAAGCGCTAAGAACATCATAGTCTGTTCCATTAATGACTCCACATTTCAAAATCATATATATTGTCAGATAGATAAAGAAATGTGGGAGACTTTGATTGTATATATGGAAGGCACAAAGGAAGTTAGAGATGATAGGAAATCACTATTAAATTTAGAATATGAGGCTTTTATGCAAGAGAAGAAGGACAATATTGCTGACTGTTATGATAAGTTTTTTAAGATAGTGTATGGGCTGAAAAATTATGGAAGGTCCTTCACTAATTATAAGATAAATGACAAATTCTTGAGATCCGTGAACAAGGAATGCGATATTAAGATTTATGTTATAAGGTAAATGGGGAATCTAGGCAACAACAAGTCTCAAAAAAATATATGGAAAGATGTTGTCTTATGAGCTACACCTGAACACCAGGAAGATTGAGGAAGGGTACAACAAGAATATGATAGTTGCTCTAAAGGCTGAGAGCTCTAGAAGAGGCAATTAAAGAAGATGCTAATAAGGATGAAGCTATGGAACAATAGATCTTCCTACTCCTCTAACTCTAGAAAGCACAACAATAATTCAGAGAGATCCAGAAAGGACCCCAAGAGGGACAGGTATGACACTAAGCGGAATAAATTTAGTTCTTATGATACCATTTGCTTTAGATGCAAAAATCAAGTAATATGATTTCTGACTGTCCATCCAAGACAAAGAGCAGCGACCGATCTGAAGAAAAGAAACATCACTCAGGAAACAAATCTAAAAAGACTATTCTGGCTAAAGTGGAAAAGACCTGGATTGATAGTGACTCAAGTTTTTTTGAATCTGGAGAGGAAAAAGCCTATGTTTGGCTGATTGCACAGTTAGAAGAATTGGCACATACTATTACCAAGACATGCATTAGAGCCCCACTGTCAACATTTGATAGTGACATAAAAGATGAAGAAGATAGTTGTAGAATCATTACATTAAATGAAGAGGAAGATCAGGATGACTCCCATCCTGATGAGGTATACACTAAAACTTTATTGTTTAATTATTATTATAAGACTAGAGCTGTGTTAGAGGCAGACTCATCATCCAATGATGAGGATGACTCTAAGTTAGAGAATAACATTGAGGAAATAGTGGAGAAGCATGGTGCTCTCCTTGAGGTATTGAGAAAGAGCAGGAAGCTTGTCAAGAAGCAAGCTGAAGAGCTTAAGCTCCTTAAACCTCTTAAAGCTCAACTTGATGAAAAGATAGACAAGTTCTATTCGATGAATAATAAAATAACTAATCTCAAACAAATCATAGAAGAGCAAGTTGAACTGCTAATTCAAAAAGAACAAATCATCAAGAAATTGGGAAAGGAGCTCCTCAAAGACAGGGAGCTGGTGGCTAAATTCTCTAAGACCCAGACAGTTCTTCCAATAATTGATAGCTTCTCCACACCATTTAAAATTGGTGCAGGGTATGAGAGGATGAGTAGAACAAGGATTAATGTCAAAGGGAAGACACCCATATAACCCACTACTTTCCAAAAAGTTCTTCTAGCATCAATAGCCATGATCAGCATAATGTCCATGGACACTGGAAGAATGAGTGTTCCATTCGTGGAACTAAGGATGTGCATCATGGGAAGAGTGATCTTAAGGGAGCTCACAAATAGATTGCAACGAAGGATTATGGTCTTTTTGTGTTTAGTACAAACATCAACACTAAATGCAAAGATAATACTTCTGAATGGAGAACTGTCAGGAAGGGTAAGGCAGTGTCTGTGCAGACCAAGTCTCATCCAGCACACCACCAAATTTCCTACCAAGATTCACATGCAGTACACCTCAGAAGCTTTCCTAATCATGGAAGAATAATCCTGTATCTATTGTGAGCTCCAAAAAGAGGCCCAACAAGTATGAATGTTGGTGTTATGGAAGGATTGGGCACTTTTCCACTTACTATTAGTTCAACCCAACTATTTCAAGGGAAATCATTGGCAAGCCCACTTTCAAACCTAGACTGGTCCATAATGCACCTCTGAATGGTCAAAAGCTAAAGTAGACTGTAAATGCTAATAAGAATCTAGGACCCAATATAATTTGGGTACCAAGAAGAAATAATCTCCTTTTGTATGAATGTCTAAAGACCAATCAAACTCTTATCTGGTATTTAGACAGTGGATGTTCGAGGTACATGACTAGAATAAGAAGCCTGTTGACAGACTATTCCTCAGTAAAAGATAGACCAAAAGTTATTTTTGGAGAATTTGATAGAGGGAAAACAAAAGTCTATGATAAGATCTGAAAGTCTTTACTAAGGGTAGCTAAACACCTAGTGGGGGGTGATCAAGTTTGTTTTAAATCTTATAAGTATTTTCTATATTAATCTTGATGTATAGATATGTTAGATGTTAGCTTTCAAGAATAACCATCAACACATAAGATTTATAGTGGTTCCCCTATCTACGGTACATCCACTTTCCCCTTCATATATCTAGCAGTGTGTTAGATTTGGCTAACTCCACCTTTATACTCGGCTCCTTGAGCTTATACCTCAGTTTTCTCATGATCTTACAACTCAGAGTTATACATGTAACGGTCCAGGCCCATCAACATGGGACCCAGCTGGAACCGCCGGCCTACCAGGGTCCAGACCCGGGCCCACCACTGGTAGTCAGCCTTTCACATTCAAGCCTGCAGGCCATGCACCCCAACCCCTCTCCCTCCGCAGGCGGGTTGTTGGTGGCCGCAGCCTCCCTTTGATGAGGTAAACTCGATAGTCAAGCCCTCACTACGGGGACTTCCCAGGAGGTCACCCATCTCAGTACTACTCCAGCCCGAGCACGCTTAACTATGGAGTTCTTTCAACTCTCATCACCAATTGAGCTGCAGCTCAATTGGTGATGAGAGTTGAAAGAACTCCATAGTTAAGCGTGCTCGGGCTGGAGTAGTACTGGGATGGGTGACCTCCTGGGAAGTCCCCGTAGTGCGGGCTTGACTATCGAGTTTACCTCATCAAAGGGAGGCTGCAGCCACCAACAACCCGCCTGCGGAGGGAGAGGGGTTGGGGTGCATGGCCTGCAGGCTTGAATGTGAAAGGCTGACTACCAGTGGTGGGCCCGGGTCTGGACCCTGGTAGGCCGGCGGTTCCAGCTGGGTCCCATGTTGATGGGCCTGGACCGTTACAAAAAAGTGCACTTTTTATAACGGTCCAGGCCCATCCCATGGGAACCCGCTGGCACCGCCGGCCTACCAGGGTCCAGACCCGGGCCCACCACTGGTAGTCAGCCTTTCACATTCAAGCCTGCAGGCCATGCACCCCAACCCCTCTCCGGCCTGTTTATCAGCGCGGTAGGTTGTTGCCACTAGGTCTCGAACCCAGGACCTTGATAAGAGAGCTTTCCTCCACTCCCTCATCACCAACTGAGCTAACCAACCTACTTAGGGTCAATTGACCATCCCCAAGCCAAGTGGGCCGCACCCAAGCCCACCTAACCCTAGAGTGAGGTCAAAGGGTCACCTAGGACCCATTGGGGTCCACCCAAGAGGCTGAGTTGACCAAAGTCAACTCTAACCCTAAATGGGTCAACCTAGCCTACATTGGGTCAAACTGGCCTACACAAGGGCCAATTGAAGTTCCCTTAGCCAAGTGGACCCCACACATACCTTCATAACCATAGTGAAAGGCCAACGGGTCACCAAGGACCCATTGGGGCCAACCAAAAAGGCTAAGTTGACCAAAGTCAACTCTAGCCCTAAAGTAGTCAAGGTACCCTACTTAAGGGTCAAGTGACCTCCAAAGGGCCAATACAATCCTACCTAGGCCTTAGGAGAGGCCAATGAGTCACTAAGGACCCATTTGGGCCAACCTCAAAGACCAAATTGACCTAAGTCAACCGTAGCCTAGGTTTGGGTCAAGCTAGCCCAAATGGGCTAACTCAAGCTCAAGCCCAACTCACTTAGCCAAGTGAACCCCACACATACCTTCATAACCATATTGAAAGGCCAACGGGTCACCAAGGACCCATTGGGGCCAACCAAAAAGGCTAAGTTGACCAAAGTTAACTCTAGCCCTAAAGTAGTCAAGGTACCCTACTTAAGGGTCAAGTGACCTCCAAAGGGCCAATACAATCCTACCTAGGCCTTAGGAGAGGCCAATGAGTCACTAAGGACCCATTTGGGCCAACCTCAAAGACCAAATTGACCTAAGTCAACCGTAGCCTAGGTTTGGGTCAAGCTAGCCCAAATGGGCTAACTCAAGCTCAAGCCCAACTCACTTGGGCTAACCATATTTTGGTGGATGAAATAAACATGTGGGCTGCCAATATGAGATTTACCAGCCAACTTAGTGACTAGAGAGAGAGAGAGAGAGAGAGAGAGAGAGAGAGAGAGAGAGAGAGAGAGAGAGAAAGAATAATTTAGGAGAGAGAAAGGGGTATTTAAGGGTGTTTAAGGGAAATGAGCCACTTGGACCCATGCCATCAGCCCCCACATGGGTTGGCCGACCCATTGAGTCATGAGAAGGAGCTGGAATGGAGTGGGACCCACCCATGCATGCTTGGTGACAAAAACAAGGCAAACCCACCACCTTGCACTTAGGAATTATCACCCTCCCCTCCATACTTCATCCTCTCACTCTCTCCCTCTCCCATTTCAGTCTCCCCACTCTCAGAACAAGGAGAGCAGCAGCAGAGAGGGAGAGAAACCGAGCTTGGCCGTGAAAACCAAGGGAGAAGCGCCGCCACCGCCGCCATGGTTCCCCGCCGCTCCTCACGTCGCAAGGCCGCCGAGAAGGTCCTCCCTCACCTCTCTCTTCATGCATAGATCTTAGGAATGATTAGGGTACGGTTCGGGCTTGAATGAGCCCGAACCCAGTTTCTTCATTTCAGCCATTAATGGCGTTTTGCAAGCTTCGGGTGAGGTGGCGCCGCCACCTCCGGCCGCCCTAGCCGCCGGAAAGGCTTGCCCCCACCACCGTGAGGGGAGAGGAGAAGTTGGCCGGTGGAGGCACCGCCGGAGGCGGCCGAGAAAAGCCCCGTGAAGTTCGGGCAGAGAACCAGTCGGTTTGGAGAAGAAATACAGTAGCCGTTCATCTGCTTTAAGATTAGTGCCATGCATATATATTAAATCCTGGAATTATATAATTAAATGAATAGTGTCATTGTATGTATTTTATAACCGACCTTTGCATGCCAATTTTATGGCACTTACATTCTTTTGCATAAAATGGTCTCAACATGAAATTTGTAGGTCTTGGAGTCACCTTTAATATGACATGTTACACATAATTTTTGGTTAAGTGTAATGCCCTATAGAGCCATTTTCCTAGGGCTGGTCCTAGAGTAGGGCAGAAACTAAAATGGGTGCCCTCCCCAAACCCTAAGTCCAAATGGGCTGAAATTTTGGGCATATGGCTTAATTAGGAATATCTAGGCCCTCCCCAAAAATGGAAATTTTTGGGGAATATAATGCTATAGTTTTAGTCCAAATATGATAAATTATATTTTGTTGATATTTGGAGCATATCAACTCCAAAATGCCCCAAATTTTGGTGGCCTTCCCTTAGTGGTATATTATACCTATGGTAGAAAAAGTAGACAATTTAACCCTCTGCATGTTGAGATATCTCACATGCAAGATCAAAAAAATTAAATGGTCTTGGGCTGCAAATAGCACAAATGCAGAAATTTGAAAGGGATGCCCAAGCCCATCCAGAGGCCCAGATGACTTGATATTTTGGTATGTAACTGGTTTAGGGCATATTTAGGCCCTGCCCAAAAATTGGGATTTATTGTAATTAAAATTATGGTGAAATTACCAAATTACCCCTAGGTTTGTTTAGGTGATTCTTGGGTAAATTCAACTCTAAAATGCCCCAAATTTTGGTGGCTTGTCCTTCAGGACATTATAAAAATATGTTTTAAATTTCATCAAGTTTGGACCAATGTATGGTGGGTAATCCCACATGCAAATGAGGAACATGCTTAGGCTTGGGGTGCCAATAGTAATTTTTGAAATTTTGAGTATTAGGCCCATTTGGATCATGCTAAATTCATGTAATTAATTTCAGTGGCCTATTAGGATGAGTTTTACCCCTCACTGAAATAATGGGATTTTTGGAATCAAAAAATCCCATTATTTGGAATTATTGAATTAATAGGACTTTTGAAGAATAAATGTTGAAATTAGGTTTGTCACTTAGTCATTTCCCCAAATTTTGTCAAGAATAATATCATGACATGTTTAACTCCTAAAAAAGTTTGTGTCTCTGTTTGAGGAATATTGATAAGAGGAATGTGGAAATTATATTTTTGCCCTTTTATTTCTGTAAACTTTATTATTCTGTGGACACTCCCTTCGTGGAGATTTTTTTTTATATATATGTGATATGCCGTGGACTTGTCTTCTCTTGTACTGCTACTTTTGTGTCAGCTGCGATCGATTTGGCCGGCAGGATCGGCGTCTTGTAGTGACGACCTTCCCGGGTGCGAAGGTGTCACCGCAAGGCGGCGGTTCTGAGCCTAAGACCCCGGGATTTTAAAGAGAAAAAAAGGGGGGTCTTACAATACAACTCCTACCACTCAGACTGATTCCAGTGCTACCTCAAAGAGTAACCCTAGTCTCTTAGCTCAGGCTCAATAACCCTATAGCTTATAGTTAAGCAACTCCAACAACTCAGAGATCCACCTGATCTCCTATCTCAAATCCACTCCAGGACCTTATCGCAAATAGCTTTATTGTCCTACTCAACCTTTATATATCTGGCTTACAACTTAGTTCTCACATAGATCTTATAGTTTGAGTAAGTGCTTAATGAAACTGAATCTAGAGATAAGTCTCTGAGTCTTCTTCGTGGACTGTATAGAAAGCAGTAGTTCTTCTTCACAACAACTAGAAAGTATGTCTTCAGAGTTATATTATCTTATGCTATGAAGATATTCTATAGAGCTTTATTCCTTCTTCAAGCTTGAGAAAATTAGACTTCTGTGTAGCAGGCTTGAAGATGAACAAATAAATTCTTTAGCTCTACTAGCTGACTTTTGAAGAAAAAATTACGGTTTGAGAAAAATCCCCAAAACTTCTTCATCCAAAAATTCTTATAAAAATTAACCCTGCTTAGCTTGTATAAGTCATACATGTCAAAGGCTCTATGACACTTTTAGAATGCGATATGGGCAGCTTTAATTATAGTTTTAACCCCGATAACTCTGTCGTAGAAGTACGATGTTCTCTCTTTTAGTACTCCATCTACTTTAATTTGAATTTAAGAATGATGTCATCATATTTGATGTTCCTCCTGTGGGCTCAGAAAAAAATCTTCCTAACAACTGGTACAGGCATTGAGTGTGGTTGTATGACTCAGCGAATTAATTGTAAACGGTTATGTCCATAAGTGCTGAGTTAGCAGCCTTCACTCGACCCATTTATACTTAGCATAATTCTGCCTTGCTAAAGATATGTTGAGTGAATATTGTTCACTCAATGCTTTTGACTTTAACTCCTTTATAAAGGTGGTGTTGAGTGAACTGCATTCACTGAATGCATTTGCACTTTGACAACTTTCCTTTCTACATGCGTTGAGGGAACAACCTTCAATCAATGCATTTACACTTAGCAGAATATTGAGTAGGCATTGAGTGAACTGCCATCACTCAACACATTTCCACTTAAACAGAATTTCCTGAATATGCATTGAGTGAACCTTCTTCACTCAACGCATTTGTACTTAGCAGAATCCTTTTGAGCAGGTATTGAGTAAACATTCTTCACTCAACGCATTTATACTTAGTTAAATTTAATTCCGACTCCACTAAGGCTTCAGGTGACTGAATATCTGTTGACATTTTTTAGCCTCTAGCATTGAGTAATGTGTGATCACTCAATACATCTGTACTCAGTCAAATTTATGACTCTCCAATATGTCCTGTCTTCTGTCCAACTAAACCTCTGGCATATACAACCTATCTTGACATTGAATTATAGGCATCCTGCAAATATGCACTTGAACACATATCAAGTACATGCTTGGATATATTATTGACTTATGGCCTTCTTCAAATCATGGACATTATAGTCAATGGACCCAACAATCTCCCCCTATTTGAAGAAGTCAGAATCCTAGTCAATAATATACACTAACTCACAGAAATAATAATTTCACAGAATAAAGAATGTGGAATTACATACAAACATATTTTAACTAAAACAAAATTGGATAATTGTTTATAGATGTGTGCCTACAATAATAGTCCATTTTATTAAGGCCCTAAAGAACCTATTACATATGTCATCATTAGGTTTCAAGTTCCTTAATGACTATGCCACTGCCTGATCTTTTTACAGCCTTCTCTTGAGCTTCTTTCTTATTTTGCCTCTGCCTTTCAAAGTAGTTGTATGTCTTTGGAAAGTTTCTGCTAAGCTCTAGAGCATCTGGCTGAACAACACCTTCTCCCTTATCTCTTCTAAATTTTCACCTCGCTTCTTATTATCTTTCAAACTTGGAACATTCCATAGGGCTTATGAGTTTTCCCTTATCAGTCTTGTTCTCTTTGATTTCATCCCAGGCAGATAGAATTATAGTCCTTGATTGAGGACTCCATAGCTCAAAATATGGCTTGGTTTCCATTTCTTCTCTTTGCCTTTTCTTATTCAGCCTGGCTATATCTTCTTCATTTGCAACTGACTTGCCTTTGGCATTGGATAGCTATTGAGTTGTGGGATTGAATGCAGGTATAACAACAGCTATATCACCAACTAATTCTTCCCCTTCAACTGGAATTATATGCATATTCTCAGGGTCATTGTATATGACAGGATATTGCCCCAGTGCAAATCTAATTTCATTTGAGGTCCATATGGCATGATCACCACTGGCCTTTATCATTGACCTATCCACCTTTATGAATTCTTCAAAGACATCTTTAGCCAGGGTAGTGGTCTATTGAGCCAAATGATTAACTCCTGTAGTGACAAGATTCTTCACCTATAGTAAATGATCATCTAAGAACTGGGTGCAAGCATCCATTCTTCTCTCTAGAATGATCTTATATGTTTCCATGATGTGATTTTGTACTTCATGTGCCATTTTCATGTTTCTGTGGTGATACATTGATTTTCCATAAATATCATTTTGCCTTTCTCAATCACATCAAGCTTTTCTTCTATGTATGTAATAACTAGAGCAGTTCTCTGAAAGAATGCAACTGTGTTAGCCTTGAGCAGATTCACTACAAATCTAATACACTTTATCCCAGTGGATAGATCTTGTCTCAATTATTTCATAAAAAGATCCACATAGTGCTCTATTTGCCTCATCTGGTCATCTAACAATCCTTTTAATTGTGCTAGAAATGAGGAGGACATTACATCAGTCTGTTGAGATTTTCCTGCAAAGAATACATCTTCAGCATCCCTCCTTATATCTCCCCTTGCTTCTGAATTAGCCATTTCAAACTTAGAATAGTGAGCAGGAATATAAGCATCAGGCTCATCGGCCTCAGATAACTTAATCAAATTATTAGCCTCTTAAGCAGGGAGCTCAAGTTGAGTCTCCCCCTCAACCTCAGCAATCTCTATATCAACTTGAAGTACATCAGCATCTGTCCCTAGAACATCTTCCTGAACTATCTCTGGAACTTGCTCCCCATCAATTTGAGCATTGGAGGGTAGCAGCTGAAATTCAACAGGAATTTGACCTATTCTTTCATGTTGGTTATCTAGGA
The DNA here is from genome assembly GCA_039583875.1 of Platanthera guangdongensis. Classification (NCBI taxonomy): domain Eukaryota; kingdom Viridiplantae; phylum Streptophyta; class Magnoliopsida; order Asparagales; family Orchidaceae; genus Platanthera; species Platanthera guangdongensis. Next base: position 69,006,541 of record CM077147.1, read on the forward strand.
AAGATTCAATCTAGTCTTCTAGACCAACAAGAGATTGATCTTGCTCCCCCTCAGCAGGAGCATCTACTCTGAGGGCCTCCCCCTTAACAACTGCTGAAATCTTGTCCACAAGATTAGTGATAACTTCCTCTGCAGGTTCCACTTGAGTATCTTCCTCAATATCAGTGTGAGACACACTCCTTGGTATATTCTTAGCAGCAAGCTCAGAGGTGATGGAGACTCGAGCACTAGCATCTTTCCTAATCTCTTTACAAGATTATGAAAATTCTGGATCATGAGGTTTAGGACCACTATCCTCAGATGAATTGTTGCTAGAATGGTCCTCCAAAACTATAATAACCTTCTTCTGCTTTTTCAGATCAGTAAGTTGTGGGTGGTTGACCAGAACTCTATGCCACCTATCAAACATCCTTATGCCCATTTTTCTCATGTGGTGAATCTTGGCTCCTAGCCTCATATTTAGTAGCTCAGGTGCATTGTTCAGCAAGAACAAAGATAGTATTTTGCCCAGATTGCATTCAGGAATACATTCCAGAATTCTCTCAAAGATAACTTTTCCCCAATCAGTTTTCTTAGTCAGTATCACCATGGACATCAATTCAAACATCTTCCTTGATATCTTCTCATGTGAACATGTCTTGCAGATGAGGGCTTTGTTAATGCTATCTGCTAAGAACTTCCCTTTTAGGTTCATTTCCTTTCTCAATATGGATCCTATGGTGTGCTTAGACAAGCCACACCATTTGAGAGCAAACTTTACATCCTCAAGAAATAGTTCATCCTCTTCATAAAAAAAGCCAAACTTTGGTCAGTCTAAAAACCATACTCAGCCTCCTTGCAGTAAGTTTGATTTTCTTTACACTTAGGGATGTCTTAATATAGAAGATGAATCCACTTTTACATTTGAGTACAGTTCCAACACCTCTCTTTTCCAAATACCTGACGGCTCTGATAGTAGAAATTCTAGGTCTGTGGCTTGTAGAAGATAAAGAACTAACTGTACCTCTTTAGGTCCATCATTGAATCCATTTATGGCAACTTCTAAACATTTGAAAAATAAATCAACACCCTTTGGAGCCATTGCAATTGAGAATCGATAAGGGGAAGATGAATTTGGAACAAGAAATCAAGATCATGTACGCAGAGAGTCGAATAGAGCTAAGGAATTATACGCATTATTCTAGGCACACATTTTTTTATAATTTCTCTATTTGTGAGTGTGGAAATGCATTGAGTACACTCGACACACTCAATATAGTCAACACCAGGAGTTAAATAAATGCATTTGATGCCTGGATAATAGTCAGAGCTATCAATGCCTAAACAGTTAGCCTTTTTCTTCCTTGTTTACCTGCAGAAGGTTAACTCCAAATGCATATATACATGTAATAGAAATGTATTACCATACTAGTGCTGCTTCAAGTTCAACATACTCAATTCAAATTTGGAGTGGTTGAACTTGGCTTCATCAAGAGGCTTAGTAAAGATGTCAGCCACTTGCTTGTCTGTTGGGACAAACTCAAGGTCGATATCATCATTCTCAACATACTCTCTAATAAAATGATACCTAATTTCAATATGCTTGGTCCTGCTACATGAAATAAGATTCCTTGCTATTGAAATTGCACTAGATGAATCACATAACATAGTTGTTTTACTTAGTTGTAGATTTTAATCTGGGAGTTGATGTTTAATACATAGTAAATGTGCACAACAACTCCCAGCTGAGATGTACTCTGATTTTACAGTGGAGATGGTCACACTGGTCTGCTTCTTGCTTCTCCAAGACACTAGCCTTCTTCCAAAAAACTGATAGGTGTCTGATATGCTTTTCCTTTCTTCTTTACAACCTGCAAAATTTGCATTTGAATACCCTATTAGTACAAAGTCATTATTCCTAGGGTACCACTAACCAAAATTAGGTACGCCATTGAGATATTTAAGAATTTCTTTGGCAGCAGAATAATGAGACTCTTTAGGGAATACTTGTTATCTAGCACAAACACAAGTAGCATACATAATGTCTGGCCCACTAGCAGTTAAATAAATGAGTGATCTAATTATGCCTCTATACAAGATTTCATCAACAGGTTTCCTAGTCGCATGCTTGTCTATTGATATACTTGACCCCATATGAGTTTTCATAATGGAGGTACTCTCCATTCCAAACTTTTTGATTAACTCCTTTGTGAACTTAGACTGAGAGATGAAAAATCCATCCTCTGACTGTCTAACTTAGAGGCCCAAGAAGTACTTGAGTTCACTCATACTGCTCATTTCAAACTTCTATTGCATGAGTTTAGCAAACTTCTTATAAAAGCCATTATCAATAAAGCCAAAAATTATGTCATCTAGATAAATTTGGAGTAGGATTATCTTACCCTTGACTTCCCTTAGGAATAATATTGTGTTTATCTTCCTCCTTGAGAATTTGTTCTCAATGAGAAAGCAAGAGAGTGTTTCATACCATGCCCTAGGGGGCTATTTCAACCAATATAAAGCTTTTCTTAACAGAAATAGGTAATCAGGAAAGTTAGGATTAACAAAACCCGAGGGTTGCTTAATATAGACCTCCTTTTTTAGGTCACCATTTAGTAAAGCTGACTTAACATCTATTTGGTAGACCTTAAATCCCTTGTATGCAGCATATGTACGGAATAATCTTATAGCCTTTAGTCTAGCAATTGGTGCAAAGGTTTGATCAAAATCAACACCTTTCTCTTCCTTATATCCTTTGACAACCAGTCTAGCTTTGTTTTTGATGATAACACCATTTTCATCAAGCTATTTTCTATAAATCCATTTACTTCCAATGATGTTTTGTTCATGAGGTCTGGGAACCAGCTTCAAGACCTTGTATCTCTTGAACTGGTTCAATTCTTCTTTCATAGACACAATCCAAATGATTCTATGTTGGCATCTTCAAAGTTTTGGGGTTCAACTTAAGATAAAAAGTGTTGAAACCGGGAACCGGCTTCTGTGGAGTTCAGACCCTTGGGGAAGGGGTGACTGCACACTTACTTCTCCTAGCAAGCTATAGTTACTAAAGGCTTAGAACTTAAAACTAACCCAAGGCTCTAGCATGGAGGTGCCACCACACACCCGGAAGATCTTACAGCACTTCCCCTCCTTAGCCAGTGCAGAGCTAAGGGAACCTCAAAAAGCTCTATAAATCGAGAATAAGAAAACATGAGAGCTTGCCTTCTGAGGTACCCACTTGGGTCTATTTATAGATTTCAAAGTCTGGCCTGCAAATAACGTGGCTTCGCTTTTCTAAATGGCTATATACAGCCCAATGTGGTCTGCCAACAACCAAACTCCACTGTCCTGGAAGGCTAAATGCAGACCTTTAGGGGCATCCAGGTAATTTTCCTCTGGCCCCTACTGGGCGAATGGTCCATGAAGGCACCACTCGCCTAAAGGAGCGAGCGCTGGGAGAGTCATACACTCGGCTCCTAGACTCTTTCTGAAGGGAGAGTGTGAGCTTGGGCAACTACTCGCCTGACTCGGTTGGAGGTCTCCTTGCATGCGCACTAAGGTGCGAGAATGGCGTGAGTACTTCCTTGGTTACTGGGCGAGTGCAGGTCAACCTACCCCACTCGCCAATCTGGTACTTTTGGGCCTAAATGTCATGTAATACCATGAACCCGTCGGAAGGGGCCCACTCAGCAAATACAGGATTGTACACAATCCCCACTCTTTGCATGTACAACCCCGTATCCGGCGAGCGGGGTGAACCCGGAACCATGCCGGCCAGCTCAGATTACCAAGGCCCCAGGCGAGCTCGGCAGAGAAACCAGAGCCCAAGCTCGGCATTCGTCGACCGCGAGCTCCCATCCGCCGAGTTAAGCCAGATTCTCGAGCTGAGGTCGATAATAGAGGCCGATCGAGAGGCGAGCTCGCCGTCCCAACCCACTCGGCAAAGGAGCTCGGCAACAGCGGCAGCGATCCGCCGAGGTACCAGCTCCCCAGCTCGCCCAGATCTATGAGGTATTTTTTACTGTTTAGTCCCCACTACTCTGCCCATAGCCCTTCAAAACAACAGAGTTTGGCTGTTGGCAGACCCAACCCAGGTCATTTTGGTAAATTCAGGTCAGTTCAGTTTGGTTATTAGCAGTTCAGATTCTGAAAACTATAAATAGGACACAAGGGGTACCCCAGAGAGGAGGCTTCCTGTGCTCTCTTGCTCCAGTTTTCAAGTGCTTTTTGAGGGTACCTTAGCTCAGCCTTTGGCTAAGGAGGGGAAGCGCTCTCAGATCTTCCGGGTGTGTGGTGGGTCCTCCCCGCCGAGCCCTTGGGTCAGTTCTCCCTTGTTTCTTTCGTTGTTTTGCTTGCAGGAGTGAAATAGGTGCGCAATCACCCCTTCCCCAATGGTGAACTCCACAGGAGACCGAATTTTGGTTCCAACATTGCCAGTTTTCGCAAAAGCTCGAAAAGAATCATCCAACCCCAAGTATTTGATGAGTGTTTGCTAACCTGGAAGATAATTTTTCGTGGGCCCCTCCTGGCTCTATAAATATCCAACCATGGACAAACAGACATTGCCCTACCTCTTTCCCTAGTGTTCTCGCCACTAGCTAGATATCGCTCTTGAATGAAGCCCGACAATGCCTCACCGTCGCCTGTGTCGAGACCAAAACTTCGATGGGATCATTCGCCCCTTGGCTTGCCAGAAAGGCCCCGAACTTTTCTCCTAAAATGAAGAAAGCCAAAATGTTCATTCACTACCTGACTAGGGATGAGTCCATCTCCCGGACTCCCTCACATCCTGAGATCCCTTAGGTATCTTCACTAACTTTATATTCCTTGATCGGATAAAAAATACAGATCTCAACATGTTCCCCTGCTCGCCCAGCACCCCTCGATCCCGCCTTGGGCCGACTACCTCTAGCAAGTGACGCTCCCAACCTTATCACCCAAGATGGCATTCCCGCCACTGAGCCGTCAATTCTGATCCCGGGCTCGGGAAACATCACATTCGACACTCACTTCAAGGGACGGCCCAACACTTCTCACTAGCAGTCGAGCAAGGACGTGGACGCTGGGCCAGGTAACCAATCACACTCTTCCTCTAAAATGAATGAAGCTTACGCACATCTAACTCTATATAGTGCAGGATGCAACAAGATTTCATCGAACGATGTCGACATTAATGAGGAAGAGTTCTCGCCTCCCCCGTTGCCTGAACCAATCGCCACCTTCCTAGGCGTGTTGAAGGATGTCGTGGCGTTGAAGCGGTCGATAGCGGATATTTTGCAGAAGTATGCCCTGATGTTGTGCGAGCTCTACAGCCAAGTTCGTGAGAACTACAAATCTATTGAGGAGCATGTGCTCTGCCTGGAGAACAACTACGAGCAACTGATTGCCGATCTGGGGGAATGCTTTCAGCGGGAGGGACTTTCCCGAAATTCACGTTGTGCGAGCAGAAGATCAACTGCGCCTTGCCCAACAGGAACTGCATACCATCCGCGCACTGCAATATTCTCGCAGGATGCCTAGGGCGGTAAGGGGAGGTCGGGGACGGTGGTGACGGCCCCAGGTGGGCATACCATCTCTCGCCTTCCTGCCCTCTTTTTCTAGTCTGTAATAATTATGGCTCTTGTGACGAATGCAAATGAACAATAAAACTGCATTATTTTTTCCCTTTTCTTTTTTACCTTGCTTGAACGTTCTCGCCATATGTGCTTTCTGTTTTCGTGTATGTTTTGTTGCTAAACTTATCTTTAAGGCTGTTGCATTTAACTTTATCTTAGGGGCATGTGAGAGAGTGCTAGATCTCAAAAAGGCTTAGGCGGGATCAGGGTAATTGTTATCCACATTTTTCTCTGCCCGGATCATTCCCGCCCAAAACTATAAATAGATCCCACACCTACCACATTAACCACTGCTTTTTAATATCTTCCAACACCTTTTTTTGCATTTCCTTCCTTTTCACTTGCACTTCTATGCTTTCTCCCCACTGTCGCAAGATGATAGGAGACACTGATGTACAAGCTAAGTGCGCAGCTACATTCGCAACTACCCCTTCATGAACTCCAACTTATCTGAAGAAGAATACCACTCGCTAGTCTTTATGTCCAGCTGGCTTCACCGAACGACACCCGTGGAAGGACAAATCAATCAACCACTTCTAGCCCTATGAACTCGCGATTACTTTCGAACATTTTGAAGAAGTATTATGCCTCCCAATATGGTCAAAAGTTTGCCTGGCCTTGCGCTACTTTGGCATCGTTCCCGCACAGCTCAATACCAACTCCATCGCTCTGCTGGTAGCATTCGTCTGCTACTTACGGGAGGAGAGGATGGAGTTCAGTCTTCCCATCTTACTCAAATTATTCAACTTCAGCGCCAAGAGGGATGGATTGCGTTCTTCTCTGGCAACAATCTCAAGGAAAAATGTTTCTCCATAAGAACCATCACTGGATTCGGAAGGTCATTTTCGTCTCTGGGGATTTCGACAACCTCCCCCTCTCGCCAGTTCAACAGGAGGAGTCGACCTACCGCCATCCATCTCTCGGCAGCCATGTGTCCAAGATCCATCAATTACTCTTCGGAAAGGACTTTGATGTTCCCTACTTGAGGAGGAACGTTGACACGCTCCTGCCTGTACACTCCGGGGAAGGTAGTTCTCACTATATTTTTTCCTTAGAAAAAAATGGAACTCTGCTAACTCATGACATATGTGCATGGGCGTGATATCTTCCAATCAACATACCTTTCCCGAGCAGCACAACACTCGCCTCCGAGAAGGCATGCGCGGAGGCTGCCACCATGGCGTTTAGAAGCAAACCAAATTCCATGCCGAAATCAAGCACCCAAAAGAGGAAGCCCAAGACACTCCCTCCTCCACAATCTCCTAAGAAGCCAAAAGCCAAGATCTCGCCAAAGGCAAGGAGGTCATCTCAGATCCTCCGAAGAGTACTCCAGCCACTGGCAAGACTGTTGGGAAGAAGGCCGACAAGATCGGTGGGACTTCGGTGGCGTCAGAGAAGGTACAGCCCAGGGACCATAGGAACTTTGGCCTAGGCAAGAAGCAACTAGACGGCGCGGTGAGCCCTTACTGATCTGGGATTGATAGGTCAACACGACCCATGTTTCCACAGTCCTCCCCTCTTGGCAGGAGGGCGAGATTGTATCAGGCCAAGCCTACGCACTCGCCTTTGGGCTATATGGGCGGGACATCGCCACCTACTATAATGATGCCCTCATGCAATCTTTCACATATGAGAGTTAGCGAGCTCAATTCCGCGCCATCGAGCTCGCTCAGATGATGGCTCGGTGCGGCATCCGCCTTTCGTGACAGATGGAGAATGTCAGCGCTGCGCGGTCGACACTCTCCAAAGACGTGGAAACCCTGAAGGAGAAGCTCGCCATTGCCGAGAATAATCTCTCCATGCGAGCAGGCAGAGTGGTAAATATTCTCGCATCCCGTTCATTTGATGAATGCTTTTCTTGCTCTAAAGTTGATCATCTTGCAAGTTATAGTGACCATTGCAAAGAATGACACGCATATAGCCTAATGCGAGGAGGAGAACCGGAGGCTAAAGTCCCAGAAACAGCAGTGGATCGGCTCACGGATTCCCCCTCCCCCAGCCGAGAAGAAGAAAACTTTACTATGCTCGCAGCATGAGCTGGTACAAATGATGTAGGAAAATGCCATCACGACAATAAGGCATTCACTCTAGAGGATGCAAAGAGCTACATTTCAGAAGGGAAAGGGCTAGAAGGTGACTACCGAGATCCTTGTTCTGGAGCTCTTCCTCCCCATCCCCGAACCCAAGGACAGTGTTGACAAAGTCTCCGGCAAGAGCAAGCAGTTGGCATCATCACCATGAAGTTCTAGCTCAAGTATTTTTGTATTGTACTTTTTGGGCCTTGCACTTCTTTTTGTGAAATGTAACAGCTTACTAATGAATGAAAATGATAAGATTTTTTAAAAAAAGTTTCTATCTCCATTCCTTCTGTTCTAGCTTTGAATGATCTGTCATGCAAAAACAAATTCTTCTCGCGCTTCAACTCTGACAGCCCGTGGACGAGACATCTCGGTAGTCCATAGATCAATCTTCCACTGCGCCAACCAGTATGTTGGAATCCTAGTTTGATTTGGGCTAGGTTCACTAACTTAGGATGATGTGACCCAACATGTATAGCTAGGGTCAAAGTTGTGTCCTAGAGTCTAGGCCAAGTCCTCAATAATAACATCACATGGACAAGCCTTCATCGGACTGCCATAGACTCAAGACTTAAAGTTTTTCCAAAGATTCAGAGATTTCTGAAGAAACTAAGTAAAATGAGTTCGACGTTCGTCGAACTCAGGTCGACGATAGTCGTTCTCAGCTTGACGATCTTAGAGAAATATTCTCTAAGCTGAGCTCGACCAACTTCAGTCACAGATCGACGATCCTTGGACTCCACCATCAGAATTCTAAGTCCAGACTATTCTCTAGACTCAGGTCGACGAACCTAGTTCTCCGGTCGACGAACTTCATTCTTTTCTCGATGATTTCGGGACTTCTACTTCAACTCTATTGCCAGAGGTTCATCAATTTTTCTCTAAGTCCAGAATCATTTTCAGCTCAATGAATTCAATGTTCTCCAGACTTAGCTCGAGGAACATTATTCTTTGGTCGACGAATCTTTGGACTACTACAACATTCTATCGAGAATATGTTCTCTAGTCTCAGGTCGAAGAACTCAGTTCTCTGCTCGACGAATTATGGAACCAGAAGACTTGTGTTGACACTTAGAGCATATGTCGACACCAACTAAGTCGACACTAAAAGCACTTGTGTCGACACCCAGATCATCAATCAACATCATGGAAGGGTTGTGTCTGACACCACACAGAAGACTTGTGTCGACACACAAAATATCAGTCAACACACAGAATATTTGACAACTCCAGAATAGTTGCTGAACTCCAGTCGACGAACACATTTACCAGCTCGACGAACTTCAGACACAGAATAGGCAAAAGAGGTAGCAGTTCAGTTTCCATCTCGACGATCATGGAACTCAACTCGACAAACAGAAGTCGTCTGGTCGACGAATACAACATCTCAGCTCGACAAACTGTTGACCCAGTTCGACGAATTCTGCTATCTGTTCGACGATTCCAGACTTACTTATTTCTGGCTTTCTGTCCCTACTCTAATGCGATAATTCCTGAGTAATTAATGCTCTAACATTCTCTGAATGTATCCGTTAGAGGGAGCATTAATTATGGTCTTCTACAGGATTATTGCTTGCCGTTTTCCATGGGATAGTTGGGGAAATAAATCAATGCCGATTATTCTCAAGGCTGTCAGCATTAATTACAAAGGCATTCAAATTTTTGAAAGAAAGAGAAGAAGAGAATAACAGACACATAGACATACAAATTGATAGACAGAATCAAGCATCATTTAGAAAGCTTTACACAAAGCACAGCTTACTGAGAAGCATACAAAGACACAGAGAAAAACATTCAGTCTTGAACAATCTGCTCTGTCAACAAGAAGCATTTTCTGATACGCAGAAGTTCTTGACCAGAAGCTCATCAGCAGCTGAAGAAGAAGAACAACAATACCTATATCTAGAGTCTTCTTTCTTCAAGTACTCCAGGACACTTCAAAAGGACAACTTCAGTTCAATCTGTAAAAGAAGTTCCTGAAGATTATTGTTGGTCAAGGATTCAGTTTGAAGAGTTATCACCCTGAAGCTTAGCTCCTATTTTTCCCAGATCCATTCTACATCTCAGGAGGAGCCATATGCTATAATCAAGTCCACAAGTCTTCTCAATTGTATATTGAGAAATAGAAGACAAAATCATCTCTCACCCCCACTGTATAAAGGGTTGTCATCTCCATTCAAAAGTGATTTCTTGGTTGCAAGTCTCCTGATCAAAAGACTTGGGTTGGTTTTTGAGCACCTGATCAAAAGCTCATTGGTGTCAGGCACCTGATCAAAAACCTGAGTGGATTCCTACCAAGGGTGGTAGAAGAGTGGATGTACCCAGGTAGGGGAACCACTATAAAATTCTTGTGTCGCCTGGTTGCCTCATTTTCTTGTGTTCTTGCTGTGCTTGTGATTTAGGTTTATTGTTTTCTAGTTTATTAATTTCTGCACTTTTAATTTACAACAAAAGCTATAATAGCTGTTAATAATTTTTAAGCATACTCTATTCACCCCCCCCCCTCTAGAGTATTTCAGATCTAACTCTCACTTTCAATTGGTATCACAGGAGGTTCCTTTGGTTGTACAAGTTAAATCTTGAACCAAAATATCCTTTGTTAGATCTACACATCACTTTATTCTCATTTAAATTATAAACACAGCCATAGCACAGAACAAAGACTATGCAAGAACCAGACCTCCAGTTTGCAACCTTAATAGGTTTGCCGTCTGGAAGGCATGAATTAGGTTATACATGAATTCCATTGATGAAGACATCTATACTTCAATTTTGATAGGTCCCCCACAGGAATCTAAACCTACAACATCTTCCAGCAACGATGCAGTCCCACCACCTGAGTGGACTGAAGCCCAAAAGAAAGCAAAGATTGTTGATGCCAAAGGTATGAATATCATGGCACAAACTATGTCAGATGATATTTTCCAGAAAGTTGTTGAGTGCACCTCAGCAAAAGCCATTTGGGATTCCCTAAACCAAATGGTGGATGGATCAACAGATGAGAGAAAAGATACGAGATCAAATCTCATATCCCTATATGAGAACTTTAAGAAGGAGGAAGCTGAGACAGTTTCTGATATTTACAATAGATTAAGCTCAAATATCAATGAGCTAAAAACCTTGGATAAGAATAACACTCTTACTGAATTAAATGACAAGATCCTGATGTGCTTCCCAAGCTCATGGGATACAAGAATCTGGCCCATCAAGGAGACTAGATGCCTGAATGAGATTTCAACTGAATCTCTATTTGGTAAACTGAAGTCATATGAGCAGCTGATAAAGACCAGGGAGGCAGCTGAACAAAGAACACCTCCAGAAGCCAGAAGAGAACAAAGTATTGCTTTCAAAGCCACTGACGAGATAGAGACTGCAACATCAAATGAAGAGCTTATGAGTCTCTTTGCAAAGAGATTCTTCAAGATGGCCAAAAAGGATTTCAGGAGAATGTCAGCAAGAAAAGATGACAAGCAAAAATATGACAAGACACCAACCAAAGATATTGTGTGCTATGGATGCAGAAAGTCTGGGAACTTCCTCTCTGAGTGTCCAGAGAACCAGAAGAAAGACGAGAGAAGAGAGAAAAAAACCAGAAGACATCACACCAGCAAACCCTCTTCCAGCAAGCACAAGAAGAAGGAAAAGGGCTTTGTGGCTGAGACCTGGAGTGAGACAGAAGATGAGTCAACATCTTCAAGCTCCAGTGAAGATGAGGAAGAAGAAAGAGCAAAGGAGGTTTGCCTCATGGCAATTGATGCCTCCAGAAGTCACTCAGAAGAAGAAGAATCTGAAGATGAATGAGTGTTTGAATCAGAGACAGATCAGGTAATGTCCTCTTTTGACTATAGCTCTGAAACATTTAAATTTGACTTCAAATTAATGTGCATAGATTTGATTAATTCTGAAAAAGAAATTAAAATTCTTAGAGAAAAGTTAGGAAACTTAGAGGATGTTCAATATGAAAACATTAGGTTAAAAGATGAATTAACATTGGCAAGATGAAAAAATAATTTCACTAAAAACTGGACTTTGTGAGGCCAAACAACTTGAGGAAACTCTCAATGGGAGAAGCCTCAAGCTGATGGATATCACAAGTACTGTTAATGCCAGACTTAATGGCAAGCAAGGCTTGGGTACTCCATCAGGTTTGCCCCCCATTCTCAGGAAGAACATTTTGTCAACCCCAATAAAATGTGTATCTGCTAAACGGAAAGAAATAGTAAATGATAAATAAACAGTAGAAAAGATCCCTAAAACAGTAGGACAGAAAACCAAAAACCAGAAAACACCTAATAAAAACAAGGTTCAGCAATTTCCGTCGAAATCAAATCGACGAAATGGGGTCTGTTCGTCGAACCCAGATCGACGAACTCTGAACGCAAACTATAGTTACATTTATTAGTCTAACTGCGATCGATGAACTCTGCATGGTTCATCGAGCAGAGGTCGACGAACGTGGGGCACAGAGAATGAACATGTTCATTCTCTAGGCAGAGATCGACGATCTCCACCCAATTTGTCGAACTCTGGTCGACGAACTTACAGAAATTCGTCGAACCCAGGAAGACTTAATCAAAACTATAATTCCAACAACAACTTTAATATTTCTAAGAAACCATTTAATCCACTAGCTGACAGGATCATACCACCCAGGAGATATCACCCCTAGGATATAAGTCCCAACCTAAATTCTCTGTTATTTCCAGCTTTTCTTATCAGCCATACAAAGGACCCAAGGTAACCTGGGTGAAAAACCATTAACTGTTTTCTACTGCAGGTGAAGAGCTGTCCATGGGTAAATCAAACTTGGTACCTAGACAGTGGCTGCTCCAAACACATGACTGGCAGCAAGGACATCTTAACCAACTACAAGTCCAAGCTGGGGCCAAAGGATATCTTTGGTGACTCCAAATGTCGTCAGTCAGAAGGATTTGGAGAAGTAAGAATAGGAGCTGTCACATTCAAAAAGGTGACATATGTAAGTGGACTCAAGAATAACCTCATCTCCACAAGTCTGTTTTGTGATGATGGTTATCAGGTATACTTTAACCCATCCACTTGTTCTATTATTGATAAAAACAACCAAACAGTTTTAACTGGAAGTAGACAAGGCAACATATACTTAGTAAATTTTCTTTCTGCCAAAACTGATATCTGTTTACTAAATTTAACTAGTAATCAGAATGACTTATAACACAAAAGACTAGGTCATGTAAATTTGAAAAACATTGCTAGGCTATCTAAACACAACCTTGTTAGAGGTCTACCTTCTGGTCCCTACAAGAAGGAAGGTCTTTGCAATGCTTGTCAATTAGGCAAGCAAACTAAAACTAGTTTTAAATCTATTAATAAGAGTGATTCACCTAGGATTTTGTACTTGCTACACTTGGATCTCTTTGGACCCATTATTGTACAAAGCCTAGGAGGGAAATCCTACACTTTGGTTATAGTGGATGACTTCTCCAGGTTCAGTTGGGTATTCTTTCTGAGATCAAAGTCAGATACCTTCAAGGTTCTTACAGATTTTCTCAGGACCATACAAATTGAGTTCTCTACTCATGTTGCATTGATCAGAAGTGATCATGGCACAGAGTTTGAGTCTCTTCTTATGTATGAGTTCTGTGAGAAGGAAGGTATCAGACATTTCTTCTCAGCTACTAGAACTACCCAACAAAATGGGGTAGCAGAAAGGAAAAATAGGACACTCATTGAAGCTGCAGGTACATTGCTTATAGATGCTTACATGCCCCTAACCTTTTGGGCAGAGGCTATAAGCACATCAAATTATGTCCTGAACATGAGCTTAACTCACAAACTAAAGAACATGACTACCTATGAATTGCTCAAAGGGAAGAAACCTAAAATAAACTATTTTAAAGTATTTGGTTGTACCTGTTATATACACAATAACAACAAGAAATACATTAGAAAGTTGGAGGCTAAGGCTGAAGAGGGAGTTTTTCTAGGATACTCCCAAGTAAGCAAGTCCTATAGGGTTTTTTATACATTAGAAAGTAGCGAAAAGGAGAGAACAAGCGAATAAACTTTTGAATAATTGAAATTTTATTATCCAAAAAAAGATATCTATTACAAAGGTATGCCCTCCCTTATATAGAATGGAGGAGAGATGAGAGAATACAAATAAGAGATGTGAGACTAAAAAATTACAGGACTAAGCGGACTATACAAAATAAACCGCACAAACCGCGCGGTTAGACAGCAGGGCTAACCGCACGGCTACCACCAGAGAGGAAGCGAGACTGCCAGGGTAGACCGCCAGACCGCCCGGTCTCCAAGCCGGCTGAGACAAACCGCCAGACCGCGCGGTCTTCAACCCGCCAAGACAAAGCGCCAAGCCGCCCGGTCACCAACTTCAACACTCCCCTCAAGCTGGAGCATATATATCGATCATGCCCAGCTTGTCGAAGATGTGGAAAAAGGAAGCGGACACCGGCTTGGTGAAGACATCTGCCAACTCGTTGTCGGACGTGACAAATGGAGTGCAAATCTGTTTCTTCAATATTTCTTCTCGAATAAAATGACAGTCGACTTCTATGTGTTTTGTTCTCTCATGAAAGACCGGATTTTTGGAAATGTGTATCGCGGCCTTATTGTCACAGAACATAGGAAGAGGATAGTTGTAAACCTCTCCTAAGTGAAGCATGAGAGCCCGCAACCACTTCAACTCACATGTAGTCGATGCCATGCTACGATATTCTGCCTCTGCACTAGACCTGGAAACGACAGACTGTTTCTTGCTCTTCCAACTCACAAGATTGCCTCCAACAAATGTGCAGAAACCTGAAGTCGATTTGCGGTCCCCTTTGTCATCCGCATAGCTTGAATCAGAGTAAGCTTCAACCCTTAGGTTACCATTCTTCTGAAATAGGAGTCCTTTCCCTGGAGCAGCTTTAATATACTCTAATATCCTCAGAGCAGATTGTAGATGACACTCCCTCGGAGCTTGCATGAACTGGCTCACCTTGCCAACAGCATAAGAGATGTCGGGTCTGGTTACCGTGAGATATATGAGCTTTCCCACCAGACGCCGGTATCTCGTAAGATCAGAGAGAAGAGGTGAGTCATCTGTCCAAGTTTTGTCTTCTCCAGCAGCCATAGGACAACGTGCAGGTTTAGCACCAGTGAGTCCTGCCTCCTTTAAAAGATCAAGAGCATACTTCCGTTGTGAAAGGACCATGGAGTTGGGCTTTCTAGAGATTTCAATCCCCAAAAAGTATTTCGGGGAGCCCATATCCTTTGTAACCAGATGTTGATGAAGGTGTTTCTTGGTCATCAATACCCCATCCTGGTCATCTCCAGTAAGAAGAATGTCATCAACATAAACTACAAGAACAACAAGACCAGAGGCGGTTTTTCGAACAAACAAGGAGTGATCTGCTGAGCTTCGTGTAAAACCAATGGCCGCAACAATGCCACTGAACTTGTCAAACCAGGCACGAGGACTCTGCTTGAGGCCATAGATAGCCTTCTTTAGCTGGCATACCCGTGTCTCCCCCTGAGCAACATACCCAGGAGGTTGCTCCATGTAAACATCTTCCTGTAGATCACCATAGAGGAAGGCATTCTTAACATCTAGCTGCGAGATGGGCCAATCCCTGTTGACAGCCACAGAGAGAAGAACCTGAATAGTGCTGAGGCAAGCCACGAGAGAGAAAGTGTCAAAGTAATCAATCCCATAAGTTTGGGTAAAACACTTGGCAACCAGGCGAGCCTTATAACGGTCCACACTGCCATCCGGGAGAAACTTCACCACGAATACCCAGCGACAACCAACAACATCTGTGCCGAAAGGAGGCGGAATAAGGGTCCAGGTACCCCGTTCAGTGAGAGTAGCAATCTCCTCATCCATGGCAACTTTCCAGTGAGGAATAGTAAGGGCCTCCTGGTAGGAACGAGGGGTGGCAGTGGCCGAGATAGCCAGAGCAAAAGCGCGGCGAGCAGGGGTAAGACGATCGTAGGAAACAACTGCAGCAAGCGGATGGTGGGTACATGCCTGAACCCCTTTGCGAAGAGCAATCGGGAGATCCAGGTCAGCAGGTGCCTCAGTATCCGGAGTATCCGTGGTGGAGAGAGCTGGCCCGGGAGTAGAGAGAGATGGCAGCGGAGTGGAGGGAGAAAGCGGAGTAGAGGGTGGAGATGAGGAGGATGGGGAAGACGGTGGAGTGGGTGGAGAGGGCGGAACATCAGTGGGAGCAGAGGGAATGGATGGGTTAGTATGAGAAGTAGGAGCAGGAGGAGTAGAAGAGGAAGCGGGAGAGAAGTAAGATACATTGGCAAAGAAGGTGACATCCGCAGAGACAAATTGCTTGCGGGTAACAGGGTCAAAGCAACAATATCCTTTCTGAGTGGGAGAGTAGCCCAGAAAGACACATTTGGTGGCACGTGGTGAGAGTTTATCACGGGTGGCAGCGGGAGAGTGCACAAAAGCGGTGTACCCAAAGATGTGCAGAGGAAGAGGAAAGGGATCCTTGTCCGGATAAAGAATGGAGAAGGGGGTAGCACCGTGGAGAACGGTGGAGGGAAGGCGATTGATGAGATAGCAGGAGAGGAGGACAGCATAGCCCCAATAGGAGCGAGGAACATGCATTTGAGTCATCATAGTGCGAGCGACATCAAGGAGGTGACGGTTTTTGCGTTCCGCCACCCCATTTTGTTGTGAGGTGTAGACACAGCTGGTTTGACGAATAACACCATGGTGAGTACAAAAGGAGGAGAAGTCGTGGCTAAGTTACTCCTTAGCATTGTCAGAATGAAGGAGTTTAATAGACGTATCAAACTGAGTTTTAACCATAGAATAAAAGGAGGTCCAAACAGAGAACAGCTCGGAGCGATCTTTGAGAAGATATACCCACGTACATCGAGAGAAATCATCAATGAAGGTGACAAAATAGGAACTACCCCGACCGATGGTGAGGTTAGGAGCGAGACCCCATATGTCAGAGTGAACAAGGTCGAACGGACGGGAAGAGCCCCGACTTTGCGTTGGTGGGAAGGAGGAGCGGTGATGCTTGCCAAGTTGACATGCATCACAGTTTAGAGGAGGATGATGAGGAGGGAGGTGCGGTAGGAGCTGTCGTAGAATTCGGGGAGGAGCATGTCCAAGGCGAAGATGCCATTGGAGAAGATCTGTAGAGGAGGAGGAGAAGGCAGACAGAGTAGAAACGTTGTCGAGGAAGTAGAGGCCACCACTCTCAGTCCCGGTAGCAATCGTCCGTTGGGAGTCCGGATCCTGAAAAGCACAAGAGGTAGGGGTGAATATGACAGAACACCGTAGTTGCTTGCATAAAGAAGTAACCAATAATAAATTGCACAGAAACTTGGGCACATAGAGGGTATCAGCCAAGCAGAGAGATGGAGTGATTTGAACCATGCCCGTCCCATGGACCGGGGAGGGAGATCCATCAGCAACAATGATCGGGGGCAACTGAGCCTGTGTGTCAAGAAGAGAGAAACATTGAGGGTTGCCTGTCATATGATTTGTTGCACCAGAGTCGATGAGCCATCGTCCGCGAGTAACAACATGAGCACTACCAGAAGAGGTGACCACGGAGGCGGACAGGCTGGAGGAGAGGAAAGCCATGGAAGCAAGAGAGGAGCAAACCGCGACGAGAAGAACAAGCCGCGAGAAGAGAAAAGAGCACCAAGCCGGGCGAACAGAAAACAGGTCGGGCGGCTAGGAAGGCCGCTACAAAGAAGCAGAGCAAAGTAGAGGGAAAGAAGTCGCACGACCTGAAAAAGTCGGGCGAACAGAGGAGAACAAGTCGCACGGCCAAAGATGAGGCCGGGGCGACTAGCAAGTAGGAGCGGGTAGAAGGCAACAAGAAGTAGAGCACGGTGAATAGAGGAGATCGCGAAAACGTTCGCAAAAAAGAAGGGGCAAGCCGTGCGGACAGGTCGCGCGGGCAGACGGAGAATCAAGCGGCTAAAAAGCAGGCAAGGGCCCAGCGGGGAAGAGGTCGCGCGGACTGAGAAGGCCGAGCGAACAGAAGAGAAGAGAAGAGCAGGTGACCGCGACCAAGATGCGGGTGAGAAAGGAACAACCCGCACGGTCAGGCAGATCACAGCAGCAAACCGCGAGTATAGAGACAAGCGGATATGGGGAAAGCAGAAGCGGACAGGGAGAAGAAGTCCGCAGCGGGTAGAGACAAGTCACGCGGACAGAGACAGGCCGCAACGACTAGGAAGTCGGAGAGGCAAGAAAGAACAAGGATCGCGGCGACAAGGAAACAGGTCACTGCGACAAATAGCAGTAGGAGAAGAGAACCAAGAAGAAGCAAGCCGCGCGAACAGGGCAGCGGACAGAAACAAGCCGCGCGGATAGAAACAAGCCGCGCGGACAGAAGAGAAGGCAAGCCGCGAGACAAGTCGCAAAATGCGGAAAAACAAGCCGCGAACAACAGAGAGCGCACAGAATCAGGAGGAAATGACCGTGTGCTCTGATACCATGTTAGAAAGTAGCGAAAAGGAGAGAACAAGCGAATAAACTTTTGAATAATTGAAATTTTATTATCCAAAAAAAGATATCTATTACAAAGGTATGCCCTCCCTTATATAGAATGGAGGAGAGATGAGAGAATACAAATAAGAGATGTGGGACTAAAAAATTACAGGACTAAGCGGACTATACAAAACAAACCGCACAAACCGCGCGGTTAGACAGCAGGGCTAACCGCACGGCTACCACCAGAGAGGAAGCGAGACTGCCAGGGTAGACCGCCAGACCGCCCGGTCTCCAAGCCGGCTGAGACAAACCGCTAGACCGCGCGGTCTTCAACCCGCCAAGACAAAGCGCCAGGCCGCCCGGTCACCAACTTCAACAGAGGCTAAGGCTGAAGAGGGAGTTTTTCTAGGATACTCCCAAGTAAGCAAGTCCTATAGGGTTTTTTATAAATCAACATTAAAAATTGAAGAGTGTATTTATGTTTCATTTAATGAGACTAACATGTATTGCAAGGAGAAAGAAGTTTCTACCAAAAGCAACTTGCAGGTACCCCACTTGTGTGAGACCTTGGATGGACTAAACCTCACCCAAGACGTTCCAACTCATCCCTCTCCACAATCCATTGAAGAAAGTGAAGAAGAAGAAGCTGAAGAAAATGAATCTCTACCAACATCAAATACAATTCCACAGGAGGAATTAATTCCAAATGCTGTTGCACAACCAACTCCACCCACTGATATTATCACACTTAGGGATCACCCCAGATCTCAAGTAATTGGAGACATATCAGCAGGTGTATAGAGAAAACATCAACTTACCCAAGATTTGATGCATTCCTGTTTTCTCTCTCAGGTTGAACCTCTATCCATTCATGATGCTGAGCAGGATCCCCACTAGATCCTTGCAATGCAGGAGGAACTAAATCAATTTGAAAGATGTAGAGTTTGGGATTTTGTTCCAAGACCCCAAAACTACCCAGTTATTGGAACCAAATTGGTTTTTAGAAACAAGCAGGATGCCCAAGGAGTCATCGTGAGAAACAAGGCTAGGCTTGTTGCTCAAGGATATAGGCAAGAAGAAGGAATTGATTATGATCAAACCTTTGCGCCTTTTATAAGGTTAGAAACCATAAGAATATTCCTTGCCTATGCAGCATACAAGAGGTTCAAGTTCTTCCAAATGGATGTGAAGAGTGCTTTTCTAAATGGAGTACTACAAGAAGAGGTTTATGTAAAATAACCTCCAGGTTTTGTTTCTCCAACTTACCCCTCTTATATTTTTAAATTGCATAAGGCTCTTTATGCTCTAAAGCAAGCTCCAAGAGCTTGGTATGAGACCTTAGCTAGTTTTCTATTAGAGCATAAATTTACAAGAGTAACTGTAGATAAAACGTTTTTCACTAGACATCATAAGGACCAAATCTTATTAATACAAATCTATGTGGATGATATTATATTTGGCTCTACAGATTCCAAATTATGCAAGAGATTTTCTGACCTCATGCATTCCAAATTTGAAATGAGTAGCATGGGTGAGCTTTCCTACTTCCTTGGTCTCCAAGTGAAGCAGCTCCCTGATGGCATCTTCATCTCTCAAGCAAAATATGCTAAAGAACTTCTAAAGAAGTTTGGGATGGCTGATGCCTCAGCAAAGAAAATTCTCATGGCTCTACCATTGCTGTTGTGGACTCCGATGTACCAAGGAAACCTGTGGATCAGAAACTTTATACGGGCATTGTTTGGTCCCTATTATACCACATAGCAAGTAGGCCAGATATTATGTTTGCCACATGTCTTTGTGCTAGGTTGCAGGTGAACCCTAAAGAATCTCACCTAATTTTACTAAAAAGGATTTTAAGATATATAAAGAGTTGTCCTAATCTAGGCCTATGGTATCCTGCTGAATTAGAATTTGAGTTAACTGGATACTCTGATGCTGATTTTGCTGGATGCAGGGTAGATAAAAAAAGTACTTTAGGGACTTGCCAATTCCTGGGTATGAGATTAGTATCTTGGTTTTGTAAAAAGTAAACATCAGTGTCAACCTCAACTGCTGAAGCAGAATATATTGCAGCAGACAGCTGTTGTTCACAGATGCTTTGGATACAAAATCAGCTTCTAGATTATAGGTTCAACTTAAATAATTCAACCCTACTCTGTGAGAATACAAGTGCTATATCCATAGCCCAGAATCCAGTTCACCATAATAGGACAAAACATATTGATATAAGACATCATTTCATTAGGGAGTGTGCAGACAAAAATAAAGTCAAGCTTGTTTATATTTACACTGATTTACAAAGGGCTGATATATTCACCAAACCTCTGGATGAGAGAAATCATATGTTCTTTGTAAATCAACTTGTAATGATTAATGGAGAAGACTTTGTTTAATTTCTGTCTGCACTCGACGAATTTTCAAAAGTTCGTCGAACGGAGTTCGACGAACCGGGGAAAGTTTGAGAGATATTCATCGAACGGAGATCGACGAACTCTCTGTGTGTGAAACAAGTTTCATCGGATGGAGTTCGATGAACTTGCTTCAGAAGAGATTCGTTGAACGGAGTTCGACGAACTGTCTTCCATTCTTCTGGATAAGATCGTCGAATTATTTCATTCAAAATTATTTCGTCGACCTCAGTTCGAAGAATTATTTTTATTTTCATGGAACGGAGTCTATCTATTCATATTCTTGAAAACCCTATATTTAGGTTTTCTTCGACCTCCGTCCTGCGCTTTCTGTTCCTTTGCACTTGATCGACGCTTCTGTGTCTCTCTTGCAGGTGATTCCATGGCGATTCAGGCAAGCATTCTCACAGGCATGAAGTTCGATACAGGCTTTGACGTGGATTTTGATTCATTTCAACATTCTGATCCCATCTTCCTTTACATTCTGGAACTCCTTGAAGAACAAGAACTCAAAACCATGATGACTAGAAGAATCAAATTACACAGCACTGAAATCAGAGAATGGGTCTACACCCTATCGCCAACAGAGGAGAATACAATGACAGGCACCATTGCGGGTAACTCTGTCTCCTTAACTCCCGCAATCTTAACTGAAATTTTTGGATTAAGGAATGGAGAAGAGCAACTGGAGATTGAAATAGAGGAATCTGGCGTGATGCTGAGCCTCATGGGTTATACTGGAGATAACCCTAACAAACTCTTGAAGAAACACATCTCTGCCCCTTATAAGTTTTTGGTAGATTTGGTTGGAAAGGTTCTGCTTGGGAAACATACTGCCCATCACTACATCACCAAACACCAGTTTCTGGTCATGTGTGCAATCATAAACAAGAAACCAGTAGATTGGGCACAGATTCTTTTTGATTTAATACAGAGGAAAAACAATAAAAAGGAAGTATGCTTTGGGAGGATCCTAGAGATCTTTTTACAAGAAAAGGCTACTGAATCACTGGTCTCCCAGACCATATTCATCAATGCCAGTAAAAGGATAACTTGTTCCTTTTTTGGCAGGTGGGAGAGGACAATAAGCAAGCCAACTAAGTCTTCTACCTCTTCCACCCTAGCTTCAGAAGGCAACCAGTGCTATTAAAGCCACTCCCCTACCTGCTGAAGAGATTCATCCAACTCCACCATCTCTTCCAGCCCACCTACCAGCAACACAAATCCCTCCCTCTTCCACTCTCTCTTCAACACCACAATCACAACAACATACTCATGTTCCTACTCCACCTCCATCTCAACATGCTTCACTAGCTCCATCTCCACCAATTGACATCACTGAAACTCCATCTTCCCCTCTTCAAAACATCAACCACCAACACCTCCTGATTTCCCCCATGACACTTATATTCCTACACCACCACAATCTCCTCTCCCCCCACATCTCTCTTCAATACCATCTTACCATCTACCAACAGACACCATCATGCAAGATGTCACCATCAATCGCCATCAACATCTACCAACCCTCCAGATGTTCAAATACCTGATGCTCCACTTTCTATCCCTCCCATAGTTCCCACTTCTACACCTTCTGCAACACCATCTACCACTCCATCATTGGACCACTCCACCATATCTTCTATCATTTCCATAATCACTCCCCTCCTCAAGTCCCTTATAGCAGAGTCCAATACACCTCTTGCTACCACCATCTCCTCTCTCTCTGACAAAATCTTTGCTCTTACTACTGCCCCATCCTCAGCCAGGGGCCTGGCCTCAGTTCCCAATGAAACCAGGCAGGGAGAGATGCCTGATGATGAAGCAGCAGCTACAGCTCCAAAGGCATCAGCTCCAGCTCAAGCATCAGATGCTCCAGCTACTGCAACAACAGCAAAGTGTACATAATACATAGATAAAGATTTGATTGACTCTATTGAAACTGATATGGATTTTGATGAATCAGACTCTGAAGAGCCTAATACTGTTGGTGATTTCATTCTTAATCACACAGTTAATTTAGAAAATTTGTTGAGTATTTTTGATACTGTACATTTGCATTACCTTCCAACTGAGATTACTAAGCCATCCTTGGCTATTATACCATACACTTCCCCCATCTCTTGAAAAGTTGCTAAGTAACTTAAGGACAGTTTTGCTATTGCACAGTCAGTAGTCACTCCACTTCCAGAAGTAGTGGCTATTCCCTCTTTCCCAATAATACCTTCAGCCCCAACCTTTATCATGGATGACTCTCCCATGCCAGATATAGATGAACTGATCTTGGCTGATATTATAGATGAAAATAAGGCAGTAACTGAAAGCTCTGTCCAAGTTAGTTCTGATTTTTGTGTAGTTTCTCCTCCAACTCCTGCTGAAACTCCAACTCCTGCTGAAACTCCTGCTCCTGCTCCAGAAAAGCCTGCTATTTCTGCTAAAGCTTTGAAATCCTTGGATGATCTATATGATAACCCTCAGTGTTCTGACAATGATGATGATGAAGATGAGGATGAGGATTCAGATGAGGAGGATACAAAGAAGAAGAAGCAAGTATCAAAGAAAAGAAAAGCTCCTCCTCCTGCTGCTCCTAAGCCTAATCCAAATAATGACACCCCTTACTACATTCTTCAAAAGATAACTCCATATAAAGGGATGCCAGCATGGATGTAGCTATCTAAGAATCAACAAAAGGAAAGGAAGAAGAGTAGAAGATACTCTCCTCCACCAGTTCAAAGGTATAGAAAAGATCCACCACCTCCTCCTCCTCCTGCAGCTGGTGCTTCTGGCTCCAGTTCTCAAAGGTCTGCCCCCATTCAAACATATCAAAGACATCAAGGGAGATCTCATCATGAAAGCAGGCAGGACAGACAACAACCTCAGTAAAAACAACATCAGTAGCAACAACAACATAACCAACAACAACAACATCAACAGTAACAACATCAAAAAGCTGAAAGTCCTAAAAGACCACCCTCTCCTCCTGTTCCTTATGAAGATCCAGAAACAGCCAACACAGCCAAAATGGCCAGGTTCCAGGAACTAGTAGGCCTCTCTATGATTAGCAAGTCAAAGGCTGAAGAGAAGGATATTTCTGAATACACTACAATGTCAAAATATAGGAGAGAAGAACTGAAAAGGTTTGAAAAGGCTAACAAAATTTTTAATGTTGATGATTATATGAAATTACATCCTGAAGCAGTGGTCCCTAGAGCTACATCTCTGAAGATTATAGGGGCTGCTGACATGACAATGACTATGGAACAAGCTTTAAAACCAAACAGGGAAATAATCTTTACCAAGCTAGGAGACGAGGGCAAGGATGTAAAGCATCAGCAGAAGAAGCAGAAGAAGTGAAATATGAACCATTTTATTTCTGTTTTTCTATCTTAAACTGTTTCATATTGTCTGAACAAATCTTTTGTGTAAATATATCTATTGCATGTGTTAATTATCTTTGCCAGATATATCTTTATCCTGCTTTGTTTACTTTATGTCTTTATTTTGAGTCTATTACTGACCTCACCCAAATAGGGGGAGATTATTGGATCCCTAGTTTGATTTGGGCTAGGTCCACTAACTTAGGATGATGTGACCCAACATGTATAGCCAGGGTCAAAGTTGTGTCCTAGAGTCTATGCCAAGTCCTCAGTAACAACATCACATGGACAATCCTTCATCAGACTGCCAAAGACTCAAGACTTAGAGTTTTTCCAGATATTCAGAGTTTTCTCAAGAAACTAAGTAAAATGAGTTCGACGTTCGTCGAACTCAGGTCGACGATAGTCGTTCTCAACTCGACGATCTTAGAGAAATATTCTCTATGCTGAGCTCGACAAACTTCAGTCACATATCGACGATCCTCGGACTCCACCTTCAGAATTCTAAGTCCAGACTGTTCTTTAGACTCAGGTCGACGAACCTAGTTCTCAGGTGGACGAACTTCATTCTTTGCTCGACGATTTCTGGACTTCCACTTCAACTCTATTACCAGAGTTTCATCAATTTTTCTCTAAGTCTAGAATCATTTTCAGTTCGACAAATTCAAGGTTCTCCAGACTTAGCTCGACGAACATTATTCTTTGGTCGACGAATCTTTGGAATACTACAACATTCTATCGAGACTATGTTCTCTAGTCTCAGGTCGACGAACTCAGTTCTCTGCTCGACGAATTCTGGAACCAGAAGACTTGTGTTGACACTTAGAGCATATGTCGACACCAACTAAGTCGACACTAAAAGCACTTATGCCGACACCCAGATCATCAGTCAACATTGTGGAAGGGTTGTGCTGACACCACATAGAAGACTTGTGTTGACAAACAGAATATCAGTCAACACACTCAATATTTGACAACTCCAGAATAGTTACTGAACTCCAGTCGACGAACACATTTACCATCTCGATGAACTTCAGACACAGAATAGGCAAAAGTGACAGCAGTTTAGTTTCCAGCTCGACGATCATGGAACTCAGCTCGACGAACAGAAGTCGTCTGGTCGACGAATACAACATCTCAGCTCGATGAACCGTGGACTCAGTTCGTCGAATTATGCTATCTGTTCGACGATTCCAGGCTTAGTTATTTCCGGCCTTCTGTCCCCACTCTAATGCGATAATTCCTGAGTAATTAATGCTCTAACATTCTCTGAATGTATCAGTTAGAGGGAGCATTAATTATGGTCTTCTCCAGGATTATTGCTTGCTGTTTTTCCATGGGACAGTTGGGGAAATAAATCAATGTCGATTATTCTCAAGGCTGTCATCATTAATTACAGAGGCATTCAAATTTTTGAAAGAAAGAGAAGAAGAGAATAACGGACACACAGACATACAGACTGATAGACAGAATCAAGCATCATTGAGAAAGCTTTACATAGAGCACAGCTTACTAAGAAGCATACAAAGACACAGAGAAAAACATCCAGTCTTGAACAATCTGCTCTGTCAACAAGAAGCATTTTCTGATACACAGAAGTTCTTGACCAGAAACTCATCAGCAGCTGAAGAAGAAGAACAACAATACCTATATCTAGAGTCTTCTTTCTTCAAGTACTCTAGGACACTTCAAACGGACAACTTCAGTTCAATCTGTCAAAGAAGTTCCTGAAGATTATTGCTGGTCAAGGATTCAGTTTGAAGACCTATCACTCTGAATTTTAGCTCCTATTTTTCCCTGATCCATTCTACATCTCAGGGGGAGCCATAAGCTATAATCAAATCCACAAGTCTTCACATTTGTATATTGAGAAAGAGAAGACAAAATCATCTCTCACCCCCACTATATAAAGGGTTGTCATCTCCCTTCAAAAGTGATTTCTTGGTTTGCAAGTCTCCTGATTAGAAGACTTGGGTTAGTTTTTGAGCACCTGATCAAAAGCTCATTGGTGTCAGGCACCTGATCAAAAACCTGAGTGGATTCCTACCAAGGGTGGTAGAAGAGTGGTTGTACCAAAGTTGGGGAACCACTATAAAATTTTTGTGTCGTCTGGTTGCCTCATTTTCTTGTGTTCTTGCTGTGCTTGTTATTTAGGTTTATTGTTTTCTAGTTTATTAATTTCTGCACTTTTAATTTACAGCAAAAGCTATAATAGTTGTTAATAATTTTTAAGCATACTCTATTCACCCCCCCTCTAGAGTATTTCAGATCTAACTCTCACTTTCACCGTAGACTTGATTTTGTTATCCTGACACAGAACCAGGTCTCACATCATTCTTGCCTTATTGGCTCACGTGCGCCGACAATGTTTGACTTGTAATCTTTTGTTTAGGATTTAGCACTTGTGCTGTTCTCGCCATATTGGCTTATGCGCTCATAGAGTGAGCGACGTGCAAGATCTTCTTCTGATAATTCACATTTCCTTGAAAACTGCCATGCCGTAGTCACTTTTCCCCATGCTTATCCTTGAGTACCTTCTAGCAAGATCCATTTCAGTGAGATCCCTGACAGCTAGATCCCCGATGATGAAATCCCAGACAACAAGATTCCTGATGGCGAGATCCCTGACGGCGTGATCTCCTAAGAGTCTTCAGTCCAATATTCTGACAAGGACCTTCCAGACTTCTCAGCTTGGTGAGAGCCTGGGAGTGGGAGGAACTCTGGGCTTAGCTTCGAAGCTTTTCATAATGCCCACTGAGGCCTAACAACCCTGTTAGCTAGGTGTGAGCCTGATAGTGAGAGCAACTCCAGTCTTAGCTTCAAAGCTTTTCTTTTTGACCAACCATCGGGCGCTACCACCAGCCCAATCATCTAGTGGGAGCCTGACGGCAGGTGTACAACATCAACCAGACATATCTCTTTGACCATCCATCAGGCGCTGCCACTAGCCCAATCATCTAGTGGGAGACTGATGGTCGGTATTGAGCATCAACCAGACATATATCTTTGGCAAGTCACTCGGCATTGCCACCGGCCCAATCAGCTAGTGGGAGCATGATGGCGGGTGTTGAGCATCCACCTGTCATATCTCTTTGGTCAGCCATGGGTGCTACCATCTGCCCAATCAGCTAGTGGGAGCCTGACGACGGGTGTTGAGCATCAACCAGACATATCTCTTTGGCTAGCCATCGGGAGCTACCACTGGCCCAATCACCTAGTGGGAGCCTGACGGTGGGTGTTGAGCATCAACTAGACATATCTCTTTGGCTATCCACCTGGCGCTACCACTGACCCAATCAGCTATTGGGAGCCTAACAACATGTGTTGAGCATCAATCAGACATATCTCTTTAGCCAGCCACCAGGCGCTACCACCGACCCAATCAGCTAGTGGGAGCATGATGGCGGGTGTTGAGCATCAACCAGACATATCTCTTTGGACAGTCACTGGGTGCTACTACTGGCCCAATCAGCTAGTGGGAGCCTGACGGCGGGTGTTGAACATCAACCAGACATATCTCTTTGGCCAGCCACCGAGCGCTATCACCGGACCAATCAGCTAGTGGGAGCCTGATGGTGGGTGTTGAGCATCAACAAGACTTTCCTTTTGGCCAAACATCATCCATGTTCCCCCATATTGAACAAATAAACCATTAACAAGAATTAAGAATGTAAAAGGAGATTGACTAATTACTTTCATGGGTAGAAGCGATTCATTTCATTGCCGCTCCAGGTATGACTGAGGGGTTCCACTTCCACATTCTTGAGATGGTAACCCCCCCCCGACATCAACACCTCTTTGATTACATAGGGGCCCTCCCAATTAGGATTCAACTTGCCAATGGCTCCGACCTCCCGACCGCATTGACCTTCTTCATGACCAGATCTCCCCTTGCGAAGTGCTTGATCCGGAAGTGCTTGTCAAAGTACTTGGGCATTCACCGCTTGACCTCTTCCTGTCGGACGACCGACAAGTCGCGCACCTCCTCCACCATATCTAGGGAGAGCTGCAACTCGTCCTCATTTTCAGTCCTCCACTCTTCTCTTCCTTCCCCTGCTTCCACTATTCGTGGTGTCCGGACCTCGAATTCTATTGGGAGCACAGCTTCACAATCGTGGGAGAGTTTGAAGGGGGTCTCTTCTGTGGCAGGGTTGGGAGTGGTTCTCAGGGCCCAAACAACTGAATGGAGTTGCTCCACCTAGCTCCCCTTCAGATTTTTCACCTTCTTTTTCAATACGTTTACAATTATTTTATTTGCCGCATCCACCTGCCTGTTACTCCTTAGGTGATGGACTGACGCGAACCTAAGATCAATTGCGAGCCAGCCATAGAAGCTGATGAACTCTGCGCTGGTAAATTGTGGCCCATTGTCCGTGGCACTGGCCTTAGGGAACCCATGCCTACAAATGATCTCCCCCAACATAAAGTTATGGATCACCTGGAAGGTCACCTTGGCTAGCGCCTTAACCTCCAACCACTTAGAAAAATAATCAATCATGACCAACAAGAACCTCCTCTGCTCGCTGGCCTGGGGGAAGGTCCCCACAAGATCCATGCCACAGATAGCAAAGGGCCAGAGGGCAATGATGCTTCTGAGCCACTGGGCTGGTATCAATTGGAGAGGGGAAAATAGCTGGCACTACTAACACTTCTTTGCGAACTCGGTGGCATTCTAGCACAGGGTAGGTCATAAGTACCCTTGCCTTACTATCCTTCCCTCTAGGGTCCTGCTCCCTTAGTGACTCCCGAACTCCCCAGAGTGAACTTCCTCCAAGATCCTCAGGATATCTTCTTCAGCCACACAACATGCTAAAATCCCTGAGAGAGCCTTCTGATACAAGCTTCCCATCGCTCATTAGGTAGTATGCTGACTTATACTTGAAGCATTTTTTTAGACCTTCTAGGAACTCCCCTATGGATAGGAACGTTGTGAAGGGGTCCATCTTTGAGGGACACTGATCCACTTCTATAAGATCCCCTCTTCAATGGATGCGTGAAATAAATCGGTTAAGGTTCCACCGCATGGGGTCCAGACTTGGCTAGCTGATCCACTTGCTCATTTTCTTCCCGTGGCACTTGTTTGATGGAGAATATTTGGAACATGTCGATGAGCCCTTTCACCTTTGCCAGGTACAAGCTGGAGGGTAGGCTCCCTTTCTTCGAATTCATCGTTGATCTGGAAGGATACCACCGTGGAGTATGTCAGCACCTCCACGTCTTGTACTCCCAGCTCCCTGACCAGATGCAGCCCTACGATCACCACCTCAAACTCTGCTTGGTTATTACTAATGGGAAAATGGAGGACCACCGTCTTCTATATCCTTGTCCCCTGAGGCTCTCTAGGATCACCCCCACCCCCAAGGAGTGTCTTCCTGATACGCCATCCACCTTTACCTTCCAAGGGACCGGATGAGTGAGCTCAGTCTCTGCCACCTCAACCATATAGTCGACCAAGAAGTCGGTCATCTCCTGGGCCTTGATCTAGAGGCGAGGGACAAAAGAAATGTCAAACTTGCTCTGCTCTACCGACCAATTTACAAGCCTTCCTGAGTGTTCCACCCCCTCAAGGATGTTGAGGAGGGGATGGTCAGTCACCACCCAGATAGAATTTGCCTAGAAGTAAGGTCGGAGCCTCCGGGTTGAGTTGATAAGGGAGAAGGCCAAATTCTTAAAAATAGGGTATTGAAGTTCTGCCTTCCTCGGGACCCTACTTACATAGTAGATTGGTAGCTGCTTCTTTCCTTCTTCCTGGAATAGGATGGAGCTTAGGACCTCGACCCCGACCCCAATGCATAAAGATAGATCTTCTCCCTCCTTTGGCCCTTGGAGAAACGGAGCCTGTGTCAGCTGTTTCTTTAAGGATTGGAAGGCCTTCTCATATACCTCAGACCACTCGAACTTTCAGCCCCCTCTTAGTGCTTCAAAAAGTTGAACACTTTTCTCCAGCTTGAGAGTGGAACCTGTTCATCCCTGTCAGGTGCTGGACTTCTTTGGCATTCTGAGGCGACCCCAACTCCATGATTTCCCACACCTTATCAGGGTTGGGCTCCACCCCTGTAGGAGTAAGGAGATGACCTAGGAACTTTCCCCTGCTTTCCCCAAAGATATAATTCAAGGGGTTCAGCCTCATCTTATAGTTTTGCAGGGTGTTGAAGGTCTCCTCCATATCTTGGAGGTGAGATTCCACATCCCGAATCATGATCATTAGTTCAACCACGTAGACCTCCATGTTCCTTCCCTTCTGCTCCCGGAAGACCCAATCCATCATCCTGTGGTATATCGCCCATGTATTTTTTTAGCCCAAAGGACATCATTTTATCATAATAATACCCCTCCACTATGATGAAGGAGACATCTTTCATGTTGCGCGGGTGCATCCTAATCTGGTGATATCTTGAAAACACATTTAGAAAGCTCATTGGAGAAAACCCGATGGCTGAGTCAACCAGCGCAAAGATCTGTGACAAAGGTTAACAATCTTTAGGACATGCTTTATTTAAATGAGAGAAGTCAATACACATCCTTCAGCGGCCGACTCCCTTTTTGACAATCACCACATTAGAGACGCAGCCTAGATACTGGATCTCTAATACAAACCCCACCTTTAGGAGCTTCTCCACCTCTTCTCGGATGGGCTCGACAAGCTTGTTAGTGGTAGACCTCTTCTTTTGCTAGATGGGGTGAGAATTAGCATCAAGGTTGAGGCGGTGGCAAGCAACATCCACATCAATCCCTGACATGTCCGCCGTGCTCCATGCAAAAATGTCCATGTTCTTCTAGATGCAGTCCAGCATCCTCCCCTAGTCTACTGGGCTCATCCCCCAGCTGATCCACAGCTTCTCCACCCTTCCTCGCTGGGTGAGAACTTCCATCTCAACCACCTCCTTTGCAGCTTCCAATCTGGACTACTCTTCCCATTCCCCTGTAGCCATCTCTCATGGCACAAAAACTTCCTCCTCAGTTTCCTCCATGGCCATCAACTCGACCAACTCCTCCAGAGCTTCTTGCGCCGCCTTCCCATGGTCACGAACCTCTTCCTCCTCTACCTCCATCCCCTCAGTTTCTCCTATGCTTCCTGGCCAGATATCTCCTCCATCCTTATCTCCATCTCCTCGGATCTACCTTGCCAGGAGATGGAGTTTACTGCAGTCACGTATTACTCCCATGCCACCTTGGGGTCTACCCAGACCCGGACTTGGATGCCCTCAACATTGAACATAAGGCATTGGTGGAATGAGGATGGCACGCAACGAAAGGTGTTGATGAGGAGCCGTCCGAATATTACAGTATAGCTGTTGGGTGCGTCCACGATGACAATCATGCAGTTCTTTGGCTGGCCCCCCAAGGTAATATGGATCCCCACTCCCCCTTCTACCTCCTTCCTTTCTTCGAAGATTCCGAAAAAAGGCCCATCCGAGGCCAACACCCTCCTGGCCTCCACTTTCATCATGTCAAATGCCTTCTTGAAAATCACATTGACGGATCTCCCATTGTCCATGAGTATTCGGGAGATGGTAAAGTTCTCGACGGCGGCCTAAACTACCAGCGCATTGTAGAACGGATCCTCATAATCCGGCATGTCCTTCCGGGAGAAGGTAATCTTCTCATCCGGAGTTGGGGTCAGGGATGTGAAGGCAACGCTCCGACGGTATATGGTGTGGATACTCGCTTTGCGGGCGGCCTTGACTCCCACCCCCTGGATCACTCTGATCTCTCCTCATCCTCTGACATCGGCCCAGTCCATGCACCTATCCTCCTCTACCCCTGGCAGGACTTCTTCTAACGGTACCTCCTAGCAATACTACTGCTGCAGGGCCTATCCCTTAACTCCCCTCATCTCTAAAAACTCTAGGCAGGTAGTCGTCGCGTGGTCTTCCTCCTGGCGAAAGTCATAGTAGGGCAGCTCCGATCAACCTCTCGGCCTCCTTCTCTACACTCCTCTTCTCCTCCTCCCGGTGGTCTATGGCCATCGCCTAATGCTGCTCGGGCAGAGGGGACCTATGTCCCTGCCTCTAACCTGGAGAGTGGAAGTGGCCTTGACCCCCTAGGCGGTTGTCTCGTCCATGGAAACCTCTCCTCGGGCCATGATCATGTCACTATTTCTTCCTCCATCCTAGCAGGTTATTCGGCTCTTAGCGACCCCACCTTGGCTGATGCTACTACTGTTGCGGCTCCTGTTGCCTGAGATCTGCCCTCCTAGCTTCCCGACCCTTGCCACCTTCGAGATCCTTCTCCTCCTTTGTAGCCCACCAGGTTAATTCCCAAGTCAACGTCAGGTTCGATGCCTCTCCCTCAAATTCCCTAGTTGCCCTCTCCATCAACTCTTCGAAAGACAGCAGAGAAACCCTCTTCAGCTCCATCCTGAAGAACCCCTACTGCAGTCCCATGGTAAAGGACACCATTAGGGTGTGTCCGGGCATTTCTTGTGCTTGGAGGATCTCCTCCAGGAACATATCCACATAGCTTCCCAACATCTCATCCACCCCTTGCTTGATGAGAAATAGGGACTTAGACTCCTTCCTCTTCTTCAAAGTGGAGAACCTCAATAAGAACCCTCAGCGCAGGTCCTAAAAGCAGTAGATGGAGCTGGCAGGCAGCTGATGGAACCCATCCCTTGCTTTATCTTTGAGAGTTATGGTGGAGAGCTGGAATATGAAGGAGTCTGATATTTGCTTGGTCGAGACCACATCCTCGAACCACTGGGTATGCTACAACAGGTGCCCCCTTCCGGTGTAGTAGGACATCTCTAGCTCGTGGAACCCCTCTAGGATAGGGGCGGATGCGACCAGCTTGATGAAGGGGCTTCCACCACTCGCGAGTCGAGACAGACGATCCCACGTATCCATCTCACCAGTCCTTCCTGCACTTGCCGAGCCAGTGAACAGGTCTCATCCAGGGAGATCGTGCTCATCACCCTCCTCTGCTGCCTCCTTCCAAGGTCGCCTGACGGGGGAGGTCTCGCCTAGAGCTAGAGCGGTAACCACCGGGACGATGGGTGTTGAGCACACGACGTAGGATCCAAGCACGAACATCACGAAGTTTCCGCCTTTCCTTCCTGAAGTCTTCGAACATCCCGAGGGTGGCGAGTGGAGGGGGAGGTTGTGAGTTGGCCTGGTCAGATCCTTATCCCATGCCTCCAGTCATTGAGCTCGCTAAGGTTTACTGTGTTGGTTACTCTCCACGCTCATTGCACTAAAATGTTGATAACGGGAACTGGCTTCTGTGGAGTTCAGACCCTTGGGGAAGGGGTAACCACACACTTACTTCTCCAAGCAAGCTAGACTGACTAAAGGCTTAGAACTCAAAAATGACCCAAGGCTCCCGCACGGAGGTCCCACCACACACCTAGAAGATCTTATAGCGCTTCCCCTCTTTAGCCACTACAGAGCTAAGGTCACCTCAGAAATCTCTATAATGCGAGAATAATAAAACTGGAGAGCTTGCCTTCTGAGGTACCCCCTTGGGTCTATTAAAAGATTTCAAAGTCTGTCCTACAAATAATGTGGCTCCACTGTTCTAAATGGCTATATGCAGCCCAAAGTAGTGTGCCAACAGCCAAACTTCATTGTCCTGGAATGCTAAATGCAAACCTTTAGGGGCATCCATGTAATTTTTCCTCTTGACCCTACTAGGCGAATGGTCCAAAACGGCACCACTCTCCTAAAGGAGCTAGTGCTGGGAGGGTAGTACACTCACCTCTTAGGCTCTTTCTGAAGGGTTAGTGCGAGTGTTGGGCCCCCACCTGTTTTAGGGTTGATTTGGGCTAGGTTCACTATTTGTATTGCTTAGATTGACCCGTATTGTATAGTCTATGGTCATAGGTTTTTGTCAGAGTCTAAGTCAGGACATCAAGCCTAGAATGATTGGATTTCACCTTCAGAAAACTTATAAGACAGAAGACCTCCAGAAAAAGTTGTTCTCTAAGAGCAGAAAAGTCGCTCAAAGATTGTTGATTTAAGCTCGAGTTTCATCGATCGGAGTTCGACAAACTCAGTTATTTCTCTGACCTGAGTTCGACAAAATCCTAGCTTAGCTTGAAGAACTCAGTTATTTCCTCTTTGGGCTGATTTCGACGAAATCTTAGCTGAGATCGACGAATTCAAATTTCTTTCCAAAAGCTCAGCATGATGAAATGACTATCTCAGTTCGACGATCTTGGAGCTCAGATTGGATGTGAATTCTCTATTTAGAGATCTTAGAGCTCAGCTCGATGAAAGAGAGGATTTAGTTTGACGAAATTGGATCTTTGGTCGACGAAATAGATTTAGTTCAACTACATTCTCACAGGTTCCATTCAACTAATTTCCCTGCAATTTTCCAGTATTGACAAAGGAAGTTTGATTCCAGAATTTATTATTATATGCCTATAAATGCACTGATATTTAATGCTTCATATTCTCAAGAATATAGCCGTTCAATGTAACATTAACTATGGTATTCACTGTGTAATTCTTCGGTTAAATTGCTGGGACAGTTGAGGAAACAAATTAAAGACATTACTAGTCGTTCAACTCCAAAAAGTATCTACAGTCAATCAAGGATAGAATTCAAAATTCAAATGTTAATTTTCTGCAAGGAACATAAAAGGACTATTTTCAGAACATTATACAGAATTTTTTTTACAGATACATACAGAGATATACAAAGATTCTTACAGAGTTCTTCACCATCAGCTCCAGAGCTTTCAAGGGACAACTATTCAATATCAGTCCAAAAAGCTTCTGAAGATCTTCTATAATCTGAAGGCCTACATCCTGAGCAAAGCTCTCTTTCTCCTGAACCATCCTTCATCTCAGGGGGAGCTTTGACAATATCAAATCCATGAGTTTTCTCTTAGACTGTTGATAGAGAAGAACATCATCAATTTTCTTTTTACAACTGTGTTCAAGGTTTTAACTTGCTTCAAAAGTTAACCCCTTTTTGTTGTCAAATCTCCAGATAAAAAGGCTTTGATTGGTTTTTGGACACCTGATCAAAAGCTCAAAGGGTTGTGGGATCTCCCTTAAAATAGATCTTATGGTGACAGGGCACCTGATCAAAAACCTGTGGTGGCAGGGCACCTGATCAAAAATCTGTAGTGGATTCCTACCAGGGTGGTAGAAGAGTAGATGTACCCATTTTTGGGAAACCACTATAAAATCTTTGTGTCATCTGGATTGCTTTATTTTTTATTTCTGTTGTGCTGTGATAGTTTTTTTTCCTCACATCTTTTTATATATACATATACTTATCACTTATTTTAATTCCGCAATAAAAACTAATTAAGTTTTCAAAATAATCCATTCACCCCCCCCCCCCCCCCCCACCCCCCTCTAGAGTTAACACAGATTTATCCCTCACTTTCAATTGGTATCAGAGGGTAAGGTTATTTGGTTTCACAGGCTAACACCTGAACCAAAAGATCTTTGATAGATCTTATTATCCCTAGTGTCTTTTCTATATCATTGCACAGAATAAAGAATACTCAAGCACCAGACCTCCAGTGTGCAACCTTAACAAGTTTGCACCTTGGAAGGCAAGGATCAGATTGTATATGAATTCAATTGATGAAGATATCTATAACTCTATTTTTACAGGTCCCCCTAATCCTTCTACAACAACATCAACAAGTACCTCAGCAGTTCCACCACCTGAGTTGACAGAAGCTCAAAATAAGTTGAAGATGGCTGATGCTAAAGGCATGAACGTCGTAGCTCGGACTATGTTTGACGACATCTTTCAAAAGGTAGCTCAATGCACATCAGCAAAGGACATTTGGGATTCTCTCAATCAAATGGTTGCTGGCTCTACTAATAAAAGAAAAGACAGGAGACCGTTCTCATCTCACAATATGAGAACCTCAAGAAAAAAGAATCAGAGTTAGTTGCTGACATGTACAACAGACTCAGCCTAATTGTCAATGAGCTGAAGAACCTGGATAAAAATATCTCACTAACTGAGATAAATGATAAAATCCTAATGTGCTTCCCTAGCTCATGGGATTCTAGGTCACTACTAGAAAATAAACTTTTCACCAGGGCAAATTGTCATGGCAAAAGACATTTAGCCACGACTTGCCATGAAAAATGGGCGTGGGCAATGTGAGCGTGGAAAAAAAGTATTTGCCACGCTTATACCGTAGCAAATACCCTTTTGTCACGACTTTTAGCCACAATTTTAGGCTTTTATTCACGATAATATGACTTTTAGCCACGGAAAATGGGCGTGGGCAATACTAGAGTGGCTAGAAGTCACTTTTCTAGTAGTGGATCTGGCCAATCAAGGAGGCCAGAAGGCTAAATGAAACTTCCACTGAATCCTTGTTAGGCAAGCTTAACTCTTATAAGTAGCTTATCAAGACTAGGGAAGCAGCTGAACAGAATACTTCTATCTCAGGAAGGAAGGTGCAAAGCATTGCCTTTAAGGCATCTGAAGAATCTGAAACTCTACCAATAAATGAAGAGTTGATGAGTCTGTTAGACAAAAGATTCTACAAAACGACTAGGAAAGACTTCAGAAGAAGGTAAACAAGGCAAGATGACAGACCAAGATTTGACAAAACTCCTACCAAAGAGATTGCCTACTTTGGTTGCAAAAAGCCTGGACACATTCTTCCTGAGTGTCTAGAGAATTGAAAGAAGGAGAAAAGAAGAGACAAGGACTCTAGAAAATACTACAGCAATCCCTCTTCCAATAAGCAGAAGAAGAAGGAAAAAGGCTTTGTTGCTGATACTTGGAGAGAGATAGAAGAAGAACCTTCATCTTCCAGCTCTAGTGAAGATGAGGAAGAAGCTAAAGCCAGAGAGATTTGTTTGGTGGCTATCAATGCATCAAGCAATCCATTAGAAGTTGAAGAACCAGAAGCTGGTGATTCTAAGTGTGAAGAGGATCAGGTAATATCCTTCTTTGATTTTACTTCTGAACTTTTTAAAACTAAATTTAAGTTACTGTGCAAAGATCTAATTAAATCTAGGAAAGAAATCAAACTTCTTAGAGATAAATTGATTTAATATGATAACTTGTTTTCTGAAAACATTAAATTAAAGGATGAACTAGATGTAGCTTATGTACAAATTATCTCATTAAAAACTGAACTAAATGAGGCAAAAAATATGAAGAATCCCTTAATGGGAGAAGTATAAAATTAATGGACATTACTAGCACAGTCAATACTAGGTTCAATAGTAAACAAGGTTTAGGAGCATCATCTAGTCAACCACCTATTCTTAAGAAAAATATATTATCTACCTCCATCAATTTTGTTTCTGCTAAGGGTAAAGAGAAAATTATAGAAGTTAAAAATAAACCAACAGAAACTCCACAGAAAAATCAATCAAAGAAAAATAAAAATAAAAATTCACATAAAAGTACTGTTCAACAAAATTTGTCAAACTCAGATCGACGAAATAAGTATTTTGCGTCAAACGGCAATCGACGAACTCTGAACCCAGGATTTGAGTATGATTACTCAAGACAGCATGCTCGACGAAATCAATATGCTTTGTCGAACAGTGATCGACGATCGTGGAATGCAGAAAATGAGTATTATCATTCTTTGAACCGAGATCGACGACATCAGTACTGTTCGTCGACCTCAGCTCGATGAACTCATCTAAATCCGTCGAACTCAATCTTTGAAAACCAAAAGTTTAATTTTAATCGAACTAAATTTTAGAAACCAAAACTTATAAATCCCTTTACTCAATGTATAATTCCACCTAGAAGATTTCACCCCTTAGGATACAAAGACCAACCAGATTATTTTTACATTTCTAGTTTTAAATTTGAAAAGAATCAAGGACCCAAGGTTACCTGGGTCAAGAACACCTAATTTTTCATTATGCAGATGAAGGACTATCCTATCACAGAGGAACAGTGGTACCTGGATAGTGGTTGTTCAAAGTATATGACAGGCAGCAAGGATAATTTAACCAACTACAAGTGAAAGCTTGGACCAAAGGTGATCTTTGGAGACTCCAACTATGGCCAAACAGAAGGCTATGGGAAAGTCAAGATAGGAGTTTTCACCTTCAGGAAAGTTTCCTATGTGAGTGGTCTAAAACATAACCTGATATCCATAAGCCAGTTATGTGATGAAGGTTATCAGGTATCCTTTAACCATTCTTCTTGTATTATTGCTTCTATAGATAATAAACTGTTTTAACTGGACTTAGACAAGGAAATATCTACTTAGTTAATTTCAAGTCAGCTAGTTCAGAAATCTGTTTGTTCAATCAGATTAGTAACAATAATGAATTATGACATAAAAGATTAGGACACGTGAATCTCAAAAATATTGCTAAATTATCTAGGGACAACCATGTTAGAGGATTGCCTTCTTGCCCCTATAAGAAGGAAGGCCTATGCCGGGCTTGTCAATTAGGCAAACAAACTAAAAATAGTTTTAAATCTATTAATAAGAGTGATTCACCTAGGATTCTGTACCTGCTACACATGGATCTATTTGGACTCATTGTTGTACAGAGCCTAGGAGGGAAATTCTATACTTTAGTTATTGTAGATGACTTCTCTAGATTCTTATGGGTGTTCTTTCTGAGAAACGAGTCTGATAACTTTAAAGTTCTTATAGATTTTCTTGAGAGCATACAGATTGAGTATTCTACTCTGGTTGCATTGATCAGAAGTGATCATAGCATGGAGTTTGAATCTCTTCTCATGCAACAATTCTGTGAGAAGGAAGGTATCAGACACTGTTTTTCTGCTCCTAGAACTCCTCAACAAAATGGGGTAGCAGAAAGGAAAAATAGAACCCTGATTGAATCTGCAGGGACATTACTTGCAGATGCTTTTTTGCCCCTATCCTTTTGGGCAGAGCGAGTTACCATAGCAAACTATGTTTTGAATAGAAGTTTAATGCATAAACTTAAGGGTAAGACTCCATATGAATTGCATAAATGGAAGCAACCTAAAGTTTACTATTTTAAAGTATTTGGTAGTAAATGTTATATTCATAATAATAACAAGAAACATCTTAGAAAGTTTGAAGCCAAAGCTGCAGAGGGAATTTTTCTTGGATATTCCCAAGTCAGCAAGGCCTATAGGGTTTTCAATAAATCATGTTTAAAAATGGAAGAACCTGTACATGTAATATTTGATGAAGTTAACATGTTTTACAAGGACTAGGATTCTTCTACCAGAGATTTATCGTAGGTACCCCAACTGTGGGAGAAATTTGATGACTTAAACCTCACCCAAGAGGTTATATCACATCTTTCTCATTAAGTTGATAAAGACAGTGAAGAAGATATTATTGAAATAATTGCTGAACCTCCAACAGCAAATATAATTCCACAAGAGGAATTAATTCCCAATGTTGTTGTTGAACCAAATCCTCCTACTGATCTTGTCACACTTAGAGGTCACCATATATCTCAAGTGATTGGAGACATATCAGTTGGTTTGCAAACAAGGCATCAACTCAACCAAGATTTGATGCATGCTTGCTTCATATCTCAACTTGAGCCCCAACCCATAAAAGATCTAGAGCAAGATTCCCACTGGATCATTACTATGAAAGAGGAGCTCAATCAGTTTGAGAGATGTACAGTTTGGGATTTAGTTCCAAGACACAAAGACTACCCAGTCATTGGAACTAAATTGGTATTCAGAAATAAATTGGATGCACAAGGAGCTATTATCAGGAACAAAGCAAGGTTTGTGGCACAAGGATATAAACAGGAATATGGAATTAACTTTGATCAGACCTTTGCCCTTATTACAAGACTAGAAGCTATCAGGATATTTCTTGCTTATGCAACCTACAAGAAGTTCAAGGTCTACCAGATGATGTCAAGAGTGCCTTCTTAAATGGTGTGAAAGTAAGGGTTAGATCTGAAATACTCTTGAGGGGGGTGAATAGAGTATCTTGAAAACTTAAAAACTTTTTGTTGTAAATAAAAACAAACCTAAGATAAATTAATCTAGTACTATCACATGCACAATAAAACCTAACTATCATAGCCACAGCAAGAACAAAAGAAAAAGTGCAACCAAATAACACAAGAATTTTATTGTGGTTCCCCAACCTGGGTATATCCACTCTTCTACTACCCTTATAGGAATCCATTCAGGTTTTTGATTAGGTGGCTGTCACCAATGAGCTTTTGATCAGGTGCTCAAAAACCAACTCAAGTCTTTTGATCAGGAGACTTGCAACCATGAATAACTTTTGAAGGGAGTTAAAGAACCCTTTTTACAGTGGGGGTGAAAGAGTGATTATGTCTTCTCTTTCTCAAATACAACTGAGAATACTTAGTGGATATATGATGTTAGCAAAAGCTCCCCGTGAGATATTGAACTTAGGAAGATTTGAGCATTGTTGCAGGGTGAGTAGGCCTTCAATGTTTCTGCCTTGACCAGCAGGTATCCAGGAGCTTCTTGATAGATAGAGTGTTTGTTATCCTTTGAAGAATCCTGAGATGAAAAGGAAGAAGACTCTGGATTTGAATGTATGTTCTTATTCTTCTTCAGCTTGCTGTAATTTCTCTGGTCAAGGGCTAGGGCTTCTTATATCTTTACTGTGTTATTGCCCTGTGTATGTTGTTCTCTGTGTTCAGACGAGAAGGAAGAAGAAAAGCCTTGTGCACTGTCTTCTTCAAGAAAGAGGAAAAATCCTTTTTATACTTTCCACGAAATCTTCCTTCTGAATTTTGAATTTCTTCCTTCATTCAATGCTGACGGCCTGGAGAATATCTGCATTGATTGATTTCCCCAACTGTCCCAGTGAAAAGTGGCAAGTAATAATCATGATGAAGAACGTAATCAATGCTTGCTTCTAACGGTAATATTCGGAGAATATTTAAACATTGATTACTCAGTAATTATTATAATATAATGAGGACAGAGGGAGGGAAATTTACACGTCTGCAACTGCGTAAAAATCGTCGAGCAGAGAACAGAATTCGTCGACCTGGGTCCAGAGTTCGTCGAGCTGAGAAGTCAAGTTCGTCGACCAGATAATAGTTGTTCGTCGACCGGAGATCCAAGATCGTCGACCTGAGGACAGA
Source organism: Platanthera guangdongensis (assembly GCA_039583875.1). Lineage (NCBI taxonomy): Eukaryota > Viridiplantae > Streptophyta > Magnoliopsida > Asparagales > Orchidaceae > Platanthera > Platanthera guangdongensis. The sequence goes on from CM077147.1 coordinate 69,047,466, forward strand.
TAACTGCTTTCTCTAGAACCTTGCCAATTCTGTGCATCAAGATAGTCGATCTGAGAATTTAAGTTCGTCGGCTAGTATTCAGAGTAATGGTTCTTGGTCTTTAGAATATTGAAGTGAAGTATCTATAAATCGTCGACCTGAGAATTAAGTTCGTCGAGCTGAGAATATGAATTCATCGACTGAAGAATGTTTCTGGACTTAGAATATTTAAGTGTTTTTTGTCTTATAATGTTGAAGTAAATGATCCAGAAATCGTCGACCTAATAGCCAGATTTGTCAAGCTGATATACTAACTTCATCGACTGGAGTTCAGAAAAATATTTCTGGACTTCGCATGTTAAAGTACACTATCTGAAAATTATCGACCAGAGAGTCAAGTTCGTCGAGCTCAGCTCAGAGAATTTTCTCTGAGTTCGTCGAGCTGAGCACGACTTTCGTCGACCTGAGTTCGACGAACGTCGAACTCATTTTCTAAGTCTTTGAAATTTCTCTAAGTCTTGAGTCTTTTTCAGTCTGTTGATGGCTGGTCCATGAAGTGTTGACTCTAAGGACATGGCCTAGACTCTAGGACACAAACATGACCCTAGTTATACATGTTGGGTCAAACATCCTAGTTTAGTGAACCTAGCCCAAATCCAATTAGGGATCCAACAATCTCCCCCTATTTGGGTAAGGTCACTAATTACAGACTCACATTAATAATAAAGCAAGAAAAATATATCTAACAGGAATTTTAACATATGCAGCAGATATATTATACAGAGAGCTTTGTATCAGAATATAAACAGAAAGGTTTTAAAATAATCAAAGAGACTTAAACAGTTTAAAGTTTATTTCTTCTTCTTTGGCTCCTTGTGTTTCTCCTCTTTATCTTTTTCACCTGGCTGAGTAAACTTGATATCCCTGTTTGGATTAGCTGCTTGTGTCTTTGTCATTGTCATGTCAGCAACTCCAATGATATTAAGGGAAACGGAAGGAGGGATGGAATAAACTAGTGGAGGAGGAGGTAAAGAATCTAGCATTTAGACATCTGGGATAGAAGAAGTATGGATGGGGGATGTAAGCAGATTGAAGGAAGGGAGGGAGGATGGATTTGGGAGAGTAATGTCAGCCAACTGTGGTGGTAGTGGAGATGAGGGTGGTGTTGGAACTGGTGTACCATGTTGGGAGGGAGGTGAGGTAGGAAAGTGAATATGAGTTCGTGATGGACGTACTGGAGATGATGGAGGTAGAGGAATGTGGACTATGGTTTGAACTGTGGAGGGGAGTTATTGTACCATCTGAGGGTGAGGTTGAATGGCTGGAGGTGAGGGAGGTGGAGGAGGGATATCTTCAGCAGGTTGGGAAGTGGCTTGGTCAGCCCCGGTGCTCTCAGAAGGCCTTGAGGAAGAGGAAGAAGCCTTGGAAGGCTTGGTTATGTTACTCTCCCACCTGCCAAAGAGGGCACATGTGAGCCTTTTGGAGGCATTTATGAATATTGTCGGGGTGACCAGGGATTCAACAGCCTTTTCCTTCAGGAATTTCCCAAAATTCTTCCAAAACAAACCTTTTTCTTGGTGTTCTTTTTCTTGATTAATTCAAACATAATCACGGCCCAGTTCACTGGTTTCTTGTTCACCACAATACACATTACCAGGAATTGGTGCCTGGTGATGTAATCATGGGCAGTGTGTTTGCCCAACAGTACTTTCCCCACAATATCTGCTAGAAATGTTTATTCAGCAGAGAGGTGTTTCTTCAGCAGTTTGTTAGGCGTTTCTCCAGAATAACCCATCATACTCAGCATCTCATCAAACTCTTCATTTTCAATCTCTAATTATTCTGTACCATTGTTTAATCCAAAAATTTCAGTCAGCACGGCAGGGGTGAGAGAAACTGCATTACCCGATATTATCCCTGTCATGGTGTTCTCATCGGTGGTGGAAGAAGTGTAGACCCACTCTCTGATCTCAGTGCCAGCTATCTTGATCCTGGTGGACATCAAATTCTTCAACTGCTGATCTTCAAGCAGTTTCAGAATGTCCAGGAATATTGGGTCTGTGTGTTGAAATGATTCAAAGTCTACATCAAATCCTGTATCGAATTTCATCGCTGCAAGACTGCCCGCTAGAATCGCCATTAGTTCACCTGCAAGAGAAAAACAAAGATCAAGTGCAAGGGAACTGAAAGCGCGAGACGGAGGTCGAAGAAAACCTAGATATAAGATTTTCCGGAATATGAATCGATAAACTCCGTTCCATGAAAAATAAAAAATTCTTCGAACTGAGATCGACGAAATAATTTGTAGTTAAATAATTTGTCGAGCTCAGTCTGAAGATTTGAAAACAGTTTGTCGAGCTCCGTTTGACAAAAGTTTTCTGAAGTAGATTTATCGATCTGCGTTCAATGAAAATAACTTCACTCATAGAGAGTTCGTCGATCTCCGTTCGACGAATATCTCAAGAACTTTTCCAGTTCGTTGAGCTCCGTTCGATGAATTTTGAACAATTCGTCGAGTGCAGACAAAAGTTAAATCCAAAATTTTCCATTGATCATGCCCAGCTGATTTATAAAGAACAAGTGATTTCTTTCGTCGAAGGGTTTGGTGAAAATATCTGCTCTTTGTAGATCATTGTAGATATAGACAAGTTTGATTTTGTTTTTGTCTACACACTCTCTAATGAAATGATTCCTAATGTCTATATGTTTAGTCCTACTGTGATGGACTAGATTCTGTGTTATGGATATAGCACTCATGTTATCACATAATAGACTTGAATTATTTAAGTTGAACACATAGTCTAGGAGTTGGCTTTGAATCCACAACATCTGAGAATAGCAACTGCCTGCTACAATGTATTCTGCTTCAGCAGTTGATGTGGACACAGATGATTGTTTCTTGCAAAACCAAGACAATAATCTCATATCTAGGAACTAACAAGTTCTTGAGGTACTTTTCTTGTCAACCCTGCATCCAGCAAAGTCAGCATCTAAATATCCAGTTAAATCAAATTCTGACTCAGTAGGATACCAAAGGCCTAGACTAGGACAACTCTTTATATATCTCAAAATTCTTTTTAGAAAAACTAGGTGAGATTCTTTAGGGTTCACTTGGAACCTAGCACAAAGACATGTGGCAAAGATTATATCAGGTCTGATAGTTGTAAGATATAATAGGGACCCAACAATGCCACTATATAGTTTCTGATCAACTGGTTTCCCATGTTCATCAGTGTCTATTACAGCATTAGTAGTCATAGGTGTTTTCTTTGCTGAGGCATCAGCCAGCCCAAACATTTTAAGAAGCTCTTTAGCATATTTAGCCTGGGAGATGAAGATGCCATCAGGTAGCTGATTCACTTGGAGACCAAGGAAGTAGGAGAGCTCACCCATGCTACTCATCTCAAACTTAGAATGCATGAGGTCAGAAAACCCCTTGCATAGTTTTGAATCAGTAGACCCAAATATAATATCATCTATATATATTTGTACTAACAAAGTTTGATCCTTATGGTGCTAGTGAATAATGATTTATCTACAATGCCTCTAATGAATTTATGCTCTATCAGAAAGCTAGCTAAGGTCTCATACCAAGATCTTGGAGCTTGCTTTAAATCATAAAGTGCTTTATGCAATCTAAAAACATATGAGGGATAGGTTGGAGAGATAAAACCTGGAGGTTGTTCAACATAAACCTCTTCTTTCAGTACTCCATTTAGGAAGGCACTCTTTACATCCATCTGATAAACTTTGAACTTCTTGTATGTAGCATAGGTAAGGAAGATTCTGATTGCTTGTAACCTTGCAACTGGTGCAAATGTTTGGCCATAGTCTATCCATTCTTCTTGCATATAACCTTGAGCAACAAGCATAGCCTTGTTTCTCACAATTACACCATGGGCATCTAGTTTATTTTTGTCAACCCATTTAGTTCCAATGACTGGGTAGTCTTTGGGTCTTGGAACTAAATCCCAAACTCTACACCTCTCAAATTGGTTGAGTTCCTCTTGTATTGCAATGATCCAGTGGGGATCTTGCTCAGCAAATTTTATGGATTGAGGTTCAACTTGAGAGAGAAAACAGGCATGCATCACATCTTGGTTGAGTTGATGCCTTGTCTGTACACCTATTGTTATGTCTCCAATCACTTGGGATCTAGGGTGATCCCTTAGTATGACAAGATCAGTGGGTGGAGTTGGTTCATTAACAGCATTTGGAATTAATTCCTCTTATGGAATTATGTTTGTTGTTGAATGAGGTTCAACCTCTTCCAAAGATTCATCTTCACTGTCTTCAACAACTTGTGGAGGAGAGGGTGCTATAGCTTCATGTGGAAGGTTTAATTCACCCATTTTCTCACACAAGTGACGTACTTGCAAGGTGCAATTGGTAGAAATTTCTTTCTCTTACAAGCTTTGCCTACTTGGGAATATCCTAGAAAAATTCTCTCTTCAGCCTTAGCTTCAAACTTTCTAATATATTTCTTGTTATTATTATGTATATAACATACACATCCAAATACTTTAAAGTAAGTGATTTTAGGTTTATTCCCTTTAAGTAATTCATAGAGAGTCATATTCTTAAGTTTATGTATCAAACTTCTATTCAATACATAATTTGCTGGGCTTACAGCCTCTGCCCAAAAAGATAGGGGCATGTAAGCATCTTCAAGTAATGTGTTTGTTGCTTCAATTAGGGTTCTATTCTTCCTTTCAGCTAAACTATTTTGTTGGGGAGTTCTAGAAGCTGAGAAGCAATGTCTGATACCTTCCTTCTCACAGAACTCATGCATAAGAAGAGACTCAAACTTTGTACCATGATCACTTCTGATCAATGCAACATGAGTAGAGTACTCAATCTGTATGGTCCTGAGAAAATCTGTAAGAACTTTAAAGGTATCTGACTTAGATCTCAGAAAGAACACCGAAGTGAATCTTGAGAAGTCATCTATAATGACTAGAGTATAGGATTTCCCTCCTAGGCTTTGTACAACAATAGGTCCAAATAGGTCCATGTGTAGCAAGTACAAAATCCTAGGCGAATCACTTTTATTAACTGATTTAAAGCTATATTTAGTTTGCTTGCCTAGTTGACAAGCCCTGCAAAGGTCTTCCCTCTTGTAGGGACTAGAAGGTAAACCTCTGACAAGGCTGTCTTTAGATAGCCTAGCAATGTTTTTTATATTTATATGTCCTAGCCATTTATGCCATAATTCATTTTGATTGCTAACTAAATTAAGTAGACAAATGTCTGAAGGTGCAGAATGAAAATCAACTAGGTATATGTGTCCTTGTCTATTTCCAATTAAAACTTTTTGTTTTTCTTTATTAGAAATAATACAGGATTTTGAGTTGAAGTGTACCTGATAACCTTCATCACATAATTGGCTTATGGAGATGAGGTTATGCTTGAGTCCTCTTACATAAGTCACCTTCTTGAATGTGACTGCTCCAATCCTTACTTCTCCATAGCCTTCAGACTGGCCACACTTTGAATCACCAAAGATTACCTTTGGTCCCAGCTTGGACTTGTAATTGTGTAAGTTGTCCTTGCTGCCAGTCATGTGCTTGGAGCAACCACTGTCCAGATACCATTGTTGATTATCACCTGGACAACTCTTTTCCTGCAATGAAAATAGTTAGTTTTTGTTGACCTAGGTTACCTTGGGTCCTTTATATTGTTGATAAGAAAAGCTTGATATCACAGAAAATTCAGGTTGTGATTAATAGCCTAAGGGGTGATATCTTCTAGGAGGAATTATCCAATCAGCCACAAGATTAAAAGGTTTCCTAGATTTATTAGAGTTGTTGTTAAAGTTATGACTTTTTTTAAGTCTTTTTGGGTTCGACGAAAAGTTGTGAGTTCGTCGACTAGAGTTCGACGAAACGGGTTGAGATCGTTGATCTCTGCTCAGAGAATGAACATGTTCATTTTCTGTGCCCAAGTTCGTCGATCTCTGCTTGACGAACCATACACAGTTCGTCGATCACAGTAAGACGAATGATTATTATATAGATTTGCGTTCAGCGTTCGTCGACTTGAGTTCGACGAACTGTCCACATTTCGTCAATCTGAGTTCGACGAAATCTGCTGAACTTTGTTTTATCTATGGGTTTCTGGTTTCTGTTATTATGATTTTTAAAGTTAGTTACTTCTTCTATGGTTGGGTTGTTTTTCATTACTTCTTTACCCTTAGCTGTAACAAATCTGATAGGGGTTGATAATATGTTCTTCTTGAGAATGGGGGGCAAACTTGATGACGCACCCAAGCCTAGTTTGCCATTCAGTCTAACATTGACTGTGCTTGTGATGTGCATCAGCTTAAGGCTTCTCCCATTGAGAGGTTCCTCAAATTGTTTGGCCTCACATAGTTCAGTTTTTAAAGCAATTATTTGTTCATTAGCTAGTGTAATTTCTTCTTTTAACTTGGTGTTTTCAGCAATCGAAGTTTCTTGATTAGCTAATTTTTCCCTAAGTGTTTGATTTCCTTTTCAGAATTTATTAAGTCAATACACATAGTCTTGAATTCAATTTTGAAATTATCAGAATTATAGTCAAAAGAGGACAATACCTGATCAGCTTCTTATTCAGAAGCTTCTTCATTGTCAGATGCATCATCTTCATCTAATTGACTTTTGGAGGCATCAATGGCCATGAGGCAGACTTCCTTGACCCTTGCCTCTTCTTCTTCTTCACTGGAGCTGGAAGATGTGGATTCATCTTCAGTTTCACTCCAGGATTCAGCTACAAAGCCTTTCTCCTTCTTGAATCCTTTTCTCTTCTTCTTTCTTTCTTTTGATTCTCTGGACACTCTGAGATGAAGTGTCCAGGTTTCCTGCATCCAAAGCAAACTACCTCTTAAATAGGGGTTTTGTCATACCTTGGCTTGTCATCCTTCCTGGATGACTTTCTTCTGAAATCTTTCCTTGTCATTTCATAAAATCTCTTGGCAAAGAGACTCATCAACTCATCATTGACTGTTGAGGCTTCAGATTCTACAACATCCTTGAATGCCAGGTTGTGTTCCTTCCTTGCTAGTGGAGGTGTCCTTTGCTCTGCTGCTTCTCTGGATTTAATGAGCTGCTCATTGGACTTGAGCTTTCCCAAAAGAGATTCAGTGGAAATCTCATTTAAGCTTCTGTCCTCCTTGATTGCCCAGATCCTTGAATCCCATGAGCTTGGGAAGCACATAAGGATTTTGTCATTCACCGCAGTGAGGGTGATGTCCTTATCCAAGGTCTTCAGCTCATTGATGATTGAGCTCAGCCTGTTGTACATATCTGCAACATATTCTGCTTCCTCCTTCTTGAAGTTCTCATATTGGGATATGAGATTGGATCTTCTATCTTTCCTCTCATTAGCTGATTTAGCTACCATTTGGTTGAGGGAGTCCCAAATGGCCTTAGCTGATGTGCATTCTGCAACTTTTTGGAAAATGTCATCAGACATTGTTTGGGCCAGAATGTTCATGGCCTTGGCATCAACAACCTTGGCTTTCTTTTGTGCTTTAGTCCACTCAGGCGGTGGAACTGCATTAGTGCTTGAAGCTGCTGTAGATGTAGAGGCAATTGCTTAAGGAGGACCTGTCAAAATAGAGTTGTAGATGTCCTCATCAATAGAATTCATATATAATATTATTCTTGCCTTCCAGATGGCAAACTTATTTAGGTTGAACACTGAAAGTCTGGTGCTTGCATAGTCTTTATTCTGTGCCATGCTGTGAATATAAACTTAATAGAAGTAAAAGTCAAATCTAACACAGGATCTTTTGATTCAAGGGTTAACTTGTACAACCAAAGGAACCTTGCTCTGATACCAATTGAAAGTAAGTGGTTAGATCTGAAATACTCTAGAGGGGGGATGAATAGAGTATCTTGAAAACTTAAAAACTTTTTGCAGTAAATAAAAATAGACCTAAGATAAATTAATATAGCACTATCACATGCATAACAAAACCTAACTATCACAACCATAACAAGAACAAAAGAAAAAGTGCAACCAGACAACACAATAATTTTATAGTGGTTCCCCAACCTGGGTACATCCACTCTTCTGCCACCCTGGTAGGAATTCACTCAGGTTTTTGATCAGGTGACTGCCACCAATGAGCTTTTGATCAGGTGCTCAAAACCAACCCAAGTCTTTTGATCAGGAGATTTGCAACCAAGAATTACTTTTGAAGGGAGTTAAAGAACCCTTTTTACAGTGGGGGTGAGAGAGTGATTATGTCTTCTCTTTCTCAAATATAATTGAGAAGACTTAGTGGATATATGATGTTAGCAAAAGCTACCCCTGAGATATTGAACTCAGGAAGATTTGAGCCATGCTGCACGGTGAGTAGGCCTTCAATGTTTTAGACTTGACCAGCAGGTATCCAGTGGCTTCTTGACAGATATAGTGTTTGTTATCCTTTGAAGAATCCTGAGATGAAGAAGGAAGAAGACTCTGGATTTTAATGTATGTTCTTCTTCTTCTTCAGCTTGCTATAATTTCTCTGGGCAAGGGCTCGGGCTTCGTGTATCTTTACTGTGTTATTACCATGTGTATGTTGTTCTCTGTGTTCAGACGAGAAGGAAGAAGAAAAGCCTTGTGCACTGTCTTCTTGAAGAAAGAGGAAAAATCCTTTTTATATTTTCCATGAAATCTTCCTTCTGAATTTTGAATTTCTTCCTTTATTCAATGCTGACGGCCTGGAGAATATCTGTATTGATTGATTTCCCCAACTGTCCCATTGAAAAGTGGCAAGTAATAATCCTGATGAAGACCGTAATCAATGCTTGCTGTAATATTCAGAGAATATTTAAGTATTGATTACTCAGGAATTATTATAATAGAATGTTGACAGAGGGAGGGAAATTTCCAAGTCTAGAACTGCGGAGAAATCGTCGAGCAGAGAACAGAATTCGTCGACATGGGTCCAGAGTTCGTCAAGCTGAGAAGAGAAGTTCGTCGACCAGATAATAGTTGTTCGTCGACCTGAGATCCAAGATCGTCGACCTAAGGACAGATAACTGCTTTCTCTAGAACCTTGCCAATTCTGTACATCAAGATCGTCAAGCTGAGAATTTAAGTTCGTCGACTAGTGTTCAGAGTAATGGTTCTTGGACTTTAGAATATTGAAGTGAAGTATCCAGAAATCGTCGACCTGAGAATTATGTTCGTCGAGCTGAGAATATGAATTCGTCGACTGAAGAATGATTCTGGACTTAGAATTTTTAAGTGTTTTTGGTCTTATAATGTTGAAGTAGATGATTCAGAAATCGTCAACCTAATAGCCAGATTCGTCGAGCTGATATTCTAACTTCTTCGACTGGAGTTCAGAGAAATAATTCTGGACTTGGCATGTTGAAGTATACTATCTGTAAATCATCGACCTGAGAGTCAAGTTCGTCGAGCTCGGCTCTTAGAATTTTCTCTGAGTTCGTCAAGGTGAGCACAACTTTCGTCGACCTGAGTTCGACGAACGTCGAACTCATTTTATAAGTCTTTGAAATTTCTCTAAGTCTTGAGTCTTTTGCAGTATGTTGATGGCTGGTCCATGCAGTGTTGACTCCAAGGACATGGCCTAGACTCTAGGACACAAACATGACCCTAGCTATACATGTTGGGTCAAACATCCTAGTTTAGTGAAACTAGCCCAAATCCAATTAGGGATCCAACAATCTCCCCCTATTTGGGTAAGGTCAGTAATTACAGACTCACATTAATAACAAAGCAAGAAAAATATATCTAGCAGGAATTTTAACATATGCAGCAGATATATATATACAGAGAGCTTTGTATCTGAATATAAACAAAAAATTTTTAAAATAATCAAAGTGACTTAAACAATTTAAAGTTTATTTCTTCTTCTTGGGCTCCTTGTGTTTCTCCTCTTTAGCTTTTTCACCTGGCTGAGTATACTTGATATCCCTGTTTGGATTAGCTACTTGTGTCTTTGTCATTATCATGTCAGCAGCTCCAATGATATTAAGGGAGGTAGCACTTGACACTACAGCTTCAGGATGCAGTTTCATATAGTCATCAATATTAAAAATTTTGTTAGCTATAGAAAACCTATTAAGTTCTTCCTTTCTGTATTTGGACATGTTTGAATATTGAGAAGGATCCTTTCTTTCAGCTTTTGCCTTGTTGATCATGGATAGGCCAACTAACTCTTAGAATCTGGCCATCCTAGAAGTTGTAGCTGTTTCTGGATATTCAAAAGGTACAGGAGGGGAGGTAGGTCTCTTTGGGCTTTTAGCTTTATGTTCAGTAATTTGTTGTTGTTGTTGTTGATGTTGCTGTTATTGTTGTTGTCTGCCTGATGAATAATGCTTCTGCTGGCTGCTTCCTGAAGAAGAGGAGGACCTACCCTGATGTCTCTGATAGGTTTGAAACTGGGTAGTCCTCTGAGTTGAAGAACTTTAAGCACCAGCAGCAGGTGGAGGAGGAGGAGGAGGGTCCTTTCTATATCTCTGAGGAGGAGGGGAGTACTTCCTACTTTTCTTTCTTTCTTTTTGTTGGTTCATGGAGAGCCACATCCATGTTAGCATGCCCTTATAAGGTGTGATTTTCTGCAGTATATAATATGGACTGTCATTTGCTGGATTTGGTTTTGGGGCAGGAGGTTGAGAAGCATTTCTTTTCTTGGAGACTTTCTTTTTCCTAGGCTCATCATCAGAATCCTCTTCATCAACATCCACATCATCAGAGTCTTGAGGAGCATCATACAAAACATCAATAGCTTTTAGTACAGATTTATCAATGGGCTTTTCAGCCTGAGTAGGAGATGGAGAAAGAACTAGAGGAGAAGCTAGAGCTGGAGCAGGAGAGCTGTGCATATCAGTGCTTTCAGCGATTGATTTATTTTCTTCTTCAATGTCAGCCATGATCAATTCATCTAGATCAGGCATTGGGGAATCATCCATTACGAAGGTTGGAGCAGAAATAACTTTTGGAGGGGATGCAATAATGGGGGAAGCAGCTTTGGGAGGAGATGGCAGAACTAGAGCTTCTGGAACAAAAAAAGTAGCCTTAAGTTACTTGGCAACCTTGGGGCTTATTGGTGAGGTATAAGGGACTATAGCCAAAGATGGCTTTGTACTATACTCTGGAAGTCCACTCAAATAAACTGTATCAAAAACTTTTAACAGATTCATCAGATCAATTGTGGGATTTATAATGTAATCACCATCAGTTATTATTTCGTCTGGGACTTGCTCATCCAGATCCATATCAGACTCAATAAAATTAATTAAGTCATACAAATCTTTATCAGCATCTGCATCTACTGTTCCTTCTTCTTCTGCTGCTTCTTTTTTTTGTTGTTACTGTTGTTACTGCTATTGCTTCTGCTTCTTCTTCTACTGCTTCTTTTTCTGTTGTTAATATTGTTACTGTTATTGTTGTTACTGCTGCTTCTGCTTCTAGTTCTTCATAGAGCATCTCCCCCTGTTTTGTTTCAGTGGGAACTGGATACAGGCACATGACTGAAGAGGGAGGAGCAGAGAGAGCAGAAATGGCATCAGCAAGTGAAGAGATGGAGGAAGCTAGAGGTGAAATAGCCTCCACTATAAGATTTTTGAGGAGGGGAGTGAGAAGTGCTAGAAGGGGGGGAATGATAGAGGTGTCCAGTAGCAGAGATGCAGAAGGTGTGGTAGTGGAAATGGAAGGAGGGATGGAAGAAACTGGTGGAGGAGGAGGTAAAGAATCTAGCATTTGGACATCTTGGATAGAAGAAGTATGGATGGGGGATGTAAGCAGATTGAAGGAAGGGTATGAGGACAGATTTGGGAGAGGAATGCCAGCCAAGTGTGGTGGTAGTGGAGATGAGGGTGGTGTTGGAACTGGTGTATCATGTTGGGAGGGAGGTGAGGTAGGAAAGTGAATATGAGTTCGTGATGGAGGTACTGGAGATGATGAAAGTGGAGTAATTTGGACTATGGTTTGAACTATGGAGGGGAGTTATTGTACCATCTGAGGTTGAGGTTGAATGGCTGGAGGTGAGGGAGGTGGAGGAGGGATATCTTCAGCAGTTTGGGAAGTGGCTAGATCAGCCTCGGTGCTCTCAGAAGGCCTTGAGGAAGAGGAAGAAGCCTTGGAAGGCTTGGTTATGTTCCTCTCCCACCTGCCAAAGAGGGCACAAGTGAGCCTTTTGGAGGAATTTATGAATATTGTCGGGGTGACCAGGGATTCAACAGCCTTTTCCTTCAGGAAGATTCCCAAAATTCTTCGAAAACAAACCTCTTCCTTGGTGTTCTTTTTCTTGATTAATTCAAATATAATCAGGGCCCAGTTCACTGGTTTCTTGTTCACCACAACACACATTACCAGGAATTGGTGCCTGGTGATGTAATCATGTGCAGTGTGTTTGCCCAACAGTACTTTCCCCACAATATCTGCTAGAAATTTGTATTCAGCAGAGAGGTGTTTCTTCAGCAGTTTGTTAGGAGTTTCTCCAGAATAACCCATCATACTCAACATCTCATCAAACTCTTCATTTTCAATCTCTAATTATTTTGTACCATTGTTTAATCCAAAAATTTCAGTAAGCACAGCAGGTGTGAGAGAAACTGCATTACCCGATATTGTCCCTGTCATGGTGTTCTCATCGTTGGTGGAAGAAGTGTAGAACCACTCTCTGATCTCAGTGCCAGCTATCTTGATCCTGGTGGACATCAGATTCTTCAACTATTGATCTTCAAGTAGTTTCAAAATGTCCAGGAATATTGGGTATGAGTGTTGAAATGATTCAAAGTCTACATCAAATCCTGTATCAAATTTTATCGCTGCAAGACTGGCTGCTGGAATCGCCATTAGTTCACCTGCAAGAGAAAAACAAAGATCAAGTGCAAGGGAACTGAAAGCGCGGGACAGAGGTCGAATAAATCCTAGATATAAGATTTTCTGGAATATGAATCGACAAACTCCGTTCCATTAAAAATAAAACATTCTTCGAACTGAGATCGAAGAAATAATTTGTAGTTAAATAATTTGTCGAGCTCAATCTGAAGATTTGAAAACATTTCGTTGAGCTCCGTTTGACTAAAGTTTTCTGAAGCAGATTTGTCGATCTCCGTTCAACGAAAACAACTTCACTCATAGAGAGTTCGTCGATCTCCGTTCGACAAATATCTCAAGAACTTTTCTCAGTTCGTTGAGCTTCGTTCGACGAACTTTGAATAATTCGTCGAGTGCAGACAGAAGTTAAATCAAAGCTTCTCCATTGATCACGCCCAGCTGATTTATAAAGAACAAGTGATTTCTTTCATCCAAGGGTTTGGTGAAAATATCTGCTCTTTGTAGATCATTGTATATATAGACAAGTTTGATTTTATTTTTGGCTACACACTCTCTAATGAAATGATTCCTAATGTCTATATGTTTAGTCTTACTGTGATGGATTAGATTCTGTGATATGGATATAGCACTTATGTTATCACATAATAGACTTGAATTATTTAAGTTGAACACATAGTCTAGGAGTTGGTTTTGAATCCAGAACATCTGAGAATAGCAACTGCCAGCTGCAATATATTCTGCTTCAGCAGTTGATGTGGACACAGATGATTGTTTCTTGCAAAACCAAAACACTAATCTCATACCTAGGAACTGACAAGTTCCTGAGGTACTTTTTATGTCAACCCTGCATCCAACAAAGTCAGCATCTTAATATCTAGTTAAATCAAATTCTGACTCAGTAGGATACCAAAGGCCTAGACTAGGACAACTCTTTATATATCTCAAAATTCTTTTTTAGAAAAACTAGGTGAGATTCTTTAGGGTTCACTTGGAACCTAGCACAAAGATATGTGGCAAAAATTATATCAGGTCTGCTAGCTGTAAGATATAATAGGGACCCAACAATGCCCCTATATAGTTTCTGATCATCTGGTTTTCAATGTTCACCAGTGTCTATTACAGTATTAGTAGCCATAGGTGTTTTCTTTGCTGAGGCATCAGCAAGCCCAAACTTTTTAAGAAGCTCTTTAGCGTATTTAGCCTGGGAGATGAAGATGCCATCAGGTAGCTGATTCACTTGGAGACCAAGGAAGTAAGAGAGCTCACCCAAGCTACTCATCTCAAACTTAGAATGCATGAGGTCAAAAAACCTCTTGCATAGTTTAGAATCAGTCGCCCAAATATAATGTCATCTATATATATTTGTACTAACAAAGTTTGATCCTTATGGTTCCTAGTGAATAATGATTTATCTACAATGCCTCTAATGAATTTATGCTCTATCAGAAAGCTAGCTAAGGCCTCATACCAAGCTCTTGGAGCTTGCTTTAAACAATAAAGAGCTTTATGCAATCTAAAAACATATGAGGGATAGGTTGGAGAGATAAAACATGAAGGTTGTTCAACATGAACCTCTTCTTTCAGTACTCCCTTTAGGAAGGCACTCTTTACATCCATCTGATAAACTTTGAACTTCTTGTATGCAGCATAGGTAAGGAAGATTCTGATTGCTTCTAACCTTGCAACTGGTGCAAATGTTTGGTCATAGTGTATCCCTTCTTCTTGCATATAATCTTGAGCAATAAGCCTAGTCTTGTTTCTCACAATTACACCATAGGCATCTAGTTTGTTTTTTTACACCCATTTAGTACCAATGACTGGGTAGTCTTTGGGTCGTGGAACAAAATCCCAAACTCTACATCTCTCAAATTGGTTGAGTTCCTCTTGTATTGCAATGATCCAGTGGGGATCTTGCTCAGCATATTTTATGGATTGAGGTTCAACTTGAGAGAGAAAACAGGCATGTATCATATCTTGGTTGAGTTGATGCCTTGTTTGTACACCTACTGTTATGTCTCAAATCACTTGGGATTTAGGGTGATCCCTTTGTATGACAAGATCAGTGGGTGGAGTTTGTTCGGCAACAACATTTGGAATTAATTCCTCTTGTGGAATTATGTTTGTTGTTGAATGAGGTTCAGCATTTTCCAAAGATTCATCTTCACTGTCTTCAACAACTTGTGGAGGAGAGGGTGCTATAGCTTCTTGTGGAAGGTTTAATTCACCCATTTTCTCACACAAGTGACGTACCTGCAAGGTGCTATTGGTAGAAATTTCTTTCTCCTACAAGCTTTGCTTACTTGGGAATGTCCTAGAAAAATTCTCTCTTCAGCCTTAACTTCAAACTTTCTAATATATTTCTTGTTATTTTTATGTATATAACATACACATCCAAATACTTTAAAGTAAGTGATTTTAGGTTTATTCCCTTTAAGTAATTCATTAGGAGTCCTATTCTTAAGTTTATGTATCAAACTTCTGTTCAATACATAATTTGTTGGGCTTACAGCCTCTGCCCAAAAAGATAGGGGCATGTAAGCAATTGCAAGTAATATGCATATAGCTTCAATTAGGGTTCTATTCTTCCTTTCAGCTAAACTATTTTGTTGGGGAGTTCTAGAAGCTGAGAAGCAGTGTCTGATACCTTCCTTCTCGCATAACTCATGCATAAGAAGAGACTCAAACTCTGTACTATGATCACTTCTGATCAATGCAACATGAGTAGAGTACTCAATCTGTATGGTCCTGAGAAAATCTGTAAGAACTTTAAAGGTATCTGACTTAGATCTCAGAAAGAACACCGAAGTGAATTTTGAGAAGTCATCTATAATGACTAGAGTATAGGATTTCCCTACTAGGCTTTGTACAGCAATAGGTCCAAATAGGTCCATGTGTAGCAAGTACAAAATCTTAGGCGAATCACTTTTATTAACTGATTTAAAGCTAGATTTAGTTTGCTTGCCTAGTTGACAAGCCCTGCAAAGGCCTTCCTTCTTGTAGGAACCAGAAGGTAAACCTCTGACAAGGCTGTCTTTAGATAGTCTAGCAATGTTTTTCATATTTACATGTCCTAGTCATTTATGTCATAATTCATTTTGATTGCTAACTAAATTAAGTAGACAAATGTCTGAAGGTGCAGAATGAAAATCAACTAGGTATATGTTTCCTTGTCTATTTCCAATTAAAACTTTTTGTTTTTCTTTATTAGAAATAATACAGGATTTTGAGTTGAAGTGTACCTGATAACCTTCATCACATAATTGGCTTATGGAGATGAGGTTATGCTTGAGCCATCTTACATAAGTCACCTTCTTGAATGTGACTGCTCCAATCCTTACTTCTCCATAGCCTTCAGACTGGCCACACTTTGAATCACCAAAGATTACCTTTCGTCCCAGCTTGGACTTATAATTGTGTAAGTTGTCCTTACTTCCAGTCATGTCCTTTAAGCAACCACTGTCCAGATACCATTGTTGATTATCACTTGGACAACTCTTTTCCTGTAATGAAAATAGTTAGTTGTTCTTCACCCAGGTTACCTTGGGTCCTTGATATTATTGATAAGAAAAACTTGATATCACAGAAAATTCAAGTTGTGATTTATAGCCTAAGGGGTGATATCTTCTAGGGGGAATTATCCAATCAGCCACTGGATTAAAAGGTTTCCTAGATTTATTAGAGTTGTTGTTAAAGTTATGAATTTTTTAAGTCTTTCTGGGTTCGACGAAAAGTTCTGAGTTCGTCGACCAGAGTTTGACGAAACGGGATGAGATCGTCGATCTCTGCTCAGAGAATGAACATGTTCATTTTTTGTGCCCAAGTTCGTCGATCTCTGCTCGACGAACCATACAAAGTTCGTCGATCGCAGTAAGACGAATGATCATTATATAGATTTGTGTTCAGCATTCGTCGACTTAAGTTTGACGAACTGTCCATATTTCGTCGATCTGAGTTCGACGAAATTTGCTGAACTTTGTTTTTATCTATGGTTTTCTTGTTTCTGTTATGATTTTTAAAGTTAGTTACTTCTTCTTTGATTTGGTTGTAGTTCATTACTTCTTTACCCTTAGCTGTAACAAATCTGATAGGGGTTGATAATATGTTCTTCTTGAGAATGGGGGGCAAACTTGATGATGCACCCAAGCCTAGTTTGCCATTCAGTCTGGCGTTGACTGTGCTTGTGATGTCCATCAGCTTAAGGCTTCTCCCATTGAGCGGTTCCTCAAGTTGTTTGTCCTCACATAGTTCAGTTTTTAAAGCAATAATTTGTTCATTAGCTAGTGTAATTTCTTCTTTTAACTTGGTGTTTTCAGCAATCAGAGTTTCTTGATTAGCTAATTTTTCCCTAAGTGTTTTGATTTCCTTTTCATAATTTATTAAGTCAATACACATAGTATTATATTCAATTTTGAAATTATCAGAATTATAGGCAAAAGAGGACAATACCTGATCAGCTTCTTATTCAGAAGCTTCTTCATTGTCAGATGCATCTTCTTCATCTAATTGACTTTTGGAGGCATCAATGGCCATGAGGCAGACTTCCTTGGCCCTTGCCTCTTCTTCTTCTTTACTGGAGCTGGAAGATGTGGATTCATCTTCAGTTTCACTCCAGGATTCAGCTACAAAGCCTTTCTCCTTCTTTTTATATTTGCTAGAGGAAGGCCTGATGCTTTGCTGTCTTCATGAATCCTTCTCTCTTCTTCTTTCTTTCTTTTGATTCTCTGGACAATCTGAGATGAAGTGTACAGGTTTCCTGCAGCCAAAGCAAACTACCTCTTAAATAGGGGTTTTGTCATACTTTGGCTTGTCATCCTTCCTGGATGACGTTCTTCTGAAATCTTTCCTTGCCATTTCATAAAATCTCTTGGCAAAGAGACTCATCAACTCTTCATTGACTGTTGAGGCTTCAGATTATACAATAGCCTTGAATGCCAGGTTGTGTTCCTTCCTTGCTGGTGGAGGTGTCCTTTGCTCTGCTGCTTCCCTGGATTTAATGAGCTGCTCATAGGACTTGAGCTTTCCCAAAAGAGATTTAGTGGAAATCTCATTTAAGCTTCTGGCCTCCTTGATTGGCCAGATCCTTGAATCCCATGAGCTTGGGAAGCACATAAGGATTTTGTCATTCACCGCAGTGAGGGTGATGTCCTTATCCAAGGTCTTCAGCTCATTGATTATTGAGCTCAGCCTATTGTATATATCTGCAACAGATTCTGCTTCCTCCTTCTTGAAGTTCTCATATTGGGATATGAGATTGGATCTTCTATCTTTCCTCTCATCAGCTGATCTAGCTACCATTTGGTTGAGAGAGTCCCAAATGGCCATAGCTAATGTGCATTCTGCCACTTTTTGGAAAATGTCATCAGACATTGTTTGGGCCAGAATGTTCATGGCCTTTGCATCAACAACCTTGGCTTTCTTTTGTGCTTCAGTCCACTCATGTGGTGGAACTGCATTAGTGCTTGAAGCTGCTGTAGATGTAGAGGCAATTGCTTGAGGAGGTCCTGTTAAAATAGAGTTGTAGAAGTCCTCATCAATAGAATTCATATATAATTTTATTCTTGCCTTCCAGATGGCAAACTTATTTAGGTTGCACACTGGAGGTCTGGTGCTTGCATAGTCTTTGTTCTGTGCCATGCTGTGAATATAAACTTAATAGAAGTAAACGTCAGATCTAACACAGGATCTTTTGGTTCAAGGGTTAACTTGTACAACCAAAGGAACCTTGCTCTGATACCAATTGAAAGTAAGGGGTTAGATCTGAAATACTCTAGAGGGGGGATGAATAGAGTATCTTGAAAACTTAAAACCTTTTTGCTGTAAATAAAAACATACCTAAGATAAATTAATCTAGCACTATCACATGCAAAGCAAAACCTAACTATCACAACCATAACAAGAACAAAAGAAAAAGTGCAACCAAACAACACAAGAATTTTATAGTGGTTCCCCAACCTGGGTACATCCACTCTTCTACCACCCTGGTAGGAATTCACTCAGATTTTTGATCAGGTGACTGCCACCAATGAGCTTTTGATCAGGTGCTCAAAAATGAACCCAAGTCTTTTGATCAGGAGATTTGTAACCAAGAATAACTTTTGAAGGGAGTTAAAGAACCCTTTGTATAGTGGGGGTGGGAGAGTGATTATGTCTTCTCTTTCTCAAATATAACTGAGAAGACTTAGTGGATATATGATGTTAGCAAAAGCTACCCCTGTGATATTGAACTCAGGAAGATTTGAGCCATGATGCAGGGTGAGTAGGCCTTCAATGTTTTAGCCTTGACCAGCAGGTATCCAGTAGCTTCTTGACAGATATAGTGTTTATTATCCTTTGAAGAATCCTGAGATGAAGAAGGAAGAAGACTCTGGATTTTAATGTATGTTCTTCTTCTTCTTCAACTTGCTGTAATTTCTCTGGTCAAGGGCAAGGGCTTCTTGTATCTTTACTGTGTTATTACCATGTGTATGTTGTTCTCTGTGTTCAGACGAGAAGGAAGAAGAAAAGCCTTGTGCACTGCCTTCTTGAAGAAAGAGGAAAAATCCTTTTTATTTTTTCCATGAAATCTTCCTTCTGAATTTTGAATTTCTTCCTTCATTTAATGCTGACAGACTGGAGAATATCTGCATTGATTGATTTCCCCAACTGCCCCATTGAAAAGTGGCAAGTAATAATCCTGATGAAGACAGTAATCAATGCTTGCTTCTTACCGTAATATTCAGAGAATATTTAAGCATTGATTACTCAGGAATTATTATAATAGAATGTGGACAGAGGGAGGGAAATTTACAAGTCTGGAACTGCGCAGAAATCATCGAGCAGAGAATAGAATTCGTCGACCTGGGTCCAGAGTTCGTCGAGCTGAGAAGACAAGTTCGTCGACCAGATAATAGTTGTTCGTCGACCTGAGATCCAAGATCGTCGACCTAAGGACAGATAACTGCTTTCTCTGGAACCTTGCCAATTCTGTACATCAAGATCGTCGAGATGAGAATTTAAGTTCGTCGATTAGTGTTCAGAGTAATGGTTCTTGCACTTTAGAATATTGAAGTGAAGTATCCAGAAATCGTCGACCTGAGACTTATGTTCGTCGTGCTGAGAATATGAATTTGTCGACTGAAGAATGATTCTGGACTTAGAATTTTTAAGTGTTTTTGGTCTTATAATGTTGAAGTAGATGATCCAGAAATTGTCAACCTAATAGCCAGATTAGTCGAGCTGATATTCTAACTTCTTCGACTGGAGTTCAGAGAAATAATTCTGGACTTGGCATGTTGAAGTATACTATCTGTAAATCATCGACCTGAGAGTCAAGTTCGTCGAGCTCGGCTCTTAGAATTTTCTCTAAGTTCGTCGAGTTGAGCACGACTTTCGTTGACCTGAGTTCGACGAACGTCGAACTCATTTTCTGAGTATTTGAAATTTCTCTAAGTCTTGAGTCTTTTATAGTCTATTGATGGCTGGTTCATGCAGTATTAACTTTAAGGACATGACCTAGACTCTAGGACACAAACATGACCCTAGCTATACGTGTTGGGTCAAACATCCTAGTTTAGTGAACCTAACCCAAATCCAACTACGGATCCAACATGGTGAACTCAAAGAGGAAATATATATTGAACAACCACCAGTTTTTATCTCACTAACTCATCCATCTTTTATTTTCAAATTGCATAAAGCTCTTTATGGTTTAAACAAGCTCGAAGAACTTGGTATGAGACCCCAGCTAGCTTTGTTTTGCAGAATAAGTTCACTAGGGGCATTGTAGATAGAACCTTGTTCATTAGGCATCATAAAGATAACATATTATTAGTACAAATATATATAGATGACATCATTTTTGTCTTTACTGATTCCAAACTATGCAAAAGATTTTCTGACCTGATGCATTCCAAGTTTGATATGAGTAGCATGGGTGAGCTCTTTTACTTCCTTGGTCTCCAAGTGAAGCAATCCTCTGATGGCATCTTCATATCCCAATCAAAATATGCTAAGGAGCTAGTTAAGTGATTTGGGATGTCTGATTCCTCAGCAATGAAAACACCCATGGATTCCAATGCTATGATTGATTCTGATGAACAGGGCAAGCCAGTTGATCAGAAAATATATAAGGTTATTGTTGGGTCCTTATTGTATCTCACAGCTACTAGGTCAGATATTATGTTTGCTACATGCCTTTGTGCTAGGTTTCAGGTGAACCCTAAAGAATCTCACCTAATTTTTCTTAAAAGAATTTTGATATATATAAAGTGTTGTCCTAATCAAGGAATTTGGTATCCAACAGAGTCAGAATTTGACTTAACTGGATTTTCAGATTCTGACTATGTTGGATATATAGAGGACAGCAAAAGCACATCAAGAACATGCCAGCTCCTTTGCGATAAGCTTGTGTCTTGGTTTTGTAAGAAGCAGACAACTGCAAAAGCTGAATACATTGCAGCTTGCAGCTGTTGTTCACAAATATTGTGGGTTCAAAACCAACTCCTGGATTATGGTCTCAACTTAAATAATTCAACTATATTTTGTGACAATACCAGTGCAATTTCAATTGTACAAAATCCAGTACTGCATTGTAGAACTAAGCATATAGAGATTTAACATCATTTCATTAGAGATTGTGTGCACAAAAAGGAAATTAATCTTGTCTTTATCTCTACTGATTTACAAAGAGCAGACATCTTCACTAAACCATTAGATGAAAAGAAATATTTGTTCTTCTTGAATCAACTAGGTATGATTAATGGAGAAGTTTAATTTGATTTTTGTCCAAGGTCAAAGAATTGATCACAATTCGTCGAACGGAGATCGACGATCTGTGAAATCTTCTTGAGAATTTTCGTCGAATGGAGATTGACGAAATCTCCATGTGAAGTCATTTTCGTCGCACGGAGATCGACGATCTTGCTTCATAAAATATTTCGTCGAACGGAGATCGATGATCTATTTTCACCCGCTTCAAACTGAGATCGACGATATCATCTCTCCATGAAATTTTTTCGTCGACCTGAGCTCGAAGATTTTCTTTTTTGCAGGACGGAGTTTGTCATTTCTCCTTCTGAAATCTTATATTAAGGGTTTTAATCGAACTCCATCCAGCGCTTTCCAGTTCTCCTGTACTTGATCTTTTGTTTATTTTTGTAGAGC
Source organism: Platanthera guangdongensis (assembly GCA_039583875.1). Lineage (NCBI taxonomy): Eukaryota > Viridiplantae > Streptophyta > Magnoliopsida > Asparagales > Orchidaceae > Platanthera > Platanthera guangdongensis. The sequence continues at coordinate 69,069,369 of CM077147.1, forward strand.
AATGGCGATTTCTCCAGCCCTTCGCTCCAGCATGAAATTTGATGCCGGCTTTGACATCGACTTTGAATCTTTCAGTCACTCAGATCAGGTATTCAAGGATATTCTTCAGTTACTTAAATATCATAATCTACAATACTTCATGACAACCAGAATCAAACTTCCAGTTTCAGAGATCAAGGAATGGATGTTTACTGGAAAACTTCAGGATACCCCAACCATTATTGGCACCATTGCTACTAATCAAGTTATTTTAACTCTAGATGCTTTAACTGAAGAATTTGGTTTTGTTAATGGGTAAGATGAAATAGAGTTATTTAGCAGTGAGTTTATTGAAATGATAGAAAGGTTAGGTCATACTGCAGGAAACCCTAACCACCTTCTTAAGAAAAACTAATCTATAGAATACAGATTTCTGGCAGATGTAGTAGGTAAAGTGTTGTTAGCAAAACATTCTGCACATGATCACATTACCAGGCACCAGTTCAATCTGATGTGTGCTCTGGTCAATAAGAAATCTATAAACTGGGGAAAGATTGTTTTTGATTTGATTAAGAAAAATATAGGTAAGAAGGATGTCAGTTTTGGGAGGATTCTAGGTATCTTCCTTCAGGCAAAGGCTCCAGAGTTAATGGTCTCCCAAAACATTTTTATTAATGCCTCAAAAAGGCTTTCCTCTGCCTTATTTGACAGATGGGAGAGGACCATCCTAAAGCCCTCTAGGGCCTCCTCTTCCAGAATTACTTCTGAGAGCACCAAGGCTAATATAGCCACTTCCCCATCTCTTGAAGAAGCTTCTATTCCTCCTACCTCTCCTCCTCTTCAACATCAATCCATTATTCTTGAAGAACTCCCTTCCACATCCACCATTCCAGACAATCAACAAACATCAACAATCATAATTGAAACCGCATCTACCTCCATTCCTCTAGTCTCACCAACACCACCACCATCTCCACCACAATCACCCATTCATGTTCATGTGGATACACCATCTCCACCACAATCCACAGTTCCTTCATCAACTCCCCTCCAACAACCATCCACTTCTCCTTAAACTCCTCCAGCATCACCATCACAACCTCATTCCCCACTTCCTCAATCTCCAATCCACATACCAGATGATTCTCCATCTCCACATCACCTTCATAACATACCACCTCCTCCATCTTCTCTATCATTTCCAACTTTTGATCTCTTACCATCTCCATCACCGTCACCTCAATCTCAAGATGAAGTCATGTCATATTTCATTCCTTCCTCTTCCTCCATCCATCCATCTATATCTACTCAGACACCACCTGATTTTATGCAACTGGATTTTCCCCCCATTTCCACCATCTTGGAGCTTATCTCTCCAACTATTAAAAATCTCACACATGAGGTATTGCACCTCTTACTACCACCACCTCTCATCAATCTGCTCAACTTGCCTCCATCTCTTTTGTCCCTTCTTCAAGGGGCCTGGCTTCAGGACTCTTTGAAATAGGCAGGGGGAGATGCTCTGTGAAGAAGTTGCAGCAGCAACAACAAATATTCCAGATACAGAGTTTATTGAAATAAATGATGATACAGAGATATTTTGTTTAACAGAAGAGCTAGTCTTTTCTGAAGAAATAAATACTGTTGGGTTTTTCAGCATAAATCCCTCAGTTGACATTCTTTCATTACTTCATTCTTTTGATAGACTTCATAGCAGTTCTTTACCAGCTATACCAATTTCAGATTTGTTTAAAGCTATAGTATGTTACTCGGCTCCAATAAGTCCTGATGTTTTGGAACAACTTAGGATAAGTTTTGCAGTCTTTGATAGTATTATAGAGCTAATAACTGCTTTAGGGCCTCATGCATTCTCTCCACCAATATTTGGCTGGTTTGAATCCCCAATGCCAGATCTTGATGATATTATGTTTGCTGGTATGGAACCAGAGGTCACCAGCTCTCAGGTTCAAGAAGTTCTAGTATCAGAAGCTCTAACTAAATAGCCTCAGGCTCATCCACTTCTTTCCGATGAAATGTTGAAGCAAATAAATTATCTTTATGATAATCCAGAAAATTCTTCTGATGATGATAATTATGAATCAGTTGACTCTGAAAATAAAAGTTCTAAGAAAAGAAAAGCAAAGAAGAATGCTGCTCCTCCAAAGGCTACTCCAAAGCCTAATCCATCTACTGATACTCCCTATTATATCCTGCACAATATAGCTCTCACTACAGTCACCTCCAACTGGATGAGATACTCTAAAAATGAACTGAAAACTAGGAAGAAGAACAGGAGATACTCTCCACCTCCTCAATTCAAGAGAGGTCCTCCTCCTCCTACAGCAGGATCGTCAAGAAGTGTTGCTCATGATTAGAAGTCTACATCCTCTCATCACTCCAATCCTTCCTACAATAGACAACATCACAGTTCCAGCAGCAGCAGTAGCAGACAGCAACAACATCAGAAGTAAAGCAGACAGTAGAAGACATTTGAAGATAACCAGCCAGATAAATCAAGTCCATAAAGGCCTCTATCTCCAGTTTATGATCCAGAAATGGACCCTAAGTTTAGAATGGCTAGATTTAAAGAACTAATAGTTCTCTCTCAAATCAAGAAAGCTAAGGAAGAAGGACAAGACACTTCTCAGCATACTACTATGTCTTCCTACATAAAGAAGGAGCTGGACAAATATCAGGTACACAATCTTTTTAATGTTGATACATATATTTCCTTACATCCTGAAGCAGTTGTACCAAGAGCTGCTTCTGTGACAATTCTTGGAGCAAGTGATATGAAGATGACAAAGCAGCAAGCTATTGATGATAGAAGAGAAATCATTTTCACCAAAGCATCTTCAGATGAAAAGAAGAAAGAATCAAAGAAAGCCTGACAAATTTTCTTTCTATATTTTGATTTGAACTGTTATTTATTATTTATTCTTCACAAGCCACTGTTGTTAATATCTACTGAATAATTATAATTCTGCCAGATATCTTTTTATGATTTGTGATTTTTCTCTTTTTGTTGTTCATAGTGACCTCACCCAAATAGGGGGATATTGTTGGAACCCCACCTTTTTTAGGGTTGATTTGGGCTAGGTTCACTATTAGGATTGCTTAGATTGACCCACATTGTATAGTCTAGGGTCATAGGTTTTTGTCAGAGTCTAAGTCAGGATATCAAGCCTAGAATGATTGGTTTTCACCTTCAGAATACTTAGAAGACAGAAGGCCCCCAGAGAAAGCAGTTTTCTAAGAACAGAAAAAGTCGCTCGAAGATTGCTGATTTAATCTCGACTTTCGTCGATCGGAGTTCGACGAACTCAGTTATTTCTCTAAGCTAAGTTCGACGAAATCCTAGCTTAGCTCGACGAACTCAGTTATTTCTTCTTTGAGCTGTGTTCGACGAAATCTTAGCTGAGATCGACGAATTCCAATTTCTTCCCAAAAGCTCAGCACGACGAAATGACTATCTCAGTTCGACGATCTTGGAGCTCAGATTAGATGTGAATTGTCTGTTCAGAAATCTTGGAGCTCAGCTCGACGAAAGAGAGGATTTAGTTCGATGAATTTGGATCTTTAGTCGACGAAACAGATTTAGTTCCACTACATTCTCACAGGTCCTGTTCAACTAATTTCCCTGTAGTTTTCCAGTGTTGACTAAGGAAGTTTGATTTCAGAATTTATTATTATATGCCTATAAATGCACTGATAATTAATGCTTCATATTCTCAAGAATATAGCCGTTCAAGGTAGCATTAATTATGGTATTCACAGTGTAGGTATTTGGCTAAATTGTTGGGACAGTTGAGGAAACAAATTAAAGACATTACTAGCCGTTCAACTCCAAAAAGTCTTTGTAGTCAATCAAGGATAGAATTCAAAATTCAAATGCTAATTTTCTACAAGGAACATAAAATGACTGTTTTCAGAACATTATACAGAATTTTTTTAATAGATACATACAGAGATATACAAAGATTCTTACAAAGTTATTCACCATCAGCTTCAGAGCTTTTAAGGGACAACTATTCAATATCAGTCCAAAAGGCTTCTGAAGATCTTCTACAATCTAAAGGCCTACACCCTGAGCAAAGATCTCTTTCTCCTGAACCATCTTTCATCTCAAGGGGAGCTTTGACAACATCAAATCCACTAGTCTTCTCTTAGACTGTTGATAGAGAAGAACATCATCAATTTTCTTTTTCCAACTGTGTACAGGGTTTTAAATCCCTTCAAAAGTAAAACCCTTTTTGTTGCTAAGTCTCCTGATCAAAAGACTTGGAATGGTTTTTGGGCACCTGATTAAAAGCTCAAAGGGTTGTGAGATCTCCCTTGAAATAGATCTTATGGTGACAGGGAACCTGATTAAAAACCTGTTGTGGTAGGGCACCTGATCAAAAACCTGTAGTGGATTCCTACCAGGGTGGTAGAAGAGTGGATGTACCCAGTTTTGGGGAACCACTATAAAATCTTTATGTCATCTAGATTGCTCTATTTTTTTATTTCTGATGTGCTGTGATAGTATCTTTTTCTCACCTCTTTTTATATATACATATAGTTATCACTTTTTTTAATTCCGCAATAAAAACTAATTAAGTTTTCAAAATACTCTATTCACCCCCTAGAGTTTAGACAGATCTATCCCTCACTTTTAGCAAGCTTGGGCAACCACTTGCCTGACTCGGCAGGATGTCTCCCTGCATGCGTGTTGAGGCGCGAGAACAGGGCGAGTGCTTCCTTGGGTATTAGGCGAGTGCAGGTCAGTCTACCACACTCGCCAATCTGGTAATTTTTGGCCTGAATGTCCTGTAATACCCTGAACCTGCCTAAAGGGGCCCACTCAGCGAATACAAGGTTGTACAGAAAGCTTGAGTACATTTAAATTTTGAGGCCTAAGCTTGAGTACATTTAAATTTTGAGGCCTATGCACCTTATTGTAACCCCCTAGCTTGCATCCCTAATGATCAAGTTTCTGGTATGATCTCTTAGATTTGCGACTGCAGTTGGCATTCCTTCAATAACATCTTGAACCTAAATTTTTGGGGCTTGAAGATCATCAACCATTTCTAATCCACCTGGACCTTCTTCTAAAATGACTACACCCCCATCCTCTTCTTGTTCGGCAGGAGGTGTGTCATGGATGCTCAACTTGTCCATTCTCAAATCTACACCTGCAGTTCTATAGGAGCTTGGCATCTCACTATGAATTATAGAGGACTCATCAAACACTATATTAATATGCTCTTCTACAACTTGATGTTTCAAGTTGTATACCCTATAGACTTTGTTGTGGTTGCTATACCCAACAAAAATACCATCACAAGATTTGGTAACAAATTTTGTCAAGAAGGTTATTGCATTATTTAACATAAAGCATTTGCTTCCAAAGATCCTGAAATAGGCAAGATTTGATTTTTTGCCTTTCATAATCTCATAGGGAGACTTTGTGGTATTTGTTGATGGTGGCCCTATTTAGGACATGACAAGCAGTGTTCACTGCCTTAATCCAGAAATATTTTGTGAGCAAAGTATAACTAATCAATGTCCTCCCAGCCTCTATGAAAGTCCTATTTTTTCTCTCAGCAATACCATTTTGCTGGAGTGTTCTTATAGAGGAAAACTCCTGAAAAATACCTTGCACTTTGCAGAACTCAATCATGCTTTCGGATTGAAACTCTATGTCATAGTCACTTTTGATTTTGACCATAGTACAACCCTTTTAATTCTGAATTTGTTTGACAAAGGTCACAAAGCTATCAAGAGTTTCAGACATTTTCTTAAGTAAGAACATCCATGCAAGTATGGAAACGTCATCAATTATCACAAGATTGTAGACTTTCCTACCTAGACTATGAACTGACATAGGATCAATTAAGTCCATATGCAAGAGGTATAGATACCTCTTAGAATCCTTGGACCCAATGCTCTTAAAGGAGGCCTTTGTCTGTTTGCCCTTTTGATATGCAGAACAAATGCCCTCTTCGGTGTATTTCAGATTGGGTCCATTTATGACCAACTCTTCATTGAAGAGCTTGCTGATTGCCTTATAGTTCAAATAAGTAAGCCTCTTATGTCATTGTACATAATAAGAGTTTTTCTCCTTTACAACTAAGCACACTGAAGAATCTAACTCTAAGCATAGGAAATTTAAACAATAAATATTTCCACTGCCAGTGCATGTAAGATTCATCTCATGGTCACTTGACCACTTAATCAGACACTTATCCTTGTGAAAGACAATTATATAGCCAATATCATAGAGTTGGCTTATGCTGATTAGATTATGTTGCAATCCTTGCACATTATCCACTTTTGTAATGGAGACTATGTCATTAGTAATCATACCATAGCCTTTGGTAACTCCTCTGTCTGAACCACCAAAGATAACTTTAGGTCCATTTCTCACTAGAGTATAGTCTTTCAGATGTCTTCTTATTTCAGTCATGTGTTCGGAACATCCATCTAAATACCATATTGGCATCTGATGGGTACTTGGACAACCCTGCAATCACAGATTTAGTGTACGTTAGGTACCCAAAAAGATTTGGGTCCTTGGTTCAAATTAGTATAAAATTGAACACTTCTTCCTGCAGTAGCCTTGACAAGAATTCTCAACTTTACACTTGGCACACTTGGGTTGCGTCAGCAGTCTATGGCAAAGTGTCTCACCATGCCACAACACCAACACGCATGATTATTATATCTTCTCTTCTGAACAGCCATATATTTGCGTAAACCATCCGCCCTTTTCTATTTAGAAGGAAGTGTAGTAGCCCTCTTCCTGTTCCTTTCAGCAAGAATCTAACTGAAAGTCAGCCTGCCAGTAGGTACACTTGGTTTATCCTGATGTACATCAATAGATGCCTGCTTTGTAGCTGACATGGTGTTGATGACATCAAATATAGCCCAGTGATGCTTACCTGCAGTTTTGCTCACATCGAGACTCTTTGCAGGAGGAACTTGGGGGTAGTCCATTACCTTACCCTTGATAGTGGGTGCTGGAGCACCAAACACAAATGGTCCATTTGAATTTCTTCATGGGGAGCCTTCAGTGCACTCAACCCCATGCCCCTTCTTCTTCTTCCATTGTAAGGTACACTTGTACTATTACAAGAAGAATTTATATTCTTCTAGTGGCCATACATATTGTCATGGTCACACCTGTTAGAATGGAGAATAACGTTCTGAAAGGAGGTTTGAGGGACAACTGGAGCCTTGCATTTCCTTTTGGAATGGGCAGCTCTAGTATTCCACTTAAACCTCAATCCTCTCTGATTATTCTAAGAGGTGAAGGAGTGAATCAGTGGTAATACTATCTTGGGCTTGGAAAATTTAGCTACCAGCATCCTCTCTTTGAGGAACTTCTCTTCAAGATCTTTAATGATCTTGTTCTTCTGGCTAATGGTGTATATCTGGATGATAGAGATTTACTTCAACTGACAAAATTCCCTCCTTATTTGGGCTATCAGTGAAGCTGACTCAGACTGCGAGGAAGTAGCTTGTTGTAGAGAGATAATCTCTTCATCTTGTCTCTTGAAAAGTTTCTTGCTCTTCTTTAGAGCTTCCTGGATAGCACCATACTTGTCAATCAATTGATTAACATCCTCATCAGATTTTGATCCTCCATCCCCACTGGATGAAGTGGATGCCTCGGAGCCTGGGCTAGACTTATAAACAAAAGAAGATTTGGGAAGATAGAGTACCTCATTAGGAACTGAATTGTCCAAATTATCTTCAATTAAGGCCATGTGGTTGAACTCTTCATTATCATCATAGTCACTATCTTCAGAGGATAGTGGTACTCTTATGCCTTTTATGGTAGTAGATAGATCAGTTTCCTCTACAATAAAAATAAGACCAATATAGGCCTCGTCTTCTTTTGGTTCTGAAGACTCAGAATCACTATTTGACAAAGCAAGACTTCTTCTTGGCCAAGAAGCTCTTGTCAACCTTCTTACCATTATGATGCTTTTTGTCATTAGACATCTTATTCTCCTTCCTCTTGACTGGACAATCAACAATGACATGTCCAGGCCTATTACAACAATAGCAAACCACATTAGTCTTAAAGTGTTTTTTTTATTTAGAATCACTATTTGACAAAGCAAGACTTCTCCAAGTTGGCATATGACTTTCTGGAGCTAGAGCTAGAAGAGTCCTTGTTCTTCCACTACATCCTCCTACTTAGCATCTTTTTAAACTGTTTGGAGAACAAGGTAAGTTATCCATCAGACAGCTCATCCCCACAAGTGTTGGGACCTAATCATTTTGACTTAGTATCCCTTCTTGGAGGAGAAGGAATCTTCTCCCAACTTCTTCTTATGGCATCAGCTTTGAAGGCCACCGACTTCTCCCTGTTGAGAGACTTGGCAGCATCTTCCTTAGTTCTTCTAGAGTTTAGCTACAGGTCATATGACAGCAGCTTCCTAAATAGATTTTGGGGCAGAGTATTGGCCAAGTTTCCAACTTCCTTGATGGCACAGATCATGATATTCCATTCTTTGTTGAGAGATCTCTAGAACTTATCATTCAACTCATAGTTTGTGAACTGTCTGCCATAGGTTATAAGACTTTTCACAATCTTGAAGAACTTCTCATAGCACTCAACAATGAAATCCTTCTAGCTCTGCTTCAAAGCCTCATATTGCTGGTTAAGGAGGGATTTTTATCATCCCTCACTTCCTCTATCCCTTCAATATAGACAACTAGAGAGTCCCACATTTCCTTGGTAGTTCTATAGTGGACCAAGTTCTGGAATGTGGAATCATCTATAGTACTCACAATAATATTTTGGGCCCTCTTATCCATGGTGGCCAGAATCACTCATCCTTAGTCATCTATGTATATTTCTTGGGAGTCCAGATATTGACATCTATGGTAGAGTCATTTAAGGGAATGCAAGGTCCCTCTTAAACTATAATGAGTATCATAAGATCTGAGGCTTCCGTGAATAGTCTCACCCTCTCCTTCCAGATCCCAAAATTATCCTTCCTACATATAGGAAGTTTCAAAGAACCCAACTCCTTGTGGTTATCACTGATGAGTTGTAAATATACGTATTTTACAGTACTTAATTTAGATCATTTTAGGTTATTTTCGTTGCTTTTAGCTTTTCTTCTTCAATAAAATGTTTCTTTTTATATATTCCCTTCTAACTTGGCTGTATTCTCTTCTCCTAAAATTTCTACAAAAAATGTTAAAATTTCATGGTACACGCCCGTGACTGGGGCATGTCTCTTTGGTCGACGTGGTTTCAATCTAGTTCTGAATTGGTTGCTGCCAACATCTGAAAGTCCACCTAGTGTCAACTAAGTTCACCTATGGGGGGGAATAGGTGACGTGCAGCGCTTTTGCGGAATTTAAAGATTGTACCTGCACAATAAAAATAACCAGCACAGCACACATAATACACAGGCAATTTATAGTGGTTCCCCGACTTGGGTACATCCACTTTCCCCCTTCGACCTATCTCCCAACAAGGGACGACTCTGTCACTTCTCCAACAGGATTGAAATCCAATTCTTGCACTATCGGAAGGAACCCTTCCACACGTAGGAGTCAACACTCCCACAAACCGGGTTGCACCCAACCCTTACAACACGGAACAAACGTTCCTTTACAACAAAAGTAAAAATAGAATGTACACGAGATACAAACTTCGTTTGGAGACTAAGATGTCCCTCTTTGTTGACGACGTGTTCTTGACGTCCACAAGGAGTCCACAACCTTAGATCTCTCTTGTAGAGGATCTCCCCGGAACCGGCGGCGGCAAGGTTCACGGGATCGGCGGCGACGACGATGTGCGGCTGCTGTACTTTAGAGATCCAAACTTCGTAGCGAAGCTAGCTAGGTCTACCAACGGTCACACTAGGATCAATCGTCTCGATCGATTCGGATGGGAAGGATTTCCCGATCTACAAATCGAGAGACAAGAGATCTCCGGTTAGACACGTGAGACTCTAAGCTTAGCTAAGCTTCTATCGACCGGAGATCTGGAAGAAACCACGATCAAGACCGGTGATCTACACTTCTCGCGCGGCGACGGAGGCGGCGACGGAAATCGCGAACTAGGCCAAGTCGCGGCTTTCGTTTTTCTTTTTCTTCTTCTCTCATTTTACTGTGCAAAAATACCTGTGTATTTATACTCTGTAGATACCAACAATATGACCGTTGTGGTCCCACCAGTAGAAACCTGAAATCTGGTTCAAAATAGTCCAGCGGCAGAATCCGGTCCAGCAGCTTCCAGAGAAATCGCTAAGTAAGAATCGGCGAGATTCGCAGGTGATTCTCGACGAATTGGAGAGAATCAGTTAGTGATTCTCGACGATTCGTCGAGAATCACTTGTGATTCCCGCCGAATCACTTGTTGATTCTCAACGAATATAACTTGTATTCAAGATCTGCTTAACGACTGGTTCGACGAGAATCACTAGTGATTCTCGCCGAATCTTACTTGGCACCGTTTTGAGGTAGCCAGAAAGAGTCAGCGAGAATCACTGATGATTCTCGACGATTCGGCGAGAATCACTAGTGATTCTCATCGAATTTTACTTAGACGAATTTTCATCTTTCCACCCAAGAGCTGCTCCTTGACCCATCCTTGCTCCTTGTCTTCTCTTGCATAAACACGGCCATGTACTTGAAAGTAAGTGCACTCCAATAGAGAGAGTACACGTAGGCCAACACACTGATCTGCTCAACGAGGGATTACGTCGCGCAGACCCGTGTATATTGACCTACTGCACCCTGACATTAGTGTGCACTTAGCGTGGAAGAACTGCAAGCACGACTTAAGAAGTTTCATCAAATACATTGTGAATTCATCTTAGCTTGACAGGTGGCTTACTCAAATCCAGGTAATTGTGGATACAATACCCAACAATCTCCCCCTATTTGATGAAGCCAAAACCCTGCTAGATAAGATGAATAACACCAATAAAAAATAAAAATAGCCTTCAGAATCTAAACATGTAGCACAAGAAAATATAAGCATTCAGATCAGGACTTGAGTCATTCGCAAATTCAAATATATATACCAATATATATATACACATATAATCTCATAATTGTTCATATAATAACAATAAGCATTAAATGTTCTTAAGAGACAATGACAAGCTACAGATTGTTGACTATTTTTCCTTAGCTAAGTCATCCTTGAGTTTTTGCGCCAAGTACTTCTTCCTTTGCCTCTCCATATACTCTTTAGGCTTCGGATAGTATCTGGGAGGAGGAACTTTATCTGCATCCGTGTTGTTTCTGAAGAAGATGTTTCGCTTTGCTTCATACGTTTTGTGCATTTCCCACTCATACTGGCTGTATACTTCGTTTCGATTGAGTTCTCCTTTTTCTTGTAGCCAGAAGGTGTCCAAGATGATGTTCTTTGAGACTGGACTCCACTTTTCATTTCGTACTTCCTCCTCACTCATTCTGATTCTCTTTTCAGCTAGTGTCTCCTTGGAGGTCCCTTCCTGAGCTTTTCTCTTGCCCCTGGCTTTTGCTAGGGCCTCTTGGTCAAACATGCTCCTCAGTTTAGCTTTGGAAATAGCCCTAGCATCAGCTTCACTTATGGGAACATCTGCAGCACTTGCACTTATTCCCTTAGCAGCACTTACTCCCTCAGCGGCTGTAGAAGTCTCAGGAGCATGAATATCCGCAGGCTTTTCAGGCAAGGCGACGCCTAATGCCTGGTGGAGCATCCACCAGCAGCTGTCATAGACATATTTGTTTGACTGTTCGAAGTTTGTGATCATGATTTCTTGAAGCTCGGCCATCTTAGCTATATACTCTTTCTCCCCCTTTTTGGCTTCGACCGCTATGGAGTTTGCATAAGAATGCAGTGACTCATCAATATGCTTGGTAGTTCTGGTGAATTCAGTGACCAAGGCCTGTTGATTGGCGCTGAGAGTGACCATATTACCATCAAACCTTTGAATGTTGTTCGCGACAACATGAGCATTCTGATTTATAACAGCAAGAGTATCGGTGTTCTTTTTCAAACCGGCCATAAAAAGTGTGACAGCTTCGCCGACCGCGGTATACTTTTCTTCAAATTTCTTGTCCATCACGTCAAGTTTATGATTGATCTCCACCATATTCTTGAGCATGAGATTTTCAGATGTCTTAATCCTTTTCAGCAGTTTATTCTGAGCTTTATCAAAGGAAACTTTAAGTTCATTCACTATGCTCTGAATGACATTTACAGTGTGAGTGGCTAACTCATCTCGTAATGGAAGACCCGGAGGCACTTCTTGGCCTTGCTCATCAGCAGACGCATCTGTAGAGCTGGATACAAGCACAGTCTCTAATGGGGGAATGCTGGCGGCCTCTGTAGATTTTTCTGACTCCCCCTCCACTGGTGCATGCTTGTCAGATGGAGGTTCAAAGAGATCCGGAGCCTCCAATGCTTCATGTCAATCATTCCCGTCTTCCTCTCCGTCATCATCCATGAAATCATCTTCATCAGCAGCCTCTTCCAACTCTTTGTCAGCAGTCTCTAGTACAGTAGCTTCGGCTCCTTGATCGTTTCGGTTCGGGGCCTCCCCATGCTCCAGCTCAGGTTCACTTTCTTCGTGTAGTTCTGCCACAGCATCTCTGGCAAGCTGGGAGATGTCAGATACTACATCAGTATGAGGGGGTAGAGTCTCCCCCTCAATTTCTTGCAGTCAAGGTATCAGGAATTTCACTGGGGGATGCTGCTGGAGATACTTCCTGTTGTTCTTCCAAGGCATCCTGCCCAATTCGCCTCTCCCATTTATCAAACACACTTGAGTCCATCTTCTTCAGGTAGTGTAGAGGAACACCTTTGCTCATGTCAAACTTGTCTCCATTTAGCTGATTTAGATATAGACTTATGATTCGGCCAAAACTCAGAGAGCTCAAGGTGTCCTTTACCTTCTCGAACAGCAACGCCCCCCAGTTGAACCTTTTGCGGCAGACAATAGCTATCAGGATCTTGAACATATCCGCTGAGATATGGTCATGAGAGCCCGGCTTGTAGATGAGCACCTTTCCAATTAAGTCAGACAGAAGTTTCCCTTCTTCATTCATATCCTTGCGCTTGATCGACCGAGTTCCTCGTGGGAGACCACAGCATAGGAGAGTCCTGCTTTTGTCTTCTTCCTCAAGATAGTCCTCGTCCTCCGAGCTAGAGAGCTGCAGGAAGCGGGTCAGCTTGCTGGCAGACATCTTGACCTTTGCCCCAGCCACCTTGCTTTTGATTAGTGAGTCGCCATTACGGAGTCTTGCTGTAGCGAAGAACTCCAGCACCTCTTTGTCCAAGATTTTGCAGGGGTGCTCCAGGACGAAAGATAGCCCAGCCTCTTCTAGCATCAGAATGATGTTTCTGAATTCGTCAGAGGCGTGAGAGAACCCAGTTCGAACAAGCTCGCAACCCAGTAGTTGTCCTTGGAGCCATTGCAGATCTAAGGAGAGAAGCCCTATTCTACGCTTAATCAAAAATCAAAAAGGATGCGACACTAGCGATCAGTCCAAGTAAGGGTGAGGGAGTGTTACCTAAAGGTGTAGACGGTGGGTTAGTGCGATGAAGACGAGGGACACCCGATGAGTGTACGCCGAGAAATTCCTGGAGGCAAGAATCGAAACCGGAAGAGCTTCCAAGAGCAAGGTGAGCGTCCTGCGGGAAACTTGCGGTGAGCAACGATGAAAGGGGAAGACGATTAGGAGAGATTCCAGCGGGAATCGGCGGGAGACCTTCGATGGAGATCGGTTCGGCGAGTTTCTTGCAGGAGTCGGCGAGTTTCCGGCGGAGGAGTTGATTCGGCGAGCTTTCATGCGGGCTTCGGCGAGTCGGCGGGTAAGGGAAGAGGCGGCGGAGGAACTCTTGCGGGATTTGGCGTATTTCCTGTGAAGTGCGGCGGGATTTGCTCCTTCGGCGGGATTCTTATGGAAGGCGAAGGGTCGGCGGGATTCTAAGTATATAAAGGGTCGGCGGGATTTGTCTAAGTCAAAATCGAAAGGTTTCTTTACTAGGAATCTTCAAGTTAAGAGGCATTGTAACATTTTCGAATTCTTTTGACGTCAAGTCAATTTAAAAATGATAAATGTATATATATTTTAAAGCCAATCTATTTGGGTTTGAACGAGGCTTTTCCAAACACTTCTTGATGTCAATTGTGAGTTGTCAAGATTCACAATGACATATCTTCGTTAACTCTTTATTGATGTATAAAAGGTTTGTATGTATCGAGTTAACCTATCCTTAGATGTGCACACATACATGTATAAGCATATGTATAAATATACATATAGATAGAGATATATGTGTAAATGTGGATGCAATATGACTCAAGTCCTTGAACTGATCAAAAGTACCTGGGATTATGAGAGTTAACATTTAGTTTCTCTGACTATAACATACCAGGTGCTCGATGTGAGTAAGCTTATGTATATATCACTTCTGTTATTCCAGATGCATGTTCCAATTCAGTCGAGGAACACCTACTGTCTAGTTCCCATCATATTTACGGGAACCTAGACTACCCTGCAAAAAGGAATTACCTTACCTTAGGAACCCAAATCATGTTGGGTCCTAGGTTCCTGTTAGCATAAGCACTCGACTGCCTTCCCCCAGAAAACCTGTCAGGAAGACTACCTCTGTTCCGTGAGTGTGGATAAGCCCCTGCCCTTGGCACAGAGGGGTTGTGCCAACAGTCGATGGCAAAGTGTCCCACTTTGCCACAGCACCAACATGAGTGAATGTTGTATCGCCGTTTCCGACCTGATCTAGTGACTGAGGTAGTCACGGTCCTAGGTCTAAACGGGATAGAGCATGATCTCCTCACAAAATTTCCTCTTCCATCATGACACGTGGAAGGGTGGAAGGAATGCATGTTGTGAGCATCATGAGGCCGGGAAGGTGGTGCCATTCTTTCAGGCATCCCCCTTCCTGAGGCCTCATGAAAACTTACACCATGACTTCTAACCTCCCTATCCTGTGTCCTCATGTGGTGAGAAGTCTTCTATGAGCTAGGACATGCAGATTCGCACCGAGTTGGGGCAGTGGCAGTGAATACAAAGGGCTCAGAATGAGCCTTAGGTATTCTCTCATGGGTGGCCACGACGGCCCTTGCACTACGGGTGTCTCCACATGGGGACAGATCACCCTTGCAGTGACCACGACTATTCCTGTGGTCATACCTGAAGGCATGATGAGTTGCATTCCTGCTTGGAGTGGGGGGTCGGAATACCGTTTCCCCATTTCTCCACGAATTGATAATCCGGGAGATCCACCCGTTTTCTTGCTTTCTCTTTATAGCATCAACCTTGGAAAAGTTTGATACTATTCTTTTCTCATTCTCTAGACTACTCTCTGGAGTTGTGATCTTAGAGTCCTTGACCTTGTTGGACGCCAATTGGGGAACCAACAAGATCTTCAGTCGAGCAATCTCTTGAGCTTGCTCCTCAGCAAGTAGGTTGCTTTCCTGAAGGGCTCTCTTCAGGGAATCAGAATTTTCTGGAGGAGAGCAGTTCCTGTCTTCAGAAAGTTCAAAAGATAAGGGGCAGGATGAAGAAGTTACCTGCTCTTCTGTGTTATTGTCATTAGAGCCACTGACCATTGTTTCATAATCATCAGATCTGCTTTCCTCACTGGCCTCTTCAGTCTCTGACACGGATACTGGAGCTCTGATGTTGTCCGAGAGATCCATGCCTTCATCTTCAGAGGTGAGGACCCCCACATAGGCTTCATCCTCTGGTTGACTGCAGATTTCAGCTTTCTCTGACCCCCCCATCAACTCTGAGATCATCACCCACATAGATTTAGCCGTCCTTCATTTTTCCAATTTAGAGCGAGAAGCTCCAGACCAGATATCCAAGATAATTTGACGAATCCTCTCGTCCAAGTTAAATAGTGACAGTTCTGTCTCTGACATCTCTGCAATGCATTTGGGCACTTCGATATTCTTTCCAGAGCAGGAGGTCTTCATAGGAACAAAAGGACCCTCTTCCAGGATGAGAGATGCTCGAGGATCGATGGCCTCCAAGTGACATGACACCCTCATCCTCCAGACGGGATAATACTCCTTTGTACATGCGGGAAGTATTAGTGGCGATATCTCATAATCCAGCTCCATGCTTCTGACACCGGTGGCAGGATACTGCTCAAGGTGTTAACCTTTTTGATGAGCAACCTCGCTTTGATACCACTTGAAAGTCCACCTAGTGTCAACTAAGTTCACCTATGGGGGGGGGGGAATAGGTGACGTGAAGCGCTTTTACGGAATTTAAAGATTGTACCTGCACAATAAAAATAACCAGCATAGCACACAGAATACACAGGCAATTTATAGTGGTTCCCCGACTTGGGTACATCCACTTTCCCCCTTCGACCTATCTCCAAACAAGGGATGACTCGGTCACTTCTCCAACAGGATTGAAATCCAATCCTTGCACTATCGGAAGGAACCCTTCCACACGTAGGAGTCAACAGTCCCACAAACCGGGTTGCACCCAACCCTTACAACACGGAACAAACGTTCCTTTACAACAAAAGTAAAAATAGAATGTACACGAGATACAAACTTTGTTTGGAGACTAAGATGTCCCTCTTTGTTGACGACGTGTTCTTGACGTCCACAAGGAGTCCATAACCTTAGATCTCTCTTGGAGAGGATCTCCCCGGAACCGGCGGCGGCAAGATGGGCGGCGGCAAGGTTCACGGGATCGGCGGCGACGACGATGTGCGGCTGCTGTACTTTAGAGATCCAAACTTCGTAGCGAAGCTAGCTAGGTCTACCAACGGTCACACTAGGATCAATCGTCTCGATCGATTCGGATGGGAAGGATTTCCCGATCTACAAATCGAGAGACAAGAGATCTCCTATTAGACACGTGAGACTCTAAGCTTAGCTAAGATTCTATCGACCGGAGATCTGGAAGAAACCACGATCAAGACCGGTGATCTACACCTCTCGCGCGGCGACGGAGGCGGCGGCGAAAATCGCGAACTAGGTCAAGTCACGGCTTTCATTTTTCTTTTTCTTCTTCGCTCATTTTACTGTGCAAAAATACCCGTGTATTTATACTCTGTAGATACCAACAATATGACCGTTGTGGGTCCCACCAGTAGAAACCCGAAATCTGGTTCAAAATAGTCCAGCGACAGAATCCGGTCCAGCAGCTTCCAGAGAAATCGCTAAGTAAGAATCGGCGAGATTCGCAGGTGATTCTCGACGAATCGGCGAGAATCGGATAGTGATTCTCGACGATTCGTCGAGAATCACTTGTGATTCTCGCCGAATCACTTGTTGATTCTCAACGAATATAACTTGTATTCAAGATCTGCTTAACGACTAGTTTGGCGAGAATCACTAGTGATTCTCGCCGAATCTTACTTGGCACCGTTTTGAGGTAGCCAGAAAGAGTCAGCGAGAATCACTGATGATTCTCGACGATTCGGCGAGAATCACTAGTGATTCTCGCCGAATCGGCGAGAATAACTTGGTGATTCTCGTCGAATTTTACTTAGACGAATTTTCGCCTTTCCACCCAAGAGCTGCTCCTTGACCCATCCTTGCTCCTTGTCTTCTCTTGCATAAACACGGCCCTGTACTTGAAAGTAAGTGCACTCCAATAGAGAGAGTACACGTAGGCCAACACACTGATCTGCTCAACGAGGGATTACGTCGTGCAGACCCGTGTATATTGACCTACTGCACCCTGACATTGGTGTGCACTTAGCGTGGAAGAACTGCAAGCACAACTTAAGAAGTTTCATCAAATACATTGTGAATTCATCTTAGCTTGACAGGTGGCTTCCTCAAATCCAGGTAATTGTGGATACAATACCCAACAACATCAAGATGCTGGTGTCCAGTCACGCCTCCTCTACATGCCCGTGACCACCACATGAAATTTCCAGAACTCCACCAGTCACCAAGTTTTTGGCTTCTCCAGCACGCCAACCTTACATGCCCCCCAGTCATGCCCTTGACTGGGCGTGTAATCTTGATTTTTGTCTATAAATAGAAATTTTTTGTGAGGCCCAAGGGTTCACTTTTTTTGGACCAAATTACTGTTTGTGGGTTTCTTGGGTGCTCTTTCTTCCTATGTAAGGACATTTCTCCCCCTCTCTTTAATGTTTCTTTTAAATTTTATAATCCTATGTTTTCCTTAATAAATTAAGTATTATTTTCCATCCTTATGTTGTGATGGATTGTACGTGAGTACCCCACTTTTCTTCTCTTTTTATCTCTTGTTTTTGCATGTTTTCTATGGGTGTGTGGGTGTATGAGAGTAATCTTTTTCTTTATGTTTTCAAGATTCTTTTTACTTTATGTTTTATCTTATGGTTATGTGTTTTTATGATAGCCTTTCTTATCATTTTCCCTTAACCCTGTTTTGCTTTTATGCTTTTTATTTGCTCTTTATTCATTCTTATGGGTTTATAAAGGTGGATTTAAAGTGTTTTGAAATTTTTCTTTAACTTACATTTTCTTTTTATTTTGTAAACTTTTTGTTCCTTTCGTTTTTTTCCACTTTTTAATGACTTTTATGAAGTTATAAGCATGAATATGTTGTTATTTTAATTTTTGGATAACTTTATTTTTGCCTTAACTTTATAAAACTTTTGTTCTTTTAATTTTTACTCACTTTCTCTTGATTTTTTTCTCTTTAATTTGTGTGTGTGAGTGTATGAGGTTAAGCTTTATTTTGTTTTGTCTTTATTTTGTTCCTTCAAATTTATCTAGAGTGTGTGTGTGTGTATGAGGTAGTTTTTATTGCTTTCTTTAATTTATGCAGAGTGTGTGTGTGAGAGAGATTACCCCTTTTCTATTTCTTGTAATTTAGTTTCTTTTTTTGTTAACTTAGTTTACTTTATGTAATTGCATTTGTTTCCCGTCTACTCATTCGAGTAGGACTTGCTTTTTTTCAATTTATGCAATTTCAATTATGTAATTTTTTTTCTTTTTTGTAACTTATTTTACTTTATAAAATTGCATTTATTTCCCGCCGACTAGTTCGAGTAGGACTTATATTTGTTTCCCGACTACTCGTTCGAGTAAGACTTGCTTTATTTCAATTTATGCAATTTCAATTATGAATTTTTCATTTTTGCAACTTAGTTTATTTTTTTAATTTTTCTTTCTTGTAATTTAGTTTCTTTGTTGTAACTTAGCTTTTATTTCTTATTTATGATTTTGTTGAGTGTGTGAGTTCTCTTTTTAGTGAGTTTTACATTTTTCTAACGTATTGTTATTTTATGTTTTTATTTAAAATCTGTTAGCGCTTTGTTAGAACTCACGCCTCATCAAATTCATAAGCCGTCCTCATTCCGATGAGTGGTTAATCACTCTTAGCCCTCGGTATCGAAGGGCATTGGGACATAAAAAGTCATTTTTAATAATTAAAGGTCTTTTTCTCACTCTAACTAAAGAACTTAAGGATTATCCCAGGTATACCACGGGTAGAACCACATGTCGATGTATGGGCTCTATTTTTGTTATCCATAGACTAGCTAACCGAGAGGTCGTGCGTATGGACCGACACTACAACAAAGTCACTATATGGTGTCGTTTTTTTATAATCTTTGTGACAATTTTAAAGCGTCACGATAGTTTTCGTGATGTTTATAAAAACATCACTAAACCGTCACGATTTCGTCCGTCACCGTAGCTCATTGTGACGCTTTCAAAAAAAATGTCGTGATTGGAATGTATAATATCGTGATGCTTTTTTCAAAAAATGTCATGCTTGCCAATTGCTCTATAGTGACATTTTTCCAAAAAAACATCATAATTGACAGTTGATCTATCGCAACACTTTTTTCAAAAAAAATGTCATGATTGATTGTTCTATTGTGACACTCTCAAAAAACGTCAAAAATTAATAATTCTACCATGATTTTTTTTTACAAAACGTCGACGCAATTAAAATATATTATAACATTTTTTTAAAAACATAACATTGCATTTTAAGGAAAGAAATTTTAAAAAATAAAAAATTATGATAATTTAAACTCTAAAAATTAATCTAGCATCTAAAATCTTAATTAAAATTATTAATATTATTTTTAATATATTATTTTTCATATTTTAAATATTTTTGAGCGTAATACTAAGATATATTGAGAGAGATTTGCAACATGTTGTCCAAATAATGGGAGCTTGAGTTCTACAAAACAAAATAATTCAAATACCTACACATTACATCATCATTAAGATTGAATTGTATAAACATGCTAAAGATCACTTTAATGATAAACAAACTTGTTCCAAGTAGCACAACTTGCAAAAAAATTAATCATTCAATATATACATTGTTTTTAATGCAAAAAAAACTGAAACAAGACAAGCACTATGAGCCTTCAAATTTTTTTTAATCATTAGCTTCATTGACATTGAAACACACATGATGGGCATTCAACTTCATTTCTACGCCATCTTCCGCATCATCTTTTCAAACTTTAACCATATCAAATAAAATTGATCAAATGCCTGCATAACAAATAAAATTGAAACACAAGATTAAATATTTATTCTAATTGTATGTAAGGTTAACATAAATAACTTAAAAAACAGTATAATAATGTGAAGAAGAAAATATAAAGAGCCCACAATATGTATCCATAAAAAGTTGGCAATATTTTAAAACAAATTGGTGGCAACAGGGCCAGCAATTGGCGCAAACTGCTGCTAGCAGTTTGGCACTGCTGGAAGCAGTTGGCGCAAGCTGCTGTCAGCAGTTTGCGAACTGCTTCCAGCAAACTAGCAGTTTGCACAAACTGCTGCCAGCAGTTTGTGCCAAAATGCTGGTCCAGCAGTTTATGTCAGCACGTTAAACTGCTGCCAGTAGTTTGTGCCAAACTGGGCACAAACTACTGCCAGCGGTTTGCACAAACTGCTGCCAGCAGTTTGTGCCAAACTGTTGGTCCAACAGTTTGTGCCAAACTGCTGGTCCAGCAGTTTGTGCCAAACTGCTGGTCCAGCAGTTTGTGCCAAACTGCTGGTCCAGCAGTTTGTGCTAGCAAGCCAAACTGCTGGATATTAACTGCGAGCAAGACAAATTGCTCCACTTCAATGTGATGTTGGACTTGAAATTGTGATTGCTAGCAAGCTACTAAGATTAGTTTTGGGTTGTTTGAATATCTATTACCAGGTAAGATCTTTTCTAAGTTTGTATGAATTCTTGATGATTTCATTCACCATGGTCATGTGATTCTATGAATGAATTTAGTGAGGTTGCTAGTTCTTGTGGCATTGCTAAGTGCCTCAAGTTGTATCAATGTTTGTGAGTTAGAAAGTAGAAACTCGATCTATACTAAAAATAGACTGTTCTTGTGGCTTCCAGAGCCTCTTTATACGGACTCAGCTTGGAGAGTTTAACACCTTTACGATGGAAACACGATCATCTTTAGAATCTCGATCAATAACTTCATTAAATGCTTCTAGAGCATCTTTATACTAATTCATAATTATCAACATTGTGGGAAAACGAATACTCCTCTTATCTACAAGGCTATACCTTCCTAGTATGTAAAGGTCACCCAATTTAAAGATAGGATGGTAGAACTTATTCAGCAAATTAATTGGATCGCTTTCCATGTGGAAGATAATTTGTTTGTTAAATGGTTAGAAAATGCTAAAGATTGGTCAATTAGCAGCAATAGATTTTGGGGCACACCTTTACCTATATGGAAATCAGATGATCCAGCCTATCCTAGAATTAATGTATATGATTCAATACAAGAATTAGAAGAAGATTTTGGAGTAAAAATAATTGATTTGCATAGGCCCTACATCGATCAATTAACTCATAAAAATCCTTCTGATCCAACCGGTAAATCAATGATGAGGAGATTTAAAGATATATTTGAATGCTAGTTTGAAAGTGGATATATTCCTTATGGTCAGACCCATTATCCATTTAAAAATAAACAATGGTTTTATGTAATCTAAATTCTCAAACTCAGTGGCGACGATGAATACATTCCATCGCAGTTCATTACACTCTTAATCTATTAGTAGATTAAGAGTGTAAAGTTATTAACCAAGTTTCAAGAGGGAATTTATGTTGCACTTGTGATTTGAATCTTAACGTATTTAAATAGTTCCACATGCAAAGTGTGCATAAAATAACTTATGGAAAATAACGACAATTGTTATTTATTAAGGAGATTAGGTATGCACAAGCTTATTTAAGAGACCCAATAAAAATTTCATGATTGTTATACCTTTCAATGTAAAGTCATTACAAAGGGTAAAATTGAATATTATAATCATTTTCCATTCAATTGAATCTCAAAAATAAATAGAAGAAGAGAGAAACCAAACCTTGATTCGAATTGATATTTGTAGTAGGAGATGGTATTGGGGTGTTGTTAGGGGTCGTCTCATTTATATTTGATCTTTGAATAGAATCCATCATTCTCAAGAACTGCACACATAATAAATATTTATAAAACAATTCTAATTAATCCAAGAATTACTAACTTGATTTAAACATAATCATTACTTGGTCTGGTGATAGATCTATCCCTTGCCCCACTGATATTCCAGATGAATCATCCCTAGAATTTAGCCGTGACCTGTCATCCATAAGATGATCTATGGTCTTTTGCATGATAGACATTTGTAATTTCAATTGCTCAATCTCCCACAACTCTTCTGGATTTGTATGTTTCAAGCTAGTTGTTCTTGCGCGGCGTGATAAATCAGGGTATACCTGAATCGCAGTGACACCCATTCCAATACCACGACATCGACCATAATATTCTAGTCCAAATGTAGATATAAAAAAAGAAATAAAAATTTATTGTACAGTACAATAAATTGAAAAAAAAGTGTTATGTTTTTTTACCTAAAAGCACCTTCATGAATTCCATTTATTGGTGTGTTGGGAGGATGATGCGATATTTGTTCCTCTATAGCCTTGTCCAAGGCAACCTAGAAAAAAGTACACAAATGAAATCTTCAGTAAATAATTTGGATATTATTTAAATGTTTAAATAATTAAGCTAAAGAATGAAACACTTACTTTTTTTGATATTGCTTCATCGTTCACCAAAGTTTGCCCATTTTTCTTGCTTATGCGACTATCTAAGAATAATTTTATGCGAGTTGGCTATTTGCCCAATTCAATTTCCTTATAAAAATAAACTATTTAGCCTTATACAATAAAGTAAGAAACAAAAAAAGATATATATTATATATGTATATATGTATACCAAGTCTTTTTTCAATTTGCAAGGCTCATCCGTCCAAGAGTATGTGCACCAACATTTTTTGGCGACATACTTTATTTTTTTAACTTATAATCTGCGACATCAGAAAATTTATACTCTCGAACTTTTAATATGTTGGAAATTTATACAAAAAGTTGGAAGAATAAATAAATAAAGTTGTAATACCCATCCCTTTGGAGAATACCAATATTTCACAATGACAACAAATTGGCTCTCTAGCATATCTGTAGGACCACCTCGTGCAATAAGTTCTTACGGAGTATCCAATGGATCATAATATTTTTTTAAAAAAAAGTTGACTTCCAATTCCTAAAACTTTCTCTTATAATTTCCATTATAAGTTTTTTGTCTGTCTCCAATACAAGAAATCTTTTCTACATGAATAAAACATTAAGCTTATACAGTTATTGTTATATTCAATGAAATCTTTTTTTTTTGCTTATGTGCACACACTTACCTTAACCATACTCCATGAAGTTTCCTTGCTATACTGGTACACATGCGTCCAAGATAGAGGGATCATTGGAAATAATGATGTATTTTATGCAAGTGTCCCTAAGAATGATGAAAGTTGAGGTGCGCCACTTCCAACAAATTGCCCATGTTTGTTTCTCTCCAATAAGATAACTTTATCATATGGCATAAGATGAATATCCTTACATGTTGTTACTCCTCGTAAATTTTTACTTCTATTTGTACCTACATATACAAAAACTTTGATTATTCTACTTGCATTTATTGAAAATAATATAAAGAAAAACATGTATTATTTACCTGGGGTCTCTAGGAATTCATTACTAAGATTGACAGCTTCTTGATCACTATATTGATTCTCATCAGAGCTTTAATCCATTGAAAAATAATGTGTAGTTGTTGGATCATGTACTGGTACCTTGTGGGAATTTGAAGTGCTCACATGAGGGCCACCGCTAACACCTTTGTGTTGATCTTTAGCTAGAGAGTTATCCCTTGAAACAAATAATTTTCTTGGATCAAATGGTCTCTTAGGAGGCATTAAATATATGCATGATAACAAAATCAAATATTTGTAAGATAATAAGATTTGTCCATTATTATACACAGTAATACAGCTAATACAAAAAATTACTCCTCGGCTAGATCAAAATGAAAAATAACTCAAAATTTTTTAAGATTGAAATTAAAATAAGAGATGCACAAATCAATCATAATAGCAACACAGAATTAAAAAATAAGAAATTACCTTGATAAGATAAATCTCCAATAATGATAGGAGGATGCAAAAAGAGCTTTATTATGTTGGTAGTCATGGAATGCACATAATCAGCCCACTTGGAGATTATAGATTGGCTTCTCTTTGCACAACTGTAGGATCAACATCTGTTCTAACCAGCTCGGTGCCTTCATCATCATCTTGATATTAATTTTGAATATTATGTATGTCATCACTAACACATCGAATGAAGTTTCCAAGATCATCAACACTTCCATCTTCAAATTCTCCCATTTCATACTCATCTCGTGGTAACATCCTCATGACCAATTCCCAATTTGATTGTTTAGGATCACAAATATAATATACCATTCTTGCTTGAGAAGGAAAAATATATTGGTCATGTTCAAGTGCTGCTCCTGTATGTATCAAATTTGTGAAATTAACCAATGTGAACCCATATAAATCTTTCTTCACACCCACATTCTTTGCAGGATTAACCCAATCTCATTTAAAAAAGCATCACTTTAGCAAAGTCAAAGTGATCCAGCTCTACGATCTAAGTTATTCTACCAAAATAATTGATATCCTCTTTAAGCCCAACATGATTAAACATAACTTCAACTACACTATTTTGCGTCCTCTTGTGAATCTCACTGCCTACAATTCAAAAAGAAAACCCATTTATATTATATCCTCTTGTGAATCAAGATGGAGGAATAATCTCGGTGTCATCATCTATTTCTTGGAACCATAGATGTTTTAGAATCTCGGATTCTTACAATCCCTTCTAGCGCACACATTGTCCTTGGATTTGATCGGGTCACCCAATATAGTGTTCAAAATATTATCACACACATTTTTTTTATATGCATCGTATCAAGACAATGACGGATTAAATTTGTCTTCCAATAGGGAAGTTCAAAAAATATACTTCTTTTTTCCAAAACTTAGTAGTCCTCCCGAATTATTTTCTCTATCAAGCACAACATGAAGATGTTGGGTTTCCTTTGATACTCTTCGTCCATTAGGAGGTTTGTTTACAACAAAAATGCATTTCATGTCAACCAAACTTTCTTTCTTTCTGATATGGATGATCAACAGGCAAGAATCGACGATGAGCCTGATAAAACGTTTTTTGACTATTCTTTAGCTAACATGATTAAGTGTCCAACCCGCATGATGGACATATAAGTTTGGAATGTGTGTTCCATCCTGATAGATTACCAAGCGTGGGAAAATCACTAATAGTCCATAATAGTGTTGTTTGTAGTGTAAATGTTTTCCCATCTAGAACATTAAGCACTTCTACCCCCACTTCCCATAACTCATTCAACTCTTTTATTAATGGTAGTAGATACACTTCGATGTTATTCCCGGACATCTTTGGCCCGGGTATCAAACCCGACATGATAATAGATCTTTTCTTTATGCACTCCGAAGGTGGCACATTGTATATCACTAGCATAATTGGCCACATACTTTGTGTGCTGCTAAGATCACCAAATGGATTGAATCCATCAGTAGCAAGTCCTAAATGAATATTTCGAGGATCATTTGAGAACTCTTTATGGCGTTGATCAAATTCTTTCTATGCCAAGCCATCTCTAGGGTGATGCATTAAACACTCATGATTAAGATCTTTGGCATCCCACTGCATCATCTCGGTAGTTTCCTTGCAAATAAATAGTCGTTCCAAATGTTCTTTCAATGAAAAATATCGAAAAACTTTGTTGGGTGTCTTCCTCACAATGATCACATCTGGTTGCTTATATTTTCTCGATCAGTGAGTCAATTGATCGTCTTGTAAATCAATCCATCATGATTGTCCACATATATGACATGAATTATCATTTTTATGTATGTCCCAAAAAAATGAACAATCATTTTCAAATGCATCAATCTTAATTTATTTGTGGCCCAATTTAGATTTGACTTTCTTGGCTTCACGATAGTTAGCTGGCACTGATTTATATCAGTCTGGCACTGCACCTTGTAGAAATTTCAACAACATATCAAAATGTATATTACTACAATTTACAAGTGTCTTAATATGCAGGAGATTCAATAAGAAGTATAATTTTGTGTACTTTTGACATCCTTCCCACAATAGCTTATTGTCCTCTAAGAGAGTCGTGTATAGATTATCCGCATCTGCATTAATGGGAGCTTGAGGATTCACAAAATGTTTGTTTATGTCGATATCATCATAAAATAAATCTTGTTCATACAAACTCTCATTGTGTATTATATTAGGAATAACAGCATGCAACAGTTCATTCATCAGATCACTAGAGTTGTTAGTATGGTTCAAAGATCCTATAATTAAAGGACGATTATTATTTTGTAAGACTCCATTATTAATTAAATGACCATCATAGTATATCCATTCTGTGTAGTTCTCCATAATACCATTCCATAAAAGATGCCCCTCTACCACATCTCTATCCCACTTCTTTAGATTTACACACTTTTTACAAGGACATGGGCACTTCTCACTAATTGGTGTATATGAATAGTAAGAATCTAGCAGATATTTTACGCCATCTAAATAAGTCTTCGAATGTTGTAACTCTCTCGTCCATCTTCTGTCCATTGTTAATAATAAATCAAATTGGCATCTATATAAAAAAATAACACAATTAATATAGATTATAAATCAGACATGGAGATTGTGTTTTACAAAATTGAATGATTCACTCTACTACTTACAAAGGAAAATTGTTGGTCACACAAGAATTAAAAAATGACAATAAAAATTTTAATTTAAAATGAAAATGAAAAATACTACATAAAACAAAAAAAGCCACTTGAGGGACTGGTTGGTGATAATAAATGTGTTATTTCAGCTACTGCTATTAATAAAAAAAACAGAAATTTGTTGATTGGTGAGATGAACAAATTAACAAAAATAGAATTTGTAACAAAATAACTTTGAAAGTATTCTTCAAATTAATGAAATAAATTCAAGAAGTAAACTGAAATGAGAAGTTGGTGTTTAATGAATTAACAAAAATAAAAATATTCATCTTGTACGTAATATCTAGTAGATTGCGTGAGTAAAATCAAGTAGTATACTAATCTTAGTGAAAAGAATGTATACAGACAACCTAATTAACGAAATGAGTACATTCATTCCATGGGCCATTCAAAGTTAACAATCTATATTGTAATTAAATTGTTGAGCAAAAATCGCATGAACTTTGATTGTGCAAGAGTTACTGTGAATGTGGTCCTCATCTACTCTAAATTACATGTTGATAAATTACATAGATCAATCAAAAAGCTTTTTAAAAAATTATGCGAGAAATTAAGATATATGTTGCAAAAAGTGGTCATAGACTCAGAGTGAATCGGTGAACCTCATAACTTTGACATCAAGCTTGGGTAAAGCTTAGCCAAACAAAGTCTCAATAAGTGATGTTCATAATGGATAAAAATAGAGCTTTGAGAAATAAAGTTTGAGAGGAAATGAAGGCATGAAGTTGAGCAGAAGAGGTAGGAACAAAATGGAGAAATATGAACTTGGAGGCCAACCATAGTGTTTAAAAAAGATCGTGCAAGGCAAGTGCTACGAGAGGTTCTCCAATAAATATATTGCCTAATTTTATTATAGAATTTTAAACTAACATCGGTTTACTGTGATTTTTTGCTGTAGAGAAGGCTAAGAATTAAGGTGAGACACTGAGTTAGATTCTTGTCAACACAAACATTACAAAGTTAGCAACAAGCTTGACATGATTTGTTAAGCAACATCTTGTTTCAATTTTTGGACAGAAAAATTGTTGGGAGATCTTATCCAGTTGGTTATTGTCAATAGTAAGTGTACAGATTGGATTGCCATTATTTGGTGTTAGAGAAACAAACATTCTTTCGGTAATTTCAGATTTAAATTATCAATCAATTGATCTCAAGTAGAACTAATTGAAGGTATTCTCTATTATAAATTTTTGAATAAAATTACAAGAGGAACTGACATCAAACAGCTCTAAGAAGACCGACCAGATTGGCTTGCGATAGCCTTGCGACGGGTTGTGACGGGCTTGCAAAAGTAGAAAGAGGAAGAGATCACTGAAATCAAAATCAAAATCAAAGATATATATATATTAAATATTAAATACAACAAAAAGTGATATACTATATACATTTCTAGCCAATGAACATTAATCTTTACCAAAATTCCATGAAGAAGGCAAGAAATCATTAAATTTGATAAGAAACTCAGGAGGAGCATGAAAGTGCAGCTAGATCTGATATACTCTAGAGGGGGGTGAATAGAGTATATGGTGCTTTGAAACTTTTTACAACAATTGTTGTAATAAGAGTGAGCAGGGAAGCAGTTAAAAACTAATCACAGAACTAAGTTAAATAAAAAGATAATCACAGAAAAATCAAGGCCAGAAACAAAAATAAAGACAAGAAAAACCAGAAGACACAAGGAAATATAGTGGTTCCCCTAAACTTGGGTACATCCACTCTTCTACCACCCTAGGTAGGAATCCACTGCAGGATGAGTTGATCAGGTGTCCTGGGCACCAATGAGCTTTTGATAAGGTGCTCAAAAACCACAGCAGATTTTTTGATCAGGTGTCTTGCCACCAATGAGCTTTTGACAAGGTGCTCAAAAATCAAGCTCAAACTTTTGAAGGGAGTTTGAGAAACCCTTTACAGAGAGGGGGTGAGAGAGTGATGGAAGTCTTCTCTTTCTCAAAACAACTGAGAAGACTATGTGGATTGTTGATGTCAAAGCTCCCCCTGAATCCTTGAGATCTTCAGGAAGAAAAGCTTTGCTGAGGGTGATAGGCCTTCAAAGATTGAACTCCAGCAATAGATGATTTCAGCAATAGCTGAAATGTTGAATGTCTGGAGTCTTGAAATATGTTGGCCTTGAACACTTTGAAACTAAAGAGATCTGAAGGTTTCTGGAAAAAAAAATTGATCTCCTTGGATGAGTGTTCTTGTGAATTCTTTGAGACAGAATATTTTTGAATGTATCTCTGTTAATTGTGTGTCTCTCTCTGTATTCTCTTAGAGACTAAAAGAAATTCTATCTTTTATTCTCTGGTATTGAATAGAATAACATTCTCTGTCAAGTATAACCGTTAGCCTGCATTAATTGCATCCTTAATTGCAAAATCTCTTCTGGAGGAAAGTCCACAGAAATATTCCTTGAAAAATCCCTTGAAACTTGGTCCAGAAATGAATGAAAACGGCTAGGAAATCTCTGAATTAATTGCAGAATAACTCCTTAACTGATTTGAAATTGAATCTAGAAACATCCTTGAAGTTATCAGAAATCGTCGAACTGAGCTCTGCTATCGTCGAGCTGAGCTCAACGATCTGGAAATATATAGCAGCAAAATATCGTCGATATGAGCTCAAAGATCGTCGAACTGAGCTCAGAGATAAAGATCCAAAGCAGAGTCAAAATCATCGACCTGAGCTCACCGATCGTCGAACTGAGTTCGATGATATAATGAAGTTGAGCTCAGCGATTGTCGAATGGAGTTCGACGATCTGTCGAAGTTGAGCTAGACGATCGTCGATCGGAGTTCGACGAATCGTCGTGCTGAGCTTGACGATATGACTTAGTCTCCAAACAGAAAAACTTCTGGTCTTCAGGGCAGCTTCCAAACATAGACTTCTAACCCTTGGACTCAATTCTAATTGACCTATTAAGCTATACAGGAGGTCAAGTATTGTTTCCTAGAGACATAGTGATCCTAACCCAAATTAGTAATAGGGTGTTCCAACAATCTCCCCCTATTTGGGTTAGGATTACTATTTACAAACTTTGGAAAAATTTAATAACAACATACAAGCAGAAAAACAAAAAAAAGCAACAAGCTAGACATTGCAGAACCACAGAGATATATAGCATCCAGATAGTAATCAGAAATCACAGAGAATGTCACCTTACAATATCATTTCTTTTCCTTGCCCTTAACCATTTTAATCTCTCTGTTGGGATTGAGGGCTTCCTTCTTTGATCTGGTATCATCTGCTGCACCTAAAGATGTTTGCTGTTTAAGCCTGGGAACCACTATTTCAGGATGTAATTCTATATACCTGTCAGCATCAAAGAACTTGCTTGATGCATATCTTTCTAGCTCTTTCTGTC
The DNA here is from genome assembly GCA_039583875.1 of Platanthera guangdongensis. Classification (NCBI taxonomy): domain Eukaryota; kingdom Viridiplantae; phylum Streptophyta; class Magnoliopsida; order Asparagales; family Orchidaceae; genus Platanthera; species Platanthera guangdongensis. Next base: position 69,099,867 of record CM077147.1, read on the forward strand.
TCTGTTCAGACATTGTTGAGATGTTAGATGAATCTATTCCTTGCTCTCTAGCCTTTTTAATCTGATCCAGTGCATCTAGTTCCTTCATTCTTGCAGTCCAGGCAGCAGGATTGTTCTCAGATCCTCAAAAGGTACAGGAGGCTCATATCTGTTATAGGGATTGTCTTGAGGAGGCCTGGCAGACACAGTTTCTTTCAGCTTATAAGGGAAAGAACCAGATGTTGTATCAGTAGAAATTTGTCTTTCCCTGGAATATGGATGTTGCCTGGAGTAACCTTTGGAGAAGACTTGGATATCTCTTTGATTTCCTCTATATCCTCCTCTCCTAGAATGAGAAACCCTGGATTGGCTTCCCCTATTATAAGATCTAGCATGAGGCTGATAGGGAGCCTGACTTTTGGCTGGGGGTTGAGCTGCAGAGCTTCCACCTGCACCTGCATCAGGAGGAGGTGGTGGAGGAGGATGAGAGTGTTGGAATTGAGAGGAACCCTTCTCATATTTTCTCTTCTTTTTCATTGCCTTCAGTTGGTTTTTAGAGTATTGCATCCAGTGCTCAGAAATAGGGCAGTCATGTAGAATGTAATATGGAATGTCATTGTTATCCTTAACTTTAGCAGGAGGTACCCTCTTCATGGCTTTGCTCCTTGCCTTTCTTTTCCTAGCAATGGTAGCAGAAGAGTCATCAGAGTCTGTTCTAAATTCATCACTTTCAGAGCTCTGGTCATCATAAAGAGCATCAATTTTCTTCATCAAGTCCTTCTTGAGCTGTACAGAAGCAGATGAGGCAGAGGTTGTAGCAGCAGTTGTTGAAGTAGTAACAGCACAAATGACAGCAACAGATGTGGTAGAAGCAGTAACAACAGCAGCAGCAACTATGGGCTCTAGAGAGGTGACAACAGCAACAACAGTCTCACTAACAGCAACAGAAACAGAAGGAATATCATCAGAAACTACAGAAGGCTCAAATTCAGATGCCTCTGACATAAGAATATCCTTGGAAATAGGCTCAACAGGAATAACAAACACTTCAGCAGCAGTATCAACATTCTCAGCAGCAGTATCAACAATATCAAAAGCAATAACAATGCTTTCTTCAGAAGAAGCAGCAGCATACACTGAGTTGACAAAGGAGGTTATAATGCTTGGGTCACAGCAAGAGAATGACACAAGGGCCTTGGATAGATCCTCTGGGGGCTGGACAACATTTATCTCTGGCAGACAGCTGAAGTATGCAGAATCAAAAGTTGAAAGCAAAGACCTGAGGTCTATTGCAAGGATTGCAGCAGGAGGACTTTGTGCTTGAGGCACAGCAACAACAGCAAGAGGAGGAGCTAAAGAAGCAGCAAATACAGCAGCAGCAGACATGCTCACAGAAGCAGTCACAAAAGCAGCAGCAGCAATAGCAGAAGCATGAAGGCTCACTTCATATGGCATCTCCCCCTGCCTAGATTCAGACAAGTCTGGATCTAGGCACACTGCTGTAGGAGCGGCCTGAGGGAAGAGGGAAGAGAGCCTGGTAGAGAGAGCTGCCACTGACAGGTGTAGTGGAGCCAAGGAGGTCTCCAACAGCAGAGAGAGCCTGGGGGCAAGCAACTCATACATCCTGTCAGCAAGGGCTGGGAGGTCTACTTGCTCAAGGGCTGGAGCAGAGGTAGAAGATATAGGAGCAGCTGATGGTGAGGGTAGTGGAGAGCTGGTGAATGGTGGAAGGGATGACTGAGGTGTTGGTAAGGTGGAGATGGAGGACAGGGGGATGGAGATAGATGGGGTGAATGTTGGTTGGTCAATGATTTGGTGTAGAAGGTCTTGAAATGAAGTGGAGGAAGAGGGTAACTCAGGAGGAGATGATGGGGAATCATCCATAAATGAATCATCAATTAGGGTGAAGGATGGATGGGAGAGTGATGAAGTGACATCTGGTGGAGGGTAGGAGAATAATGGGTGGAAATGTTCTTCTGGTGGTGGAAGAATAGGTACTGGAGATGGTGTGGATGTTGGAGAGGGGCTGGATATGATGATGGATGGAGTTAGGATGGTAGATGGTATGGGAATGGATGGAATTGGAGGAGGAGGAGAGGCAACAACAACAGGCAGGTCATCTGCAGGGGCAGGGACCTGTGGAGGAGTGACTCTTAGAGTCCTTGTGCCTGAAGGAGTGCTGGAGGAGGGCCTGCTGGGCTTGCAAATTTGTCTGTCCCATTTTCCAAAGAGGGCACAAGACAGTATCTTGGAAGCATTTATGTGGATTCCAGAGGAGACCAGCAAAGCAGGGCAACTGTGCTGCAGAAACACCCCAATGATCCTTCCAAAGTTGACAAAGCTTTTGTTGATTTTCTTTTTGATAAGGTCAAAGAGCACTTCTCCCCAATTCAGATTTTTCCTGTCCACAAGAGCTCCCATGAGGCAGAGCTGATACCTTGAAATTGTATCATGTGCAGAGTGCTTAGCCAGTAGCACTTTCCCAACATCTGCCATAAATCTGTATTCTACAGAAAGGTTCCTTTTGAAGAGCTTGCTAGGGTTTCCCTCTGAATGACCCATTATGGCAAACAGTTCAGAGTACTCTTCTCCAGATAAGTCAGCAGAATCTTCACCATTCTTCAACTCAAAAACTTCTGCTAAAATTGCTGGGGTTAAGGGTACCTGAGTTCCCGATATAGACCCAACAATGGTGTTGTTGTCTTGATTATGGGCAGTATAGACCCATTCCTTTATCTCATCAGAAGCCAGCTTGATCCTTGTGGTCATTATTGCTATCAGATTCTGGTCTTTGAACAATCCCAAAATATCTTGAAAACTCTGGTCAGTTGTGCTGAAGGATTCCATGTCAATATCAAAACCAGCATCAAACTTCATTGCAGCAAGAACAGCAACTGACACAGCCATGAGTACCTACAAAAGTTCAACAAATAAAATGACCAAGTGTAGAACTGTTTGGAGGGAAAGAAAATTCTTGCAGAGAAATCGAAAGCGCAAGGGAGAACGACGGCGAAAAATGAATTTTATATTAGGGTTCGACGCAGAATTGGAAAGATCGTTGAACTCAGTTCGACGATCAAGGCTTCTAAAGGAATCTGAAGAGTCTTCAACATCGTCGATCTCCGTTCGACGATATTGGAGAACGTCGAACTCCGTTCGACGATCGTTCAGAGAACAAAATCGTCGAGCGTCGTTTGACGATCGTTGACCGGAAGAGATAGTTCATACTATCTGAGAGACGCTAAACTCAGTTCGACGATTTCGGAAATCGTCGATCTCCGTTCGACGATCTTGGGGCAAATCGTCGAGCGCAGTTCAGAGATCAGAAAGATTCTAGACACTAAGAAAAATCAGAATGTTTGCCTAGTCTTGGTCAATTTTTAAGCTTTCAAAATCTTGGATATTATTAAAGACTTCCTCCATCTAACATTCCTAACTGATTTAGGAAGAAAGTGTGTTTCTTTTCATCCAATGGCTTGGTGAAAATATCTCCCCTTTGTAAATCAGTTGGGATATAGTGTAGTTCAATTTTATTCTTTTCAACATTATCCCTTAAGAAATGATGCCTAATCTCTATGTGTTTTGTCCTACTATGGAGGACTGGATTTTGAGTTATAGAAATAGCACTGGTGTTATCACAAAAGATTTTAGACTTCTCTAAGTTGTAACCATAGTCTAGGAGTTGTTTTGAATCCACAAAATTTGTGAACAACAACTGCCTGCAGCCATATATTCAGCTTCAGCAGTTGAAGTTGACACAGATGTTTGTTTCTTACAAAACCAAGAGACAAGTCTGTCACCAGGGAACTGACAAGTTCCACTGGTGCTTTTCCTGTCAATTCTGCATCCAGCATAATCAGCATCAGAGAATCCAGTTAAATCAAATGCTGAATCTTTTGGATAACAGAGACCTAGATTTGGACAACTTTTAACATACCTGAGAATCCTCTTTACTAGTGTTAGGTGTGACTCTCTAGGGCTTACTTGGAACCTAGCACATATACATGTAGCAAACATTATATCTGTTCTACTAGCTGTAAGATACAGTAAAGAGCCAATCATTGCTCTATATGTTGTCTGATCAGCAGGTTTCCCATGTTCATCAGCATCCAATACAGCATTAGTAGGCATGGGTGTTTTCATACAAGATGCATCAGACATACCAAATTTCTTATCCAATTCATTTGCTTACTTGGTTTGAGAAATGAAGATGCCTTCAGCATGCTGTTTGACTTGCAATCCTAGGAAAAAGGATAGCTCACCCATGCTACTCATCTCAAATTTAGAATGCATTAGGTTGGAAAACCTTCTGCACAATTTGAAAGATATAGTACCTAAACACCTAGAGGGGGGTGAATAGGTGACCAAATTCTTTTTAAACTTTAATGGCAGTAATCAGTTTTTAACACAGAATCTAATCTGCTTTTGCACAGCAATCACACAGCATTCATAGCAAATCACAGCACACAGAAGACACATAGTTTTATAGTGGTTCCCCAAGCTTTGGGTACATCCACTTCCCCCTTCGCCTATCTAGCAGTGTACTAGATTCGACCAAACTTCTCCACTATCTCAGAACCCAAACTGGTTCCTACACCTCAGGCCCAAGGCCCTACAACTCAACTTTTCCACAAAGCCTACACTCAGCCACAAAGGCCTACACTCAGCCACCAAGGCCTACACTTGGCCACCAAGGCCTACACTCAGCCACCAAGGCCTACACTCAGAGATTTAACTCTCCTACCCTCAGCCTTTATAATTGCAGGCTTACAATCTCAGATCCCTAAGGATCCTACAAGTTATAATGAATACAAAAAGTATAAACTCAACAACTCAGATGAAAGAGAGATAAGTTGTGAGATTCTAGATGAGTTCTTGGAAGAACTCAGCTGGACTCAATCTGACTTAGCTTTCTTCAAAACTTCTTGAAAGTAGAACTCAATAAGATTGACTCCTTCTGCAGTTAATCCTTGATCTCTGCTACTTAAGGTTCAGAGTAGATCTGAACCCTTCTTCTCAGTCTGGTTCCAACAACTGATTTCTTGGATGGAGCTCTCTCTCTCCAACTTCTTAGATCTTCACTTGAAAGCTAGATCTTCTTTAGACAATAACTTGTTCTGAACTTTGATAACTTCAACAACAGTTTCTGTAGACTGTATAAGCCTATTTATAGGCCTTCTTCATGGTAACCGGCTGGTCCGGTCCATAACTGAATTCTGACAACTCTGACAGGTGTTGTAGACCGGCTGGAATGGCAGCTGTCAAGTCATCCAGTCAGTTCTTGAAAAATCTCTAACTGTCTGAAAGTGTCAAGTCTTTCTGTCTTTAAGTGTCGACACTTATAGACCAAGTGTCGACACAAGATGTCTAAGTGTTGACACTAGCCTACAAGGTGTCGACCCAAATCCTTGTGTTGTTGATTCTTTATCTCGACACCATTTCTTCTTCATGTGTCGACACTGATAATGTGTGTCGACACAAGTACTTATACTTCAGTGTTTTGTTGAATTCTTCTAAGTGTCGACACATCTCCTTTGTGTCGACACATCTTCATGTGTTGAATCTGTTAAGTGTCGACACTGCTTCTTGGTGTCGACACATGTCTTCAGTGTTGATACTTATTGAGTGTTCACACAGCTCCTTGTGTCGACACATTCTTCTTCTGTCGAGACTTCTGCTGAGTGTCGACACATTCCCTTAGTGTCGACACTTGTACTTAGAATTTTTTGTTGATCTTGTTGTTCTTTGCTAAGTGTCGACACAGCTCCATGTGTCAACACTTTCTTCAAGTGTTGACTCTTCTGTTGAGTGTCGACACATTGTTCTGAGTGTCGACACTTTCTTGAAGTGTTGACTCTTCTGTTGAGTGTCGACACATTGTTCTGGGTGTCGACACTTACACTTAGTCTCTGCTAGCTTTTGCTGAGTGTCGACACAGCTCCAAGTGTTGACACTTACTGGTGTAGACACAGTTCTTCTAGGTGTCGACACTGCTGCTAAGTGTCGACACAGCTTTACTGCACTTTTCTTCACTGAGTGTTGACACAGCTCCTTGTGTCGACACTTTGTGTCTGGTGTCGACTCTGCATCCCAGGTGTCGACACAATGACTCCAAGTGTCGACAGTGCTTGTCTGGGTGTCGACACAAGTCTTCTTAAGTGTCGACACTTTCCCTCTGGGTGTCGACACATGGACTTAGAAACTTTTTGCTTCAGTCCTGCAAATACTTAACCTGCACAAGTAACTCAAAAGACATCAAATACATTTTGATGTATATCATTGAGTTGGGTGAGGCTTCTTCAAATCAGGTACATTTAAGCCAATGTGCCCAACAATCTCCCCCTATTTGGAGAAGTCATAACCTTTAGTCAATGATATACACCATTCATAATTAAATTACAAAATGATATAAAGCAGGATACTATATAGCAGGGTAAACATAAACATGTATTAATCACACATGTATTCATAGACATCATCACAGAATAAATATGAAATAGACATAGACATTATCACAGAACAAATATGAAATAGATTTAACATATAACATAATGTTCTAATATCTGTCATATTCATTTTCAGAGGTTCACAAAATGTTTTACATCAAAAAGATTACAAAGTAAACTTCAAGAAAATTTTAATTCTATTTCTGTTCTGGCTCCTTCATCACAATTCCTTTTCCAGCTTGTACTTTGGCTTGAACAGGAGCATCAGCAACTTCAGCATCAGCATGCTTCTTGCCTTTCAAGTCTTTCTTCTTTTGTTCTTCTGCTTTGATCTTCTGCCTTTCAAAATAATGGAAAGGCTTGGGAAAGTACTTGCTAGGCTCCTGGGCAGTAGGAGGTAGCTTTCCCATCTTGGCCTTCCTTCTGTATTGAACTATGGCCTCCTGCCTTGATTCATGTTTCCTCCATTCAGTTTCAGAAAACCACTTATTCCTGTCTTGAATGTTATCTTTGGCAGCTTTCCAGGCAGTCAATATAATGTTCCTTGAGGTGGGGCTCCACTGCTCAAAGTCAGGTCTCTGTTCAGCTTGTTCCCTAAACCTCTTCTTAGACAATCTTGTCTCTTCTTCTTTCTACAGTGCCTCTTGCATAGCTTTAGACATTGGCTGAACAACTTTTTCAATAATAACATTGTCCTTACCCGCAGGTGGGCTATACATGGACTGTACATCTGCATGAATCATGTCAAAATCTGGTGGAGGATAGATCACTTGAGCTACTTCTGGTTGCTCACCTCCAAGATATACAGGATGAATGCCAGATTCAGCAACATTGTTATCATCACAAAGAGGAGGATAACACAGTGTAGCTCTGATGGAATTAGATATCCACTTGGCATGATCAGAGCTTGCCTTGACTAACACTCTCTCCCCCTTTATGACTTCTCTTTCTATGTGATCTCTCACATCATCTTTTTGAAATCTCACTTGACTGTCCAAGTAATTGACTCTATCCTTAAAGAAAGGTTTTAACCTTTGGAGTTTGTCAGTTATAATCTTCTGTGAGTCTTGGATGGCAGTCTTAAGAGCAGTGATTTCTTCTAGGAATACTTTGTCAAATTCAGCTTTAACAGTAGCAGAAGAGGTAGAAGGTCCAGCAGCTAAGTTCTTCATTTCTATGACAATAGCATTGTGAGATGCTGTCAAATTGTCATTCATTCTGATTTGGTTTCTCAAGTACATATCCTTGCTTCACAGCTATGTCATCCACCTGTGCTTTTATCTTCTCCTGTGTGTAGCCAAGAACACCACTGCATTTCCACCCTTGTGAAAACATTCAGTCATCTCTTTCTTGTTAAGATTCATCTCAAATCTTATGGATTTAATATCCTGGGCCAGATCAAATTGCAATGATTTCTGCCCTTCATCCACATACTTCTCTATTGCCTTTCTGTGCTCATCCAACTTGATCTGCATAGCAACCATCAATGCACTATAATCAATTGATGGTGCTGGCTGAACTATAGGCTGTGGAGCAACTATTTGCAAAGCCTTTTTGTAACTCTGACTTCTTCTTCTGAAGACCTGAAACTTCTTCTTCTTTGCCCTAGCAATCTCCTCATCTTCAGAGGCATAGGTGCTGGCTATATCCACCCTATCCTTAGGGCTTGGAGGCCTCTCAGTTTGCACATCTTGTGCCTTCTCAATTTCTTGCCTCACAGGCTCTTCCAGACTTTGCATGTGCTCCCCCTCAACTGGAGCATTTTCTCCTTCAGCAACAGTAGTGTCTTTTCCAAAGTCTTCTTGATCTAGATTTAGGAAAAGATCTTCCATGGTATACACTTGTGGAGAATTGGCAGGAGAAATTCTGGTCTCTTCAACCACTAGATCAGGAACTATTTGAGCTGCAACAGATGTGTCTTCCAAGACAGCATCTGGGACTTGATTATCCAGCTGAGTTTGCTGATGAACATCAGACAAATCAGTATCCTCTATAGGAAAATCCAAAGTATTTAGTTCAGTGATTACCTCTAGTATTGTGTTGGTTGCTTGTTCACTTTCCAGTGTAGTGGTTCATCTACAACTGGAAGCTCTCCCTGGCTTTGATCCTTATGTATGGGGCTAGCTTGAGGTAGCTCCCCCTGGATCTCAGCATCATCTTGAGGAGCAGGAGATTTTACAGCAGGCTCTTCCTCATTCTCATCTGGAGTGAAGACAACTTGTTCTTCACTGTCTGAGCTGCTAGTGGACTCTTGAGCCACTGGAGCAGTTTTCCTCTTCTTCTTTGGAGGTGATACCTTCTCAGAAACTATCTTCTCAGGGGTTGGCATCTCTTTTGACAACACCCTGTCCCATCTGAAGAATATTCTCAGATCCATTCTCCTCATATGATTGATTTTACTTCCAGCAGCTTGTTGCATAACCTCTGGTATGGTACCAGCTAGGTATAGACTTAAAATCCTTCCTAAGTTGGGCTTCTTTAGGCTTTCTTTAATCTTCTCAAAAACTACCATAGACCAGTCAGTGTGCAGAGAGAAAATTATCCTTGTCATAATACTAAACATATAGGCAGACACTCCGTCATGCCCTCCTGTCTTGCTGAGAATTACTTTGCCAACAATCTCTGAAAGGAATTTCCCTTGATTGTTCATGCCCTTCCTAAGAAACACTGATCCAAGCTTCATCTTAGGATCCAGTCCACACCAGGTTAGAGCTTCCCTGGTCTTTGAAGCAGTAACCTCATCTTCCTCTTTAGTTCTTGGCAACTGAAGTACCTTTCTCAGACTCTTAGGGGATACCTTAACCTTTGCTCCATGAACTCTGGATTTGATTTTGTATCCAGATTCGTCCACTTCAGCTTCATTGAGGAATTCTAGTACCTCTTTCTTCCAGATTTTAGTAGGTTCAGAAACAAGATATTCTAACCCTGAATCGGCTACTAGGGTTACGACAGTCTGGATTTCTTGATCAGCATCATCGAAAGCATTGCGCACCAGCTCGTATCCTTCGTTGACGTTCTCCTCTAGCTTAGGCGCCATTGGGGTTTGTAGAATTTGTCTTGAGAGAAGAGAGGTGTCGACACAGCAGTTTTGGTCTCGAAACTTTGAAAGCGTGTCGACAAACAAAGACAAAACCCTATTTATACCTTTCTAATTTTGAAGATGAACAGGCGGGATAGCTAACTTAAATTGTGTCGACACTGGTAATAAGTGTCGACACTGACTTATAATGTCTCGACACATATGTGTCGACACAAGTTTAGTCAACAGATAATATGTGTCGACACTTGTTTATGTGTCGACACCACTCAACTCGACTAATAGTCGAGACTTTACTTAGAGAATTCTGAGTAAAACTTAAGTGTCGACACCACATTGGATGTGTCGACACCTACTTGACATGTGTCGACACTAATAGTCTGAAGTGTCGACACCAACTTCCTAGATGTGTCGACACCTTTTTCCTGAAGTGTCGACACCTACTTTCTGTGTCGACATAGAAATCTCTATGTGTCGACACCTTTTTACTTAGCCAATTTCAATACAGTAAAATTACTCTAAGTTTCATCATTCCTAGTTCAATTTTAAATCTATTGAACTTAGCTTCTTCTAGGTGCTTAGTATACATATCAGCTAATTGATTATCTGTTTTCACATATTCCAATAAAATATCTTCTCTTTCTACATACTCCCTAAGAAAATGATATTTAATTTCAATATGTTTTGTTCTACTATGGGATACAAGATTATTAGCTATTGAAATAGCACTAGTAGAATCACAAAAGAGTGGAGTTCTACTTACCTGAATTCCATAGTCCTCAAGCTGATGTTGTATCCACAGAAGTTGAGCACAGCAACTTCCTGCAGCCACATACTCTGACTCTGCAGTGGAGATAGCCACACTTGTTTGCTTTTTGCTACTCCATGAAATTAGTCTCCCACCTAGTAATTGACAGGTTCCAGTAGTGCTTTTTCTATCTTCTTTGCATCCTGCAAAGTCTGCATCTGAATAACCTGTTAGTTCAAAATCCCCATTCCTAGGGTACCAGAGGCCTAGATAGGGAGTGCCCTTTAGATATCTCAATATTCTTTTGACTGTTGTCAAATGAGACTCTTTAGGGCAGGCTTGATACCTTGCACAGATACATGTAACATACATGATATCTGGTCTACTTACAGTCAAGTATAATAGGGAGCCAACTATCCCTCTATACAAGGTTTCATCTACAGGTTTCCCTGCATCATCCTTGCCAAGAGACATACTTGACCCCATAGGAGTCTTCATGGTGCTGGATGAATCCATACCATACTTCCTTATGAGTTCTAGGGTGAACTTGGACTGACATATGGATAAACCACTCTCAGTCTGTTTAACTTGGAGACCCAAGAAAAACTTCAGCTCTCCCATACTACTCATCTCAAATTGACCTTGCATAAGTTTTGCAAATTTTTTGCAAAGGCTGCTTTCAGTAGACCCAAATATAATGTCATCTACATATATTTGGACTAGTATAACTTTGCCTCTAGATTCCCTAAGGAATAGAGTCTTATCTATTTTCCCCCTTGAGAACTTGTTCTCAATGAGGAAACTAGATAGGGTTTCATACCAAGCCCTAGGGGCTTGCTTAAACCATATAAAGCTTTCCTAAGTCTATAGACATGATTAGGTAAAGTTGAATCAACAAAACCTGATGGCTGTTCTACATAGACTTCTTCTTTAAGATTACCATTCAGAAATGCTGACTTGACATCCATTTGGTAAACTTTGAATCCTTGAAAGGTTGCATAGGCAAGAAACATCCTTATGGCTTCTAGTCTGGCTACTGGAGCAAAGGTTTGATCAAAGTCAATACCTTCTTCTTGCATATATCCTTTAGCAACCAGTCTTGCTTTATACTTAATGATGACTCCTTGTTCATCCATCTTATTCCTGTAGATCCACTTGGTTCCTATTATATTGTGGTCTTTAGGTTTTGAAACAAGTTCCCAGACCTTGCACCTCTTGAACTGATTAAGCTCTTCTTGCATTGCTTCAGTCCATTGTGGATCTAGTATGGCTTCTTCAAACTTCTTTGGTTCAACTTGAGATAGAAAACTGGAGTAGATTGCTGCATTCTGATTTCTGCTCCTTATTTGTACCCCTTGTCTCGGATCACCAATGATCTGTTCTACTGGATGATCTCTAAGATGCCTATTGGCTGGAGGCATCCTGACTTCTGGTTGAACCTCTTCAGCATCTCCATTATGCTGTACTCCTTGAACTTCATCAGCAATTGGTACATGTAGTTCTCCCCCTGGACAACAGCCACTGTCTTCTACTTGCTGTCTTGCAGTAGGTACTTCTTCTATAGTAAGCTTGTCCATCTTCTCTGTTAAACCTGTGGGGCTGCATACACTACTAGACAACTCATTGTTAATAAGTTTAGTCTCATCAAATACTACATGTACAGATTCTTCTACAACTTGTGTAGACAAGTTGTAGACTCTATAAGCCTTACTATTATTGCTGTACCCAACAAAAATTCCCTCTTGGGATTTGGCAGCAAACTTAGTCAAGTAAGACTTTCCATTGTTAAGTATGAAGCATTTGCAACCAAAGATCATGAAGTAGGATAGGTTTGGTTTCCTGCCTTTCACAACCTCATAGGGGGTCTTGTTGAGGCTTTTAGTGATGGTAGCCCTATTTATAACATGGCATGCAGTATTAACTGCTTCACCCCAGAAATACTCTGGCAGTGATGTATCACTTAATAGGATCCTACCAGCCTCTATCAAGGTCATATTCTTCCTCTCAGCAATGCCATTTTGCTGAGGTGTTCTAGGTGAAGAAAACTCTTGAAATATCCCAAATTCTTCACATAGTTTTGTCATGCTATCAGACTGAAATTCAGTACCATGGTCACTCCTAATCTTGACCACTGTACTGTTTAGTTCATTCTGAATTTGCTTGACAAAGCTATGGAAGACACTAGGTGTTTCAGATTTCTGTCTTAAGAAGAACACCCAGGAAAACCTTGAGTAGTCATCTACAACTACAAAGGTATAGACCTTCCTTCCTAGGTTGTGAACTGGCATTGGACCAAAGAGATCCATATGCAAGAGGTATAAACACCTCACAACATCTTTGTTTTCTATGCTTCTAAAGGTAGATCTAGTCTGCTTGCCCTTTTGACAAGCTGAGCAAATACCATCTTTAACACACTTAACTTGAGGACCATTGCTCACTAACTCTTTGCTAAAGAGTTTGCCAATAGTCTTGTAGTTAAGATGGGCTAGCCTCTTGTGCCATTTGACACAATGAGAGACTGTCTCATCAGCTATAAGACACACTGGAGAACCACTGTTCTCAACCATAATGTCTAAGCAATAGACATTCTTTTTCCTATAAACAGTCAAAATGATCTCTTGATCAGTTGACCTCTTGATATGACAACCATTCTTTACAAATGAGATGTCATACCCTACATCACTTAATTGACTTATACTTATTAGGTTGTGTTTCAACCCTTTAACATAAGCCACTTGAGTAATGGTAACCAAGTTGCTAGAAATGTTACCAAATCTTTTGATGATTCCTTTTTCAGAACCACCAAAGGTGACATTTGGACCATCTTTGATTGGGATGTAGTCCTTTAGTAGTCCCCTAGTTCCAGTCATATGTCTGGAACATCCACTGTCCAAGTACCATATTGGGGCATGGCAACTTGGACTCACCTGCAAAACAGATTAATGAACCTTAGAACCCAAAGAATTCTTGGGTCCTTGGTACTTGTTAGTTTGCAACCTGACAAAGCTACCTACTGCTTTTCCAATAGGCAGTTTGCTACTCACTTTGGCACTTGCATTGTGCCAACAATCCATTGCAAAATGGCCAACCTTGCCACAACACCAACACTCAAACTTATTGTACCTTTGCTTAGGTACAGTCTTTGTTGTCTTATCTACAGCTGACTTGTTGAGTGCTGGGGCTTTGCCCTTGGACTTGAACTTGGACTGCTCAGTCCTTGCAGGTTTAATAAAACCCAGTCCAGCCTTGCCTTTGTGATGAACAAATTCATCAATTAAAGGTAGCACTGACTTAGGTTTAGAAAACCTAGCAATAAGCTCTCTCTCCTTCTGAAGATTAATCTCCAGACTCTTGATTTGATCATTTTTAAATGATATAGTTCCCGTATGAATCACTGTTATGTGCTTCATTCTGGCTATCTCATTAAGCTTTTGATCAAATAACTTCTCAAATTCTGTTGCAGCAGCTTTGAGATCAGCAATTTCCTTTGCCTGACTTTTGGCTAGGGACTTGCTCTTCTTATAAGCTTGCAACAGTACTTTATATTCATCTATCAGCTGATGAATATCTTCCTCAGACTCAGATACACTCTCATCACTAGATGATGATGAATCTGATTCTGTACTGGCACAAGAAACTGAACTTAAAGTTGAACTTTGTACCTTACTGGGTCCTGGCTGCTCCAGGATTTTGTCATTTTCAGTCAATGTCATCAGTCCTTGGCACTGACAGTCTTCTTGCTCATATATAGAATCCATAATCTGCATGAATTCTTCTTCTTCTTCTTCAGCAAACAGCCCTATGTATGCCTCAGCATCTGACTCAGTTTCTGAAGAAAAAATATCTGGCAGAGTCTTCTCCTTTTTGGCAACAAAAGACTTCTCTTTCTTGCCTTTGAAATGAGTCTTCTTCCTGTCACTAGACTCCTTTCTCTTTTCTGGACAATCTGCAACAACATGGCCATGTCTATTGCAGCAATAACACACTATTTTTGAAACAGTTGTCTTGCTAGATTTAGTCCTCTTCCCGTCCTTCTTTGAAGCCTTTTTATTCTGATATAAGTCTTCTTTTCCCTGTGAAGTAGAAGGCCTTGACCTCCACTATTTCTTCTTCAAGAACTTCTGAAAATGTCTAGTGAAGGCAGCAAAGTCTTCATCACTTTCACTGCTTTCAGACTTTGTGCTGATAGACTCATCTGACTCTGATTCAGCAACCTTTGGAGGTGGAGTTGGTGACTTACCTCTGTACTTTCTGGGGGCTTCTGTCTTGAAAGCTACTGTTCTTTCCTTATGTTCATTTCTTGTTGATTTCTCCTCCTCTATCCTCACTGTCAACTGCATTTCATATGACAGCAATTTGCCAAACAGTGTAGGTGGAGGAATTTCTCCCAACTTAGCCATTTCTCTAATGACACAGATCTTGGTGTCCCAATCTTTAGTTAGGGACCTTAGGAACTTGTCATTTAGTTCATAATTACTGAACTCTCTTCTATAAGACATGAGTTCATTCACTATCATATAGAACTTTTTATAGCACTCAGTTATGCTATCACCCTTTCCTTGTCTAAAACTTTCATACTCTTGATTTAGCAAGGATTTTCTATCTTGCCTTACTTCTTCAGAACCCTCCATATACACAATAAGAGTATCACATATCTCTTTGGCTGTCTTACAGTGTATTAGATTCTGAAAAGTTGCATCATCTATGGCACTCACTATAATATTTTGAGCCATTTTGTCCATGGTGGCTAGGACAATCTCATCCTTTGTCATTTCATAGAAATCCTTTGGTGTTCTCTGATTTGCATCTAGAACTGATATCTTCATGGGCACATATGGCCACTCTTTGACTGTGATATAAATCCTAGGGTCTGAGGCTTCCATAAACAGCCTTACCCTTTCCTTGCAGATCCCAAATATCTCTTTCCTACATATAGGTAATTTCATGGATCCCAATTCCTTGTGATTATCTGTGGAACTCATGGTTCTTGATTTTCTTGAATCTATAATTTGACTTAGACTGAATCTGCCAATCAGGATCTCCTCAGACTGTTAGCCCTTTTTGAGGAACCTCCCTCTGATACCACTTGAAAGATATAGTACCTAAACACCTAGAGGGGGGGGGGGGTGAATAGGTGACCAAATTCTTTTTAAACTTTAATGGCAGCAATCAGTTTTTAACACAGAATCTAATCTGCTTTTGCACAGCAATCACACATCATTCACAGCAAATCACAGCACACAGAAGACACACAGTTTTATAGTGGTTCCCCAAGCTTTGGGTACATCCACTTTCCCCCTTCGCCTATCTAGCAGTGTACTAGATTCGGCCAATCTTCTCCACTATCTCAGAACCCAAACTGGTTCCTACACCTCAGACCCAAGGCCCTACAACTCAGCTTTTCCACAAAGCCTACACTCAGCCACAAAGGCCTACACTCAGCCACCAAGGCCTACACTTAGCCACCAAGGCCTACACTCAGCCACCAAGGCCTACACTCGGAGATTTAACTCTCCTACCCTCAGCCTTTATAATTGCAGGCTTACAATCTCAGATCCCTAAGGATCCTACAAGTTATAATGAATACAAAAAGTATAAACTCAACAACTCAGATGAAAGAGAGATAAGTTTTGAGATTCTTGATGAGTTCTTGGAAGAACTCAGCTGGACTCAATCTGACTTAGCTTTCTTCAAAGCTTCTTGAAAGTAGAACTCAATAAGATTGACTCCTTCTGCAGTTGATCCTTGATCTCTGCTTCTTAAGATTCAGAGTAGATCTGAACCCTTCTTCTCAGTCTGGTTCCAACAACTGATTTCTTGGATGGAGCTCTCTCTCTCCAACTTCTTAGATCTTCACTTGAAATCTAGATCTTCTTTAGACAATAACTTGTTCTGAACTTTGACAACTTCAACGACAGTTTCTTTAGACTGTATAAGCCTATTTATAGGCCTTCTTCATGGTAACCGGCTGGTCCGGTCCATAACTGAATTCTAACAACTCTGACAGGTGCTGTAGACCGGCTGGAATGGCAGCTGTCAAGTCATCCAGTCAGTTCTTGAAAAATCTCTAACTGTCTGAAAGTGTCGAGACTTTCTGTCTTTAAGTGTCGACACTTATAGACCAAGTGTCGACACAAGATGTCTAAGTGTCGACACTAGCCTACAAGGTGTCGACACAACTCCTTGTGTTGTTGATTCTTTATCTCGACACCATTTCTTCTTCATGTGTCGACACTGATAATGTGTGTAAACACAAGTACTTATACTTCAGTATTTTGTTGAATTCTTCTAAGTGTCGACACATCTCCTTTGTGTCGACACATCTTCATGTGTTGAATCTGTTATGTGTCGACACTACTTCTTGGTGTCGACATATGTCTTCAGTGTTGATACTTGTTGAGTGTCGACACAGCTCCTTGTGTCGACACATTCTTCTTCTGTCGAGACTTCTGCTGAGTGTCGACACATTCCCTTAGTGTCGATACTTGTACTTACAATTTTTTGTTGATCTTGCTATTCTTTGCTAAGTGTCGACACAGCTCCATGTGTCGACACTTTCTTCAAGTGTTGACTCTTCTGTTGAGTGTCGACATATTGTTCTGAGTGTCGACACTTTCTTGAAGTGTTGACTCTTCTGTTGAGTGTCGACACATTGTTCTAGGTGTCGACACTTACACTTAGTCTCTGCTAACTTTTGATGAGTGTCGACACAGCTCCAAGTGTCGACACTTACTGGTGTAGACACAGTTCTTCTAGGTGTCGACACTGCTGCTAAGTGTCGACACAGCTTTACTGCAGTTTTCTTCACTGAGTGTTGACACAGCTCCTTGTGTCGACACTTTATGTCTGGTGTCGACTCTGCATCCCAGGTGTCGACACAATGACTCCAAGTGTCGACACTGCTTGTCTGGGTGTCGACACAAGTCTTCTTAAGTGTCGACACTTTCCCTCTGGGTGTCGACATATGGACTTAGAAACTTTTTGCTTCAGTACTGCAAATACTTAACTTGCACAAGTAACTCAAAATACATCAAATACATTTTGGTGTATATCATTGAGTAGAGTGAGGCTTCTTCAAATCAGGTACATTTAAGCCAATGTACCCAACACAATTTGGAGTAAGTAGAGCCAAAAATAATATCGTCTACATAAATCTATACTAGTAGGGTATGGGACTTATGGGTTCTAATGAAAAGAGTTTGATCTACTCTACCCCTTATAAAACCATTTTCCAAGAGAAAGCATGCTAGGGTATCATACCATGCTCTAGGAGCTTGCTTGAGACCATATAATGCTTTATTCAATCGAAAAACATAATCAGGAAATGTTGGAGAGATAAAACCTGGAGGTTGTCTGACATATACTTCCTCTTTGATGTCTCCATTTAGAAAAGCACTTTTGACATCCATCTGATATACCTTGAAGCCCTTATGTGCTGCATAAGCTAGAAATATTCTGATGGCTTCTAATCTTGCAACTGGTGCAAAAGTCTGATCGTAGTCTATTCCTTCTTCTTGAGAGTATCCCTGAGCAACTAGCCTTGCCTTGTTTCTTACAATTACTCCATGATCATCCAGTTTGTTTCTGAATACCCACTTTGTTCCAACAATGGAATGATCCTTAGTCTTTGGCACTAGTTCCCATACTTTGTTTCTCTCAAATTGATGCAACTCCTCTAGCATTGCAATGATCCATTGTGGATCTTGCTCTGCATCTTGAATGGACTGAGGTTTAATTTGAGATAGGAAGCAGGTGTGCAACAGGTTTTGGTTGACCTGATTTCTGGTTTGCACACCAGCTGAGATTTCTCCAATTATTTGGGAAATTGGATGGTCTTTTGATGTTACTAAATCAACAGGGGGTGTTGATTGTTCACCAACCTGTGTTGTTGTTTCCTCTTGTGGTACAACAACTGGCTCTTCAAGTTGTTCTTCAATATGTTGAGCATTTCCTTCATCTTCACTGCTTTCATCCTCTTGAGTAACCTGTAACTTGTTCATGTCTTCAACTAGAGAAAGTTCCTGCAAGGGTTCTATGGTAGAAGAAATCTTCTCCTTGAAAGACATGTTAGATTCATCAAAAGATATATGAACAGATTCCTCAATTTTTAAAGATGATTTATTATAAACCCTATAAGTCTTGATGATCATGGAGTATCCCAGAAACACTCCTTCATCAGCTTTAGCTTGAAATTTTGCTAAATATTTCTTGTCATTATTATGAATGTAGCAAATACAACCGAAGACTCTAAAATAGTCAACTTTAGGTTTCTTCCCTTTGAGTAATTCATAGGGAGTCTTTCCCTTTAGCTTATGTATCAGACTTCTATTCAGCACATAGTTGGAGGTGTTCACTGCCTCTGCCCAAAAGGATAGAGGTAGATGAGCATCTGACAACAATGTAGTGGCAGATTCAATAAGGGTTCTATTTTTCCTTTCAGCTACCCCATTTTGTTGAGGAGTTCTAGGAGCTGAGAAAGTATGCCTAATCCCTTCACTCTGACAGAACTCTTGCATAAGAAGAGAATCAAACTCTGTCCCATGATCACTTCTGATCAGGGCAATGTGAGTATTGAACTCAATCTGTATACATTTGAGAAACTCTGTCAGACACTTAAAGTTATCAGACTTCTTCCTTAGAAAGAACACCTAAGTGAATCTAGAGAAGTCATCTACAACTACTAAAGTGTAGGATTTCCCTCCTAGGCTTTGTACTGTGATGGGTCCAAAAAGATCCATGTGTAACAGATACAATATCCTAGGTGAATCACTCTAATTAAGTGACTTAAAGCTGTTTTAAGTTTGCTTGCCTAATTGACAAGCCCTGCAGAGTCCTTCCTTCTTGTAGTGGCCAGAAGTTAGTCCTCTAACAAGGTTGTCCTTGGATAGCCTAGCAATAGTTCTAAGGTTTAGATGTCCTAGTCTCTTATGCCATAAAATATTTGGTCTACAGACAGAATTGAACAAGCAGATATCTACATTAGTTGAAAGAAAATCTACAAGGTAGATGTTACCTTTCCTTTTACATGTCAACACAGTTGTGTTGTCCTCTGACTTGATTTTGCATAAGGCTTTGTTGAAGGTCACCTGGTAGCCTTCATCACACAGCTGACTGATGCTAATTAGGTTGTGCTTCAGTCCTTCCACATAAGCTACCTTCTTGAAAGTTACTGATCCAATCTGGACTGCACCATATCCTTTAGTCTGTCCAAAGTTTGAATCACCAAAGATAACTTTGGGTCCAAGCTTGGCTCTAAAGGAAGTGAGGTTGTCCTTGTTCCATGTCATGTGCTTAGAGCACCCACTATCCAAATACCATTGCTGGTTAGATGTTGGATAGGTCTTCACCTGCACATAAGACAATTCATTTGTTTTTGACCCAGTTTACCTTGGGCCTAGGTTGATAACCTTTAAATTCTGAAATGAAAGACATCCCAGGTTGACTCTTATATCCTTCAGGATGATATCTCCTTGGAGGTATAATCCATTCAGTATAAGGGTTAAAGATTTGGGATGAAGGACCCTTAGGATTCAATTTTGATTTGCCTTTGAAAAATTTTCCAGAGCTCTGACCTCTATTCGACGATCTTGGAGCTGCGTTCGACGATCTTGGGTCAGATCGTCGAGCTCCGTTCGACGGTCGACTATGGCTGAGGTTAGGTATTTGAGATCGTCGACCTGCGTTCGACGACTTTGGCTGAGATCGTCGATCTGCATTCGACGATTTTGCCTGGGATCGTCGAGCTGCGTTCGACGATCGTCAATCTTCATTCGGCGATCGTCGATCTTCGTTCGACGATTTCTGCTGGGACTTAGTTTTCTTAGGCAGATCAGAATTTTTCCTAGCAACCTCTACAACTCCCTTTTCTTTGTCAGAAATGAATTTGATTGGAGTTGTTAGAACTATAGGTTGGCTGGATGAAGCACCCAAGCCCAGTGTACTGTTAAATCTGGAGTTCACTGTGCTTGTGATGTCCATCAGCTTGATGCTTCTCCCATTAAGGGATTCTTCAAGCTTTTTGGCCTCAGAGAGCTCACTTTTCAGTGTAGCTATCTGTTCCCTACAGCACACCAACTCCTGAGAGAGTTTGAAGTTTTCTGACTTTAAAGTATTGTGTTCAGATAATTGATTTCTGAGAGAGATAATTTCTTTCTCAGACTTTAGCAGATCTAAACACAGTGTTTTAAATTCAGATTTAAAGTCCTCTGAACTAAAATCAAAAGAACCAATTACCTGATCTTCTTCAGGTTGAGTCTCTGAATCTGACTTTGACTCTTCTTCTTCTGAATTATGCTGTGAGGCATTGATTGCAATCATGTAGAACTCTTTCTCTTCTGCATCATCTTCATCATCACCAGAGCTGGATGATGCTTCTGACTCTTCTTCAGTCTCACTCCAGGATTCAGCAACAAACCTTTTTCTTGTATGTTTGTTTTTGCTTGATGAGGGTTTGTCATTTCTAGTCCTCTTGGAGTCTTTCTCCTTTCTTCTTTCTTTCCTGTCCCTTCTGTCCTTGTTCTTGTTCTCTAGACAGTCAGGAACTATGTGCCCTGGTTTCCTGCAACCAAAGCAGATAATGTCTTTATTATTATTATTGATGGACTTGTCATACCTTGGCTTATCCTGCTCCTTGTATGATCTCCTTCTAAAGTCCTTTCTGGCCATCTTGTAGAATCTTTTGGCCAACAAACTGAGTAGTTCATCATTGCCTGTGGCTTTGTCTTCAGGTAGATCTTCAGTTGCCTTGAAGGCTATGGTCTTCTCTTTTCTCGTGGCTGGTGAGGCAGCCTTCTATTCTTCCTCTCTATTTTTGATGAGTAGCTCATAAGATTTGAGCTTACCCAATAGAGCTTCAGTGGTGATCTCATTCAGACTTCTGGCATTCTTAATTGGCCAGATTCTTGAATCCCAAGTGCTAGGGAAGCACATTAGGAACTTGTCATTGAGTTCAGTTAGAGAGATCTCTTTGTCCAATGTCCTGAGTTCACTGACAATTAGACTTAGCCTGTTGTACATGTCTCCCACTGTCTCAGTTTCTCCCTTTTTGAAATTCTCATATTGAGAGATGAGATGGGATCTCCTATTCTTTCTCTCATCAGCTGAGCCTGAGACTATTTTTGAGAGTTTGTCCCAAATTTCCTTTACTGAATTACATTCAGCCACCTTTTGAAATATGTCATCATACATTATCTGGGCCAAGATGTTCATAGCCTTGGCATCAGCTACCTTCCATCTCTTGATATCAGCATCTGTTCCTGATGGGGGTGGAACAGCATTTGTACTTGTGTTCTCTGGGGGTCTTGGACACACTGTCAAAACAGAGTTAAAAATATCTTCGTAAATAGAATTCATGTACAGTCTGATCCTTGCTTTCCAAAGTACAAACTTGGATAGATTGCACACTGGAGGTCTGGTGCTAGCATAATATTTGTTTTGGGCCATGATTTGTGAAAAAAAAGTCTAATAATAAAATACAAAAGAAAGCAGATCTAACTTGGGATCTTTGGGTTCAGGTGTTAGCCTGTACAACCAATCAGGTATGGTATGTTTAACCAACCTCGCTTTGATACCAATTGAAAGTGCAGCTAGATCTGATATACTCTAGAGGGGGGTGAATAGAGTATATGGTGCTTTGAAACTTTTTACAACAATTGTTGTAATAAGAGTGAGCAGGGAAGCAGTTAAAAACTAATCACAGAACTAAGTTTAATAAAAAGCTAATCACAGAAAAATCAAGGCCAGAAACAAAAATAAAGACAAGCAAAACCAGAAGACACAAGGAAATATAGTGGTTCCCCTAAACTTGGGTACATCCACTCTTCTACCACCCTAGGTAGGAATCCACTGCAGGATGAGTTGATCAGGTGTCCTGGGCACCAATGAACTTTTGATAAGGTGCTCAAAAACCACAGCAGATTTTTTGATCAGGTGTCTTGCCACCAATGAGCTTTTGACAAGGTGCTCAAAAACCAAGCTCAAACTTTTGGAGGGAGTTTGAGAAACTCTTTACAGAGAGGGGGTGAGAGAGTGATGGAAGTCTTCTCTTTCTCAAAACAACTGAGAAGACTATGTGGATTGTTGATGTCAAAGCTCCCCCTGAATCCTTGAGATCTTCAGGAAGAAACGCTTTGCTGAGGGTGATAGGCCTTCAAAGATTGAACTCCAGCAATAGATGATTTCAGCAATAGCTGAAATGTTGAATGTCTGGAGTCTTGAAATATGTTGGCCTTGAACACTTTGAAACTAAAGAGATCTGAAGATTTCTTAAAAAAAAATTGATCTCCTTGAATGAGTGCTCTTGTGAATTCTTTGAGACAGAATATTTTTGAATGTATCTCTGTTAATTGTGTGTCTCTCTCTGTATTCTCTTAGAGACTAAAAGAAATTCTATCTTTTATTCTCTGGTACTGAATAGAATAACATTCTCTGTCAAGTATAGCCGTTAGCCTGCATTAATTGCATCCTTAATTGCAAAATCTCTTCTGGAGCAAAGTCCACAGAAATATTCCTTGAAAAATCCCTTGAAACTTGGTCCAGAAATGAATGAAAATGGCTAGGAAATCTCTGAATTAATTGCAGAATAACTCCTTAACTGATTTGAAATTGAATCTAGAAACATCCTTGAAGTTATCAGAAATCGTCGAACTGAGCTCTGCTATCGTCGAGCTGAGCTCAGCGATCTGGAAATATACAGCAGCAAAATATCGTCGATCTGAGCTCAAAGATCGTCGAACTGAGCTCAGAGATAAAGATCCAAAGCAGAGTCAAAATCGTCGACCTGATCTCACCGATCGTCGAACTGAGTTCGACGATATAATGAAGTTGAGCTCAGCGATCGTCGAATGGAGTTCGACGATCTGTCAAAGTTGAGCTAGACGATCGTCGATCGGAGTTCGACGAATCGTCGTGCTGAGCTCGACGATATGACTTAGTCTCCAAACAGAAAAACTTCTGGTCTTCAGGGCAGCTTCCAAACCTAGACTTCTAACCCTTGGACTCAATTCTAATTGACCTATTAAGCTATACATGAGGTCAAGCATTGTTTCCTAGAGACATAGTGATCCTGACCCAAATTAGTAATAGGGTGTTCCAACAGAGCACAACGATAAACTTGTATTCAACTATCTAAACTTGTATTAAACTCATCAATATAAGGAACAAAATGGCAGGTCACAACCTGGTTTATTCAATAACATTCGTCATTGATGCATTTCATCAAATAGGTTCTAGGTATTCCAATAATGAACTGAGAAATGGAAAACTGTATTTTTAAAAGGAAGTAAACACTGAACGAAATCTAAATTGGGATGTTAAAATGAAATAAAAAACGAATCAAAGAAGAAATCAAAATTTGGGATTTAAAAATGAAATCTAAAACCAAATGAAGAACTAAAATTAAAAAAATGAAAACTGATACTATAAAGTAAAACAAAAGTTGGGAACTTTTCATAGAGCTAATTTCAGAACATGTTACCAAAATCAAAAATAAAATATGTTTGGAAAGTTTAGTAGTTGTTTTTTTTGATCATTTTTACTTAAACCTGGAATCTAAATCCAACATTTGTACTCAAAATACGTTAACCACAATCTCATTCTTGAAGTTCTCCCTATAGTTGAAGAAGTTAACCTGAAACCTAACCAAAATAGCGATGTATCATACACATTAATATCAAAAGGTACAACCCCGTGAAACGTATAAAAAATCTTGATATATTGAGATACAATAAGTAGAAGAACAGAGCAAGAAAAGAAAAGGAACAAAGGGGTTGTAACATTATTGTAGGAAGAAGGGAAACGTACTTTGAGTCGCATTTCCTTGTAGCCTGATGAGGACCATCCAGATATTTTGGATGCATCGATCCCTTGCGAGGTTTATATGAGAGTGGAGAAGAGGTCGTGGAAGGTGCGGCCAAGGATATAATGCTGCTCATGATCCGAAGAGCTGCGGGGAGGCGAGAAGAGTGACAGGGCGGTGTGTGGTGGATGTCAAAGATTGCAGTGAGAGTTGAGGAGGAGGAGATGAAAAAGCACAGGGTTTTTTAGGGATGGGAGCGGCATTATAGATGTTGAAAATATGCCCGAGCTTTTCACCGTCTCATCGCATGATTGAGCACGACAATGAATTTTTTAGGTTGACACGGGACCGAGAGAGAACTTTATAAAAGTTTTCTCATGTTTTTTTCGTGGATAGACATGATTGATTTTCACTTCTAATCGTGTGGATGATATTGAAAGTTTAGCCGCCTTCGCACGAGATTCACTCAACGATTAAAATATCTTGAGATTAGTTGTCTAATTCACAGATTTATTTGTCTTTCTGCAAAACATGTTCTGAATAAAATTTCTTGAGATTATTTATCTAAAAGTAAATATGATGTCATGTATGCACTTCATGCTCAGTTAGTAAATGACATGATTGTAAGGAAAATATTTTAAACTTTTTGATAACAGTTTTGTTTACAAAAATCCTATGTTTTGATGACATCGTCACCAAAACTGAACATTTATATTGACGTTTTTTCATGAAAACGTGGATAATACTATTTTTTCTAGTAGCGACATTTTTTTATAAAAAGCTTCGCTACATAGAAATTAAACGGTGATGCTTTTCAAAACGTCGCAAAAAACGTCACTGTAAAGTGCATATCTTGTAGTGCGATCACCCTTGGGTAAAGATAGTTGCGCACTAAATCTCTAGAGACGAGGAGTGGAATTCTACCGGATTGGGTTCCCCACCCAATAGTGGGGGTTCATAGCATAAAATAGGCATTAAGAGGAATCCTTCTTCGAACGAGAGCTTAGTCGAATAGTCTTAATATTTAGTTGAGCGATATTCCTTGAGAAAATTGAGGTCATATTTGTGGAACCTCCACGACCAAGTTGCCTTTAATTAAAATGAAATTTAGATTCTCTAGTTATTAAAAGTTATTTTAGTCCTAATTCAATTCGATACCGAGCGTTATTACTTCATCGAATTTTCTTAGTCTCTTTACAACTTTTATATAGCTGCCCTAGTTAATTAAAATCTGACACCTTATTTTCTGTAAAATAATAGTAGCTCCTAGAGGAGTAGAAATAGCCAACATGCCCCGAGAAATATACGACCTCGATATTCCCTATGAATATCATGTACTACTCGCGATAGGTGCTCTTGACTCCTTTCATTAAAACTCGTTTTTAATTAAAATCATTCGTGAAATTCGACCCCAGAGTACTAATTAAATAAAAGTCAAAGTTCATGCCATCACTCACCTAAATCCATGATGATATGCTCCTGCTACCCTTGGAGATCTTGTTCAGACTATTAAGCCCTTTTGAATAACCTCCCTCTGATACTGCTTAAAAGTCTTTACTAAGGGTAGTTGAACACCTAGAGGGGGGTGAATATGTTTGTTTTTAATCTTTTAAGTCTTTTTTGTATTGATATTGATGTGTGATTATGTTAGATGTTAGCTTTCAAGAATAACCAACAACACCAAAGATTTATAGTCGTTCTCCTATCTATGGTGCATCCACTATCCCCTTCACCTATCTAGCAGTGTGTAAGATTCGGTTAACTCCTCCTTTATACTCGGCTTCTTGATCTTACACCTCAAATCCCTCGGGATCTTACAACTCAGAGTTATACAACTCCTACCAGTCAGTCTGATTTCAACCCTACCTTAGAGACTAACCTCAGTATCCTAACTCAGGCTCAACAGCACTATAACACAGAGTTAAGCAACTCCTATAACTCAGAGATCCACCTGATCTCCTACCTCATATCCACTCCAGGAACATACCTCAGATAGATTCATTATCCAACACCTCAGCCTTTGTATATCAGTCTTACAACTCAGATCTCACAGAGATCCTACAGGTTTGAGTCTGCGTTTAATGAATTTGACTCCAGAGATAAGTCTTTGAGTCTTCTTCCTGGACTGTATAGAAAGCAGGCCTTCTTTACAGCAACTAGAAAATATGTCTTCAGAGTTGTATTAGCTAGTGTTGTGAAGATCTTCTATAGAGCTCTATTCTTTCTTCAAGCTAGAGAATATTGGAGTTCTATATAGTAGTCTTGAAGATGAACAAATAAATTCTTGAGCTTTGCTAGCTCGCCATTGCAGAAAAAATTAGGGTTTGACAAAAAATCCCCAAAAGTTCTTGATCCAAAAGTTCTTCTTCGAAAAGTACTTGTAAAAATTAACCTTGCTCTGCTAATATAAGTCGGCCATGGTAACAGCTCTATGGCTCTTTTAGAACATGGCATGGGCAACTTTAATTATTGCTTTAACCACGATAACTCTGTCGGAGAAGTATGTCATTTTTTGTCTTTTAGTGCTCCATCTGTTTTAATTTGAATTTAAGAATAACGTCAGCATATTTGGCGTTCCCCATATGGACTTCGAAAAAATCTTCTTGACAATAGGTACAGGCGTTGAGTGTAGTTGTATGACTCAATGAATTAGTTGTAAACGGTTAAGTCCATAAGCATTGAGTTAATAGCCTTCACTCGAGCATTTATACTTAGCATAATTCTGCCTTACTAAAGAGATGTTGAGTTAATGTTGAGCACTCAACAGTTTTGACTTCAACTCCTTTTTAAAGCAGGCATTCAGTGAACTGCCTACACTCAACGTATTCGTACTTTGACAGCTTTTCTTTTTGTAGGCGTTGAGTGAACGACATTCACTCAATACTTTTACACTTAGCAGAATTCCGAGTAGGCATTGAGTGAACTGCCTTCACTAAATGCATTTCCATTTGAACAGAATTTCCTGAATAGGTGTTGAGTGAACCTTCTGCACTCAACGTATTTGTACTTAGCAGAATCCTTTTGAGCAGGTGTTGAGTGAACCTTCTTCACTCAACACATTTATACTTAGCTGAATTTAAGTCCTGCTCCACTGAGGCTTTGAGTGATTGAATATCTGTTGAAGCTTTATAGCTTCTGGTGTTGAGTGATGTGTGATCACTCAATAGATCTATACTTAGTTAAATTTTTGACTCTCCTATGTGTCATGTCTTCTATCAAACTAAACCTTTGACATATACAACATGTCTTGTCATTGAACAGTAGACATCCTGCAAATATGAACTTGAAAACATATCTAGTACATGCTTGTGTATATTATTGACTTATGACCTTCTTCAAATCAGGGACATTGTAGTTAATGGATCAAACAATCTCCTCCTATTTAAAGAAGTCAGAATCCTAGTCAATGATAATCACTAACTCACATAAATAATATTTTTACAGAGTAAAGAATATGAAATAACACACAAAAAGATTTTTACTAACACAAAACTGGATAATTGATCATAAATGTGTGTCTATAATAATAGTTCGTTTTCCTAAGGCCCTAAGGAACCTATTATATATGTCATCATTAGGTTTCAAGTTCCTTAATAACTATGCCGCTGTCTAATTTTTTTGTAGCCTTCTCCTCAGTTTCTTTCTTCTTTTGTCTCTGCCCTTCAAAGTAGTTGTATGGCTTTGGAAAGTATCTGCTAGGCTGTAGAGCATCTAGCTAAACAACACCGTCTCTCTCGTCTCTTCTAAATTTTCTCCTCACTTCTTCTTATCTTTCAAACTTGGCACATTCCATAGAGCTTATGAGTTTTGACCTTATCAGTCTTATTCTCTTTGATTTGATCTCAGGCAGATATAATGATAGTCCTTGATTGAGGACTACATAGCTCAAAATCTGGTCTGGTTTCCATTTCTTCTTTATGCAGTTCTATTATCAAATTCCAAAATGATAGTTCTTTCCTAAATAAAAGTCAGATACCCTAGAAATATTCACCAACTTTGTCAGGCAAATCCAAAATGAAACATGGATTTAAGTAATTCAAGTTTCTCTAGATTCTGTATATTACTAAGGGCAGCATATGTAACATCCCACCTTCAGTAAGGGGGTCTAGTAGGTTCAATTGAACCCAAGAAGTGGTTTGGACCTGGTTATAGCAAACTACGGCCCAACCAACGCTACATAGTGGATGATAACGTGTTAAAATATTGAGCATTTGTGCTCTGAATCGACTTTCGACAGATGCATTGGACTCGTGTAGTTGATATTAGAGAATTAGAACTCGTTTCGTATATATCTGAGGTTGTTTGGAGAAAACAACTATTTTGAGTGATGTTGTGTGCCGCCAGAACACCGTTTTAAAATATTAAGCAAATGAGCTCTGAAAACAACAAGACTCGTTACACTAACTTTTGATGTCATTTGTATGAGTAAATAAAAATAAAGCTCGTAAAATTATACGACACCTCGATATATGTAAACACTTGATTTCAACTCCATGGATTTGAAACCAACTCAACACTCGACGACGCGGACCTATGTGGACTGTGACATGCATAGGGGACCTACATAGAGTTAAATTTGGTCAATTTTCTTAAAAGGGGTAATTTCGAATTATTTAAACACACAAGCCACTCATTCCCCACCCAAACAAAACCCAAATCCAAGTGACGTTCTTTGATTGGATGAGAGCTATTCAGATCCCACAACAAGCCCAAGATCTAATTATTTAAATCACTCTTTCTCTCTCTCTCTCTCTAAATCAATCTCTCCACTCATCAACTAAAAAGAAAAACCAAAATCTCTGTAAAGATCTATGATTGGACAGCAAAAGCTCCTCCTTTAGCTCGATAACATCTGCCTAACCATGGTTGGGTGAGGCCATGCTTGGCCAAGAAGAATAAAAGAGGGCGGAGGGAGTGGTTTAACTCAACTATGATTCCTTAACAATGGTTATGCTAACCCAACCATACACCCCTCCCACCACAAAGAAGCTTTCAACCATCACACTCACCTTACCCTGGTTGGCCGAAAACAAAACCCAACCCTACTTGGGTAAGAAAGAGATAGAAGATGATTGGGGAGAGGGTGCTCTCAACTAGCTATAAAAAACTCTCCCCTGTCTTCATCAATACACCACTCCCAGGAGCTTCAGGCCGACCCCAAACGAGGAAGCTCTAGTATTTTTGAAATGTCACTAGTGCCGGAGAAGAGACGTCAAGCTGCCACGGCCACCCCACCACCTTCCCATCATAAACTTTTATGGAGATAACCAGAGCCCTTTGAGGCTCTCTGGAGATCCCTATTGTAAAAAATTGTGAAATGCAGAAATCGGGAACCAGGTCGCAGGAACACTCAACCTAACTGAGCCAAATAAACCAGATGCAAATAGAAGAGCAAACAAATATTTCACTATCAAAGTTCTTTACACAACGAAGCATACATGACGAGACATGATTCGCCAATGTACCTGATGGAAGTAAAAAAATACAAGACAAAATATATCCGGGCAGATAGAACTAGTAACCACCTACTCTGCCGAACTGAACTATCAAGTTCGTTGAAGCCGTTAAGTCGCCAGACCGCAACCTAATTGTGCGGACACCTCGTTATTCCACGCTGATGAACTCTATCTGTAATTTGCAAACCACCTAACCGCGAGGTATCCTAGCCGCCGGATAACTGCGAATATCTGTTGCCGAACAGAACAGACAGACTGCCAGATGTTGACAGCCTTATTGAACTGGGAAAGATTGCCAATGAGAAGACTGCATGGTCACAAGCCGTGACCTACTGCTAACTGCTGATTGTATTTGCAACTATCCGCACTGATCCCTGACACAAGTTAGAACCAAATCCCTGGCTTCTTAGCGTTAGTCGCACAATCTGCAACAACAAAACTTATTAACTTCTCAATCTGCGTGGAAATAAAAACCTGTCTGCAATAACAACCTGAGCTCACTTACTGTTCATTCGTTCGTTGTTATGATATGACAGGTGGTCCTATTTATAAGCACGAAGAGTAGTATGGTCACTGCCCTAACAGATATGATCACCACCCTTCTCACAGCTAGCACAACATCTATCCGGATAGTTCGGATACAAAGCCTGTCTTCCAGGTCGCACATGACAAGGCCGAATAAGCAAGTCCATCAAGGTCACACCAACAAGGCCAGACAAAAATCCTATCCGCCTTGAACACCGACTAAGGCTAGAACCAGGACCAGTCCACCACACCCGCAGACACTGCGGATACTTGAAAGTCCACCTAGTGTCAACTATCTTCACCTATGGGGGGGGGAATAGGTGACGTGCAGCGTTCTTGCGGAATTTAAATTGTACCTGCACACGAAAATAAAACAACACAGCACAACAGAGTACACAAGCTATTTATAGTGGTTCCCCGATTTGGGTACATCCACTTTCCCCCTTCGACCTATCTCCCAACCAGGGACGACTCGGTCACTTCTCCAACAGGATTGAAATCCAATCCTTGCACTATCGGAAGGAACCCTTCCACACGTAGGAGTCAACACTCCCACAAACCGGGTTGCACCCAACCCTTACAACTAGGAACCAACGTTCCTTTACAACAAAAATAAAATAGAATGTACAAGAAATATAAACTACGTTTGGAGACTACGGTGTCCCTCTGCGTTGACGACGTGTTCTCGAAGTCCACGAAGAGTCCACAACCCTAGATCTCTCTTGGAGAGAATCTCCCCGGAACCGGCGGCGGCAAGATGGGCGGCGGCTAGGTTCACGGGATCGGCGACGACAACGATGTGCGGCTGCTGTTCTTTGGTGATCCAAACTTCGTAGCGAAGCTAGCTAGGTCTACCAACGGTCACACTATGATCAATCGTCTCGATCGATTCGGATGGGGAAGATTTTTCCCGATCTACAAATCAAGAGACAAGAGTTCTCCGGTTAGACACGTGAGACGCTAAGCTTAGCTAGGCTTCTGTCGCAGGAGGATCTGGGCGAAACCACGATCAAACGGCGAACAACTCGGCGCGAGCGGCGACGGCGGCGGCGGCGGAGCGGAAGACAGCGAACTAGGTCTCGTCGCGGCTCGTCTTTTTCAAAACTTCTTCGCTACTTTACTGTTCAAGAAAATGCGTGTATTTATACACAAGTATACTCCTAAAAGACCGTTGTGTGTCCCACCTGAAGGAAACCCTAGTTACGGTTCAACACAGTCCTAGCGGCAGAATCCGGTCTAGCAGCTTCCAGAAAAATTGCTAAGTCAAAACCGGCGAGAATCGAAGGTGATTCTCGACGAATCGGCGAGAATCAGTTTGTGATTCTCGACGATTCGTCGAGAATCACTAGTGATTCTCGCCGAAT
Source organism: Platanthera guangdongensis (assembly GCA_039583875.1). Classification (NCBI taxonomy): domain Eukaryota; kingdom Viridiplantae; phylum Streptophyta; class Magnoliopsida; order Asparagales; family Orchidaceae; genus Platanthera; species Platanthera guangdongensis. Next base: position 69,131,217 of record CM077147.1, read on the forward strand.
CACTTGATGATTCTCGACGAATATTACTTGGCCATGATCTGCTCAACGATGGGTTCGGCGAGAATCACTAGTGATTCTCGCCGAATCTTACTTGGCACCGTTTTGAGGTAGCCGGATAAAGTCGGCGAGAATCACTAATGATTCTCGACGATTCGGCGAGAATCACTTGGTGATTCTCGTCGAATTATACTTAGACGAATTTTCGTCTTTTCACCCAAGAGCTGCTCCTTGACCCATCCTTGCTCCTTGTCTGCTCTTGCATAAACACGGCCCTGTACTTGAAAGTAAGTGCACTCCAATAGAGAGAGTACACGTAGGCCAACACTCTGATCTGCTCAACGAGGGATTACGTCGTGCAGACCCGTGTATATTGACCTACTGCACCCTGACATTGGTGTGCACTTAGCGTGGAATAACTGCAAGCACAACTTAAGAGGTTTCATCAAATACATTGTGAATTCATCTTAGCTTGACAGGTGGCTTCCTCAAATCCAAGTAATTGTGGATACAATACCCAACAATCTCCCCCTATTTGACGAAGCCAAAACCCTACTAGCTAAGATGAATAACACCAACCAGATAATATAAACAACATTCAGAAAGTAAATATGCAGCACAAGAGAATATAGGCAGACAGATCAAGACATGAGTCATTCATAAATTCAAATACATATATATATATATATATATATATATATATATATATATATATATATATATATATATATATATAATCTCAAGATTGTTCATATAATAACAATAAACGTTAATTGTTCTAAAGATAGAATGACAGGCTATAAATTTTTGACTATTTTTCTTTGGCTAAGTCATCCTTGAGTTTTTGAGCCAAGTACTTCTTTGTTTGCCTCTCCATATACTCTTTGGGCTTCGGATAATATCTGGGAGGAGGAGCTTTATCTGCCGCAGTATTGGTTCTGAAAAGATGTTCCGTTTGGCTTCATACGTCTTATGCATCTCCCACTCATACTGGCTGTATACATCGTTTCGATTGATTTCCCCTTATTCCTGTAGCCAGAATGTGTCCAATATGATACTCTTGGATACTGGACTCCACTTTTCGTTTCTTACTTCCTCCTCCTTCAGTCTGATTCTCTTTTCAGCTTGTGTTTCCGTTGATGTCCCTTCTTGAAACTTTCTCTTATCCCTGGCTTTTGCTAGGGCCTCTTTGTCAAACATAGCCATACGTTTTGCTTTGGAAATATCCCTAGCATCAGCTTCACTCATGGGAACTTCTGCAGCACTTACTCCCTCAGCAGCCGTAGTAGTCTCAGGAGCATGAATACCTACAGGATTCAAATCGACGCCTAACTCTTGTTGGAGCATCCACCAGCAACTGTCATAGACATATTTGTTTGACTGTTCGAAGTTGTTGATCATGACTTCCCGAAGCTCAGTCATCTTAGCTATATATTCCTTCTCCCCCTTTTTGGCTTCGACTGCGATGGAGTTTGCATAGGAGTGCAGTAAGTCATCAATATGCTTTGTAGTCCTGGAGAATTCAGTGACCAAGGCCTGCTGATTGGTGTTGAGAGTTACCTATATTGCCATCAAACTTTTGAATGTTGTTTGCTACGACATGAGCATTCTGATTTACTACGGCGAGAGTATCGATGTTCTTTTTCAATCCGTCCATGAGAAGAGTGACAGCTTGGCCGGCCGAAGTATACTTATCTTCGAACTTCTTTTCCATCACGTCCAGCTTGTGATTTATCTCCACCATGTTCTTGAGCATGAGATTTTCAGATTTCTTAATCCTTTTCAACATTTTATCCTGAGCGTTCTCAAAAGATGCCTTAAGCTCATCCACTATGCCCTGAATGATATTCACGGTGTGAGTGGCTATATCATCTCGTAGGGGAATATCCTGAGGCACTTCTTGGCCTTGTACGTCATCAGATGCACCTATAGAGATGGACACGAGCACAGCCTCTAAGGGTGGAATACTTGCAGCATCTGTAGATTTCTCGGACTCCCCCTCCACTCGTGCCCCAATGTTCTCAGAAACGATCTCAGGTGCGTGCTTGTCAGATGGAGGTTCAATGATATCCTGAGTCTCCAATGCTTCCTGTCCCTCATTGCCGTCTTCCTCACCTTCAGCATCCATAAGATCATTTTCATCAGCATCATCTTCGTCAGCAGTCTCCTCTACATTAGCTTCGGCTCCTTGATCGTTCAGGTTCAGAGCCTCCTCATTCTCCAGCACAGATTCACTTGCTTCTTGTATAGCTGCTACTACATCTCTAGCTATCTGGGAGATGTCAGATACGATATGAGCATCAGTGGGTAGAGGCTCCCCCTCAATTCCTGCAGTTAAAGCATCAGGAATTTCACTGGGGATTACTACGGAATCAGCCACAGTGCCGTCCTCGGCTGGAGATGCGTCCTGATGTTCTACCATGGCAGCCTGCCCAATTCGCCTCTCCCATCTGTCAAAAACAGTCGAGTCCATTTTCTTTAAGTAATGGAGTGGAACACCTTTACTCATGTCATATTTATCTCCATTCAGCTGATTGAGATACAGACTGATGATTCGGCCAAAGCTAGGTGATCTCAGGGTGTCCTTTATCTTCTCAAACAGCAATGCCCCCCAGTTGAATCTTTTCCTGCAGACAATCGCCACCAGGATCTTGAACATGTCCGCAGAGATGTGGTCATGAGATCCCGGCTTGCATATGAGTACTTTTCCAATTATGTCTGACAGAAGTTTACCTTCTTCATTCATATCCTTTCGCTTTATTGACCGAGTTCCTCGAGCGAGACCACAAAATAAGAGAGTCCTGGTTTTGTCTTCTTCCTCAAGATAGTCCTCGTGCTCCGAGCTAGAGAGCTGCAGGAAGTGGGTCAGCTTGCTGGCAGACATCTTGATCTTTGACCCAACAACCTTGCTCTTGATGAGAGAGTCGTCATTCCGGAGTTTTGCGGTTGCAAAGAACTCCAGCACCTCCTTGTCCAGGATTTTACAGGGATGCGCTAGTACGAATGAGAGTCCAACCTCCTCTAGCATAAGGATGATGTTCCTGAATTCATCTGAGGCATGAGAGAACCCTGTGCGAACCAGCTCGCATCCAGTGACTAGCCCAGCGGTTGTCCTTGGAGCCATTGCAAATCTAGGGAGAAACCCTACTCTACGCTTAATTAACAGTCAAAAGGGAAGCAACACTAGTGATAACATCCAAGTACGGGTGAGGAAGAGGTTACCTAAAAGCGTAGACGGGAGTTAGTTGGTTGAAGATGATGGACACCGGATGAGTGCACGCGGAGAAATTACTGGAAGGAAGAATCGAAACCGGGAGAGGTCGTCGGTGAGCTTCCTGCGTGAGATCTTCGGTGAGCGTCCTGCGGGATGTCGACGGAAGCTTTCACGATTTGGCGAGATACCTTTGGGAAGACCTTCGGTGGAATCTTGCGAAAGGGAAAGAATCGGGGAATCTTGCGGAAGGGGAAGATGAAGAAACTTGCGGGAAACTTGCGGGAGACCTTCGGTGAGAAACTTGCGGGAAACCTTCAGTTAATCGGCGAGAATCTTGCGGGATTAGGTGAGTTTCCTGCGGAGAAGGTCCTTCGGCGGGATTCCTACGGAAGGTGAAGGGTCGGCGGGAATTCTAAATATATAAAGGATCGTGAGTTCGGGTTGAGCGGGTTTCTAGTATGTTCTAAGTCGATTTGAAAATCTTCTAAATATATAAATACTCCTTAAAGCCAAGCTGTTAGGGTTTGAACCGGCTTTTCCATACATTTATTGATGGCAAGGTTTCCAATGACGTATTTTCGTTGTCGAGATTTCCAAGGACGTATCTTCGTTAGTTTTCAGTGAACTTATTTATGCCTGTAGATGTTACTTCTCGAATCTACCAGTGGAATTTCCGATAACTCTTTAATGGTGTATCTAAGGTTTATATTCATCGTGTTAACCTATCCTTAGATGCGCACACATACATGTATAAATATATATATATATATATATAAAGATATATATATGTAAATGTCGATGGAAAACGACTCAAGTCTTGGGGCTGATGAAAAATACCTGGGATTATGAGAGTTATCATTTAGCCTCTCTGACTAAAACATACCAGGTGCTCGATGTGAGTATGCCCATATAGATGTCACTGCTGTTATTCCAGATGCATGTTCCAAATCAGTCTTGAAACATCTACTGTCTAGTTCTCATCATATTTGCGGGAACCTAGACTACCCTGCAAGAAAGAATTACTTTACCTTAGGAACCCAAACCATATTGGGTCCTAGGTTCTTGTTAGTATAACCACTGGAATGCCTTCCCTCAGAAAACCTGTCAGGAAGACTACCTCTGCCCAAAAAATGTGGATAGGCCCTTGCCCGTGACATAGAGGGGTTGTGCCAACAGTCGATGGCAAAGTGTCCCACTTTGCCACAGAACCAACACGGGTGAATGTTGTATCGCCGTTTCTGACCTGATCTAGTGACTGAGGTAGTCATGGTCCTAGGTCTAAATGGGATAGGGCATGATCTCCTCACAAAATTCCCTCTTCCACCGTGACACGTGGAATGGTGGAAGGAATGCATGTTGCGAGCGTCATGAGGCCGGGGAGGTGGTGCCTTCCTTTCAGGCATCCCCCTTCCTGAGGCCCCATGAAAACTTACAGCATGACTTCTAACCTCCCTGTCCTGTGTCCTCGGGTGGTGAGAAGTGTTCTGTGAGCTGGTACATGTAGATTCAAACCGAGTTGAGGCAGTGGCAGTGAATACAAAGGGCTCAGAATGAGCCTTAGGTATTCTCTCATGGGTGGCCACGACGACCCTTGCACTATGGGTGTCTCCACATGAGGACAGATCACCCTTGCAGTGACCACGATTATTTCTGTGATCATACCTGAAGGCATGATGAGTTGCCTTCCTGCTTGGAGTGGGGGGTCGGAATACCGTTTCCCCATTTCTCCACGAATTGATAATCCGGGAGATCCACATATTTTCTTGCTTTCTCTTTATAGCATCAACCTTAGAAAAGTTTGATACTATTCTTTTCTCATTCTCTAGATTACTCTCTAGAGCTGAGATTTTAGAGTCCTTGACCTTGTTGGAAGCCAATTGGAGAACCAACAAGATCTTCAGTCGAGCAATCTCTTGAGCTTGCTCCTCAGCAAGTAGGTTGCTTGTTTGAAAGGCTCTCTTCAGGGAATCAGAATTTTCTGAAGTAAAGCAGTTCCTGTCTTCAGAAACTTCAAGAGAGACGGCGCAAGATGAGGAAGTTACCTGCTCATCAGAGCCATTGTCACTAGCGGCAGGGACCGTTGTGTCATCCTCATCAGAGCTGCTTTCCTCACTGGCTTCTTCAGTCTCTAACAAGGACACTGGAGCTCTGATGCTGTCCGATAGATCCTTGCCTTCATCTTCAGAGGCGAGGACCCCCACATAGGCTTCATCCTCTGGTAGACAGCAGATTCCAGCTTTCTTTGACCCCCCCCCCCATCAGCTCTGAGATCATCACCCACATAGATTTAGCCGTCCCACATTTTTCCAATCTAGAGCGAGAAGGTCCAGACCAGATATCCATGATAATTTGACGAATCCTCTTGTCCAAATTAAATAGTGACAGTTCCGTCTCCAACATCTCAGCAATGCACTTGGGCACTTCGATATTCTTTCCAGTGCAGGAGGTCTTCATAGGAATAAAAGGACCCTCTTCCAGGATGAAAGATGCTCGAGGATCGATGGCCTCCAAGTGATACGACACCCTCATCCTCCAGACGGGATAATAATCCTTTGTACATGCGGGGAGTCTTAGTGGCGATATCTCATGATTCAGCTCCATGCTTCTGACACTGGTGGCAGGATTCTACTCAAGGTGTAAACCTTTTTGATGAGTAACCTCCCTCTGATACCACTTGAAAGTCCACCTAGTGTCAACTATCTTCACCTATGGGGGGGGGGATAGGTGACGTGCAGCATTTTTGCGGAATTTAAATTGTAACTGCACACAAAAATAAAACAACACAGCACAACAGAGTACACAAGCTATTTATAGTGGTTCCCCGATTTGGGTACATCCACTTTCCCCCTTCGACCTATCTCCCAACCAGGGACGACTCGTTCACTTCTCCAACAGGATTGAAATCCAATTCTTGCACTATCGGAAGGAACCCTTCCACACATAGGAGTCAACACTCCCACAAACCGGGTTGCACCCAACCCTTACAACTAGGAACCAACGTTCCTTTACAACAAAAATAAAATAGAATGTACAAGAAATACAAACTACGTTTGGAGACTACGGTGTCCCTCTTCATTGACGACGTGTTCTTGAAGTCCACGAAGAGTCCACAACCCTAGATCTCTCTTGGAGAGAATCTCCCAGGAACCGGCGGCGGCAAGATGGGCGGCGGCTAGGTTCACGGGATCGGCGGCGACAATGATGTGCGGCTGCTGTTCTTTGGAGATCCAAACTTCGTAGCGAAGCTAGCTAGGTCTACCAACGGTCACACTAGGATCAATCGTCTCGATCGATTCGGATGGGGAAGATTTTTTCCCGATCTACAAATCAAGACACAAGAGTTCTCCGGTTAGACACGTGAGACGCTAAGCTTAGCTAGGCTTCTGTCGCAGGAGGATCTGGGCGAAACCACGATCAAACGGCGAACAACTCGGCGCGAGCGGCGACGGCGGCGGCGGCGGAGCGGAAGACAGCGAACTAGGTCTCGTCGCGGCTCGTCTTTTTCAAAACTTCTTCGCTACTTTACTGTTCAAGAATACGCATGTATTTATACACAAGTATACTCCTAAAAGACCGTTGTGGGTCCCACCTGAAGGAAACCCTAGTTACGGTTCAACACAGTCCCAGCGACAGAATCCGGTCCAGCAGCTTCCAGAATCACTAGTGATTCTCGTCGATTCGTCGAGAATCACTAGTGATTCTCGCCGAATCACATGATGATTCTCGAAGAATATTACTTGGCCATGATCTGCTCAACGATGGGTTTGGCGAGAATCACTAGTGATTCTCACCGAATCTTACTTGGCACCGTTTTGAGGTAGCCGGATAAAGTCGGTGAGAATCACTTATGATTCTCGACGATTCGGCGAGAATCACTAGTGATTCTCGCCGAATCGGCGAGAATCACTTGGTGATTCTCGTCGAATTATACTTAGACGAATTTTCGTCTTTTCACCCAAGAGCTGCTCCTTGACCCATCATTGCTCCTTGTCTGCTCTTGCATAAACACGGCCCTGTACTTGAAAGTAAGTGCACTCCAATAGAGAGAGTACACGTAGGCCAACACACTGATCTGCTCAACGAGGGATTACGTCGTGCAGACCCGTGTATATTGACCTACTGCACCCTGATATTGGTGTGCACTTAGCGTGGAATAACTGCAAGCACAACTTAAGAGGTTTCATCAAATACATTGTGAATTCATCTTAGCTTGACAGGTGGCTTCCTCAAATCCAGGTAATTGTGGATACAATACCCAACAATACTACCACTAGTCTGCAATAAGCCGCAGACAATGCTCCAGTCCGCACACTCCAAGCTTTCGGTTAGAGCACAAACCAATCTTAGCCAAGCTGTCGAACTCGCCGGATAGAAAAGTAGTTCGCGCTACCTGGGGAACACCCGGACTGAGCACAAACAGACTTGGTACAAATCCAGAAAAAGTCCACACCACTAAGAGTCCATGGTGCAAACTCCATACCGGCAGACTCAAACAATAGTTCGCACTAACCGATTAACTCTGCGGTCACCACTAAACCGCACCATGAAAACAAGACCAAGGCACAAACTATGCCGATCTTGCGAGCTCCAGAAGATTCTGCAACTAGCTAGACTTGACGAACTCTAGATGAATCTGCAAATCCGCAGATAACAAACCTATCCGCCCGGTTACATTCTAGGATCAAACTGATGCAGAAACACCGGCCGACCTGGTTAGTCGCCAAACCATTCCACGTACTCTGCAGCCCCAGTCCACGCAGATAGTCTGCACAGGCCGCCACTTTTACTTCAAAAAATTCAGGACTCCCCCTTGAAGTAAGAAGTGGAAACCAGCTCAAGTTGTTCCTGTAACCGTTCAAATTGCCCCTTCGACAGTGGTTTTGTGAGGATATCCGTGATTTTTTCCTCGCGCAACTCATGCCTAGCCACGAGGGACCCCTCCTGCATCTCTCGAATGAAGTGATGCTTATATCCGCCTTTTTTAGCTTGTACACCTAGTTGTACATCATAGGAGTAACATCATCTATCTTGGGCACAAGATCCCAATTCTCGTTTCTTCTGAGGGAACCCATATCCTTATCCACGGCATCATCCCACTCCATGACTCAAGTAACGTCTTCAAAGCTATAAGACTCTCGCTCGTCCAGAGGACTTGGGAAGAAACAAGAGACGAACCTCACCATGTTACCTTCACTGTATCGAGCTGGTGGTTTGATGGTCCTCTTCGACCTCCGAATGACTTGACCTTCCCTAACCACCTTTGTAGCTTCTTCTGAATTAGCTCCAGTCCTGGGCATACTCGAAGCATCTCTCCCCCTGCTTCCTGAACTAGAAGCCTCTGCCCTTGAGCTAGAAACACCTGGAGATCCCGGTGATACAGGAAGCTCCACCAAAAGATCTTTAGCAGATTCCCCTTGCCCGCCATCTTACCTACTTTCCTGTTGCTCCAAATATGAGCTACCTCCATACGATGTCAGTTCGCCGAAGAAAACATCTCTGGAAATGACGAACTATTTTATGGCAGGGTTCATACACTTTTATCCCTTCTTTCGCTCGTCATAGCCCACAAAGATAAACTTCCTCGCCTTCGTATCCAGCTTATTCCTGAGATCATCTGGAACTTCTATATAGCAGGTCAACCCAAACACCCAAAGGTGTTCAACAATGGCTTCTCCTTAAACATCAGCTTATAAGGAGATTCATATTGATCGGACTCAAAGGCATCTGATTGATGACATATGTCACGCAAGCTATCCTTTCTGCCCAGAAGGACCTAGGAATTCCTTTAGCATAAAGTCAATACTCTCAGATCTCCATCAGATAATGGATTTTCCGCTCTACTACTCCATTTTGTAGTGGTGTATGAGAACAAGTGATCTCTATCCAGATTTCATGCTTCCTGCAAAAGTTCGAAAACACTTTTGAAACAAACTCACCTTCATTGTCTGTTCTTACTTCTTTATCCGCAGGCAAAACCGGCCCTCTACAAGCTCCTTGAACACCACATACAATTGTAACGCGTCCTACTTATCCTTCATAAAGTACACCCATGTGTACCTCGTATAGTCATCAATAAACACCAGCATGTACTTGTTGCCTCCAAGACTGGCGTGACGGTCGATCCCATCAGATCATCATGGATGCACTCCAATGGTGCTTTATATCTGGTTCATGACTTGTCAAATGAAAGGTGATGAGCCTTACCATATTGACTTCCCGCACAAACATGACCGTTGACATAGGATGACAATCTAGGTGAGCCTTTCACAAGGCTCTGTACGACCATAGCTTTCAAGTTGTCCATCCCGACATGTCCCAGTCATTCATGCTAGATTGTAGCACTATTGTTGGCTCTTATCCGTTCAACATAGGAACTTGTTTATAACACAAACAAGTTTTTTACACTTCTCCCAACATGGGGAATGTCAGCCTTCATAGCTGACACATTACGGAGAAACTTCACTTTTGTCGGGCCGAACAGAACGTGATAACCCGCATCCACCACGTTTGTCATAGAGAAGAGGTTCTTCTTCATGCCTGACATGTGATAAACACTCCTCAATGTGAGTGGACCCTTATCACTGCCCAAAGAAATGATACCCTCCTTTTCGGCTGCATGAAAAATATCATCAACGGTAATAATAGCTTCATTACGTGAGTACGCTTGTAGAGAAGAGAACTTAGACTCATCCTCAGTGAGGTGATGACCACACCCTGAGTCCACGATCTAGTCATTTTTGAATTTGATGAAGGACAAAGCACTGACACACATTCCCATCATGAATGTATTTCCCCATCGTTCTTTCTCAGTTCTTGAACAGGCTTGTTCTTTACCTGTCGCGTGCACTAGGTGCAGTTTGACTTTACAGTCCGTCTTGAAGTGACCAGGCTGATTGCATCTATAACACCTTGGATATTCTTTCTTCTTCTAATCCCTCTTAGGAGCATGACTCCTCTCTTGTTGATATGAAGTAGAAGGAGCATCGTCAGCGGTTGATCACTACTCAATCCTTTGTCACCTCTGATACCATGTAAAAATTTGTGAAATGAGGAAAACGGGAACTAGGTCATAAGAACACTCAACCTAACCATGACAAATAAACCATATGTAAATAGAAGAGCAAGAAAATCTTATAGTTTAAAACTTTTTTAGACGTCAAGGAATATATGACGAGACATGATTCGCCAATGCACCTGATGAAAGCAAAAACATACAAGATAAAATCAATATGGGTGGATAGAACTAGTAATCGCCTACTCTGTCGAACTGAATTAAGGAGTCCGCTGAAACTGTTAAGTCACCTGACCACAACCTAACCACGCAGACTCCCGATTATTCCAAGCTGAAGAACTCTGTCTGCAATCTGCAAGCCTCCTAACCTCTAGGTCGCCTAGCTGCCAGATAATGGCGAATAGTTGCTGCTGAATTGAACAAATGAACAGACAGCCCACCAGAAGTCGACAGCCTTATTGAATTGGGAAAGATTGCCAATGAGAAGACCACCCGGTCACAGGCTACGACCTATTGCTAACCGCCAAATTTATCTATAACTATGCGCACTGATCCCTGATGCAAATCAGAACCAAGTAATTGTCTTTTCAGCGCTAGACGCACATTGTGCAACAGCAAAACCAGTTAACTTCTCAAACCGCGTAGAAACAAAAACTTGTCTGCAACAATAATTCGAGCTCATTTACTGTTCGTTTGTTCGTTGTTATGATGTGACAGGGGGTACTATTTATAGGTGCGAAGATGAGTGTTGTCACAGCCCTAACCGATAGGATCACCACCCTTTTCGTAGCTAGCCCAAAACCTATCTGCATAGTGTAGACACCAAACCTGTCCATCAGGTCGCACATGACAAGGCCGAATAAACCAGTCTACCATGGTCGCACTAAGAATGACGCACATAAAGCCTATCCACATTGAACACTGAATAAGGCCAGAACTAGGACCAGACCGCCACACCCGCGGACATTGCGGATACTCCCACCATTCCGCAACACCCTGCAGACACTGCTCCAGTCCGCACACTCCAAACCCGCAGTTAGGGCACAAACCAAGCTCAGCCAAGCTGCCGAACTCGCCAGATGGAGAAGAAGTCCACATTACATGGCGAAAACCAGGACTGAGCACAAATAGACTTGATAAAAATCTAGACCAAGTCCACACCACCAAGTGCCCATGATGTATACTAGTAAACTCAAACACTAGTCCGCACTAACCGGCGAACTCTGCGGTCACCACCAAACCACACCAATAGAACAACACCACGACACAAACCATGACGATCTCATGAACTCCAGAAGAGTCCACAACAAGTCGGACTCGGCAAGCTCCAGATGAATCTGCAGCTCCCGCGGATAATAAACCTATCCACCTGATTATATCTTCGGATCAAGCTGACACAGAAACACTGGCTGACCTGGCTAGTCGCTACTCCAGTTCACGTAGTCCGCAGCACCTGTCTGTGCGGTCAATCAGCACAGATCGCCACTTTCACTTCAAAAATTTCAACACCTACTTTGTCAGATAGAGGTCGCCAACCCCCTCCTGGAGGCCTTAGGTAATGGCATCCCAGGACAATAATGTCGCTACGGTGAAACCCGAGAACGGGTTCTCTGTAACAACTCCTCCCGCAGTCGGAGGCGGATATAGGCCATTGGACCACCGTCAAGAGGTGAAACCTCCTCGGACGAGCTGAACGGAGGTGGTGGTGTGCCGGACCGATGGCCGACCGACCGTGCAGGAGGCCCGTAAGCCTCTATCCACCGTCGGTGTACATGAACCTCATTTGTCTAAGTATATGAATATATATATATCCCACCTATGCTTTGGGTGAGAGAGAGAGGTAGATCAGGAAAGGTGCGGTTACATTTCATCATAGACATGTGCAAAGTGAAAGTGTATGCACCCACACATATATGCATACAAAGTGACAGTATATATACAAATATATATAAGTCGTTAATAACCCAAATGTCTCATGTGAGATAACATAATTACAGGTTGCATCCCTCTCTTTGTTGAAACCTCACAAATAATACCGAACTGGTCTCCACTCTTCGAGCAGAGTGGATAGATCAAGGTTTAGGATTTTATTTAAATACAGCCTTTAATTACTGAACTGGTCGCCACTCTTCAAGCAGAGCAGATAGATTGAGCTTTATGCTTTTTATTTCAGTACAGACTTTAATTGATGAATTAGCTGCCACTCTTAGAGCTGAGCTGACAGATCAAGGGTTAGGCTTTTATTTAAGTATAGCCTTTTATTACAGAACTGACCTCCACTCTTTGAGCAGAACAGAAAGATCGAGGTTTATGCTTTTATTTCAATACAGCCTTTAATTGTCGAACTGAGCACCACTCTTTAAACAGAGCGGACAGATCGAGGCTTAGAATTTTATTTCAGTACAGCCTCCTTTATTGCCGAACTGGTTGGCACTCTTCGAGCAGAGCGGTCAGATCGAGGTTTAGGTTTTTATTTCAGTACAACCTTTAATTGTCGAATTCACCGCCACTCTTTGAGTAAAGCAGGCAGATCAAATCTTAGGCTTTTATTTCAGTACTCCCTCTATTTATTGCCGAACTATCTGTCACTCTCCGAGCAGAGTATACAGATTGAGGTTTATGCTTTTATTTCAGCACAGCCTTTATTTGTCGAACTGGCCGCCACTTTTCGAGCAGGGCAGACATATCAAGGTTTAGGTTTTGATTTCAGTGCAACCTTTAATTATCGAACTGGCCATCACTATTTGAACAGTGGGGACAGATCGAGGTTTAGGCTTTTATTTCAGTATAGCCTTTTATTGATAAATTGGACGTGACTCTTCGAGCAGAGCGGACAGATCGAGATTTAGTCTTTTATTTCAGTACAACCTTTATTTGTCGAACTGTCCGCCACTCTTCGAGCAGAGCAGATAAATCAAGGTTTAGGCATTGATTTTAGTGCAGCCTTTGTTGTAGAACTGGCCTCCATGATTCGAGCAGAGCGGACAAATCGAGGTTTAGGTTTTTGTTTCGATATTTCCTCTAGCAAATCCAAAATTGTTCGTCACCCTTGTTAGTAGAGCAGAGCAGACAGTTCAATGCTTATGTTATTCAATTAAGAGTTGACCTGAAGATGGGACATTCCTTCGGAGCCAACTCTAGTTAGACCCAAACTAGCCGCCGCTCTTATTGGTAGAGTAGTGCAATCAATTCTGAGGGTAAGCAACTTTATTTAGTTTTGTCTATAATTAAGAGTTGATCTGAAGACGGGACATTCCTTTAGGGTCGACCCTAGTTAGACCTGCACTACCTGTCACATTTTTTAGTAGCGTACAGTCGACAATTTGATGATTACTTCTTTTTATTTCTTCTTTTATTAAGATTTAACCTGGAGATGAGATTTCCCTCAGGGTTAACCCTATGTAGTGAAGAACTAGGCCGCCACTCTCGTCAGTTGAGTAGAGCTGGTGAGTTCAGGGTTAATGGTCTTTAATTGGTTTCACTCTTAATTTATATTTGACTTAATGATGAAAAATTAAATCAAGGTCAAATCTAAATAGTACGGGACTCGATCGACACCCTTGATAATGTAGAGCGTGCAGTTGAGGTCGACACCTTAATCACTTAACAAATAGTTCAGTGTTTGGCAAAGTATTGATTTAAAGCACAAGATTTTTCTTCTGAATGTGTATGCATTTATATAGCTATTTTGGGGAATCAAATTGGTGTGTAACCCAACAGGCCGTGACTCATGGTAAGTCGGGTTAGGGACTGGAGCTTACTAGAGTCACATAGCTATAATTCTGGGTTATAAATTTGATGAGCAGTATAAGGTTCCAGCTTGTGACTCGACCCTTAGTTATCTTGGCATTGGTTAATTTGATTCATAAGGGTTTCAATTTTTGATTTACCTAATTCATACCATTTCATATTTATGGTATATGTAACACCCTCGTCCGTCGTATGACATATAACAGAAGGTCCGGCTGGAAACCGACGCCATATGCCACAGACAGTCAGAAGGGTTACGTATGTATAACCAAACTGTCCAATTAATACTACTCGTCCTAACATAGAGCATTCTAGCGGAAGGTTTTAAACAGTTGAAAGAACCCGTAATTGTATCCAATAAACATGAATGTCCACCACCACTACAACTGGAATGAAAATAAATACACTAAAAGGTACACAGCCTTATGGCCTTACAGAGGTTCACTTAATAAAGTAATATTTTCCATACATCGGCACGCAGGCCGGCCACACATGACAAAATAAAGTACAACTTTTCGCTTGGGCCTTCGAGGGCCAGCTCAGCAACATGGGCTCCAGCCCGCTATTTGGTACTTGGCTCCGCAGCACCTACAAGCAACATTCCACCGCACGGTGGCAAACAAAGCAACGGTCAGCCAATGTCGACCGAATTATAACGACCCCGCCCCTAACTCGGGACGGCGGTGCTCCTTACCTGTAATTCATTAGCCCTGCTAAACAGTATAGTACAAACATACTTCCCCATAGGTGTAGGCTCGCACGGCCAAACACCCCGTGCAATCAGGGCACATTATCGGTAAATCCTGACACTTCAGCGTCTTCACCACCACTCCCGGGATGGCAACAACGTGAGCATTTTAGCCTTTCTGACCACTGTCTAAGGCTCCCGACTATGCCATCGACCAGTCCCATTTTCGGGTCTCTCGCACCAAACCACATAGCCCAGGTCCGATTCCACTTGCCTGTTGCTCACAACGCGTAGTACACCTTAAGACGTACGCACGAGCCAAGCTTCTCTCGGATCCTGACATTTCCAAACAATCACATAACCCAGTTATGTTCAAGGCCGGATTCCAGACCGCCAAGTTAGCAGAACAACGATTCCTCTCAGTTTTCCGGGTGCGCCTTGGAGTTAATCCCCAAGGATCCCTGCTGCAATCTACCGTGTAGAAACCCAAAAACCCAAAGCACGGAGTCTTCTCTGGCAAACCATAACAAATGCAACATCACCGATCCAGACCAACATGTCTGGGTAGGCTTCACACACAATGCCTATGTCCGTACTTTGATTCCGGACTCTATATGCAACATAAGGGGGACTTTTCCTGTCAACCCCAAGGAACACCGCACACTCGCCGCACACTCGTGGGAGGGGATTTCCTTATGCAAAAAGGAAGAGAGCTTCACATGCTCAAATAGAGAATTATTACCCTTGTAGTACGCTTTTGCGCCATGGAAATTTACACAGATAGAAGTCTTCGCAACGGGATTTCCTCCACGGATCTGCTATCAGTTCTCTAAATGGTGCTCTGATGCTTCGCCGGTGGCCGGAATCCTCCTCCTTCTTCCTCCTCTCTCTAACACCTTGAAAGAGAGTGCTTAAGAGAGAAATAAGGAATTGATCCTCTATTTCCGACCTTAACAGAGCAGGAACTCATCTGGGCCGTCGGATCTTAATTAAAGAAAATAGACGGCTCAGATCCGCACAAAAATCCCAAAATCTGGGCCGAACACGGATTGGCACACAGCCGTGTCCCAGGTCGTGTGCCTAGATCCAGGCATGATCGTCGAACACAGAGACTCACACGGGCTCAGACAAGCTCATGTCTCAATCAACACGACCGTATCTGGATCTGACATGCTCGTGTCCTGGGACCGTGTCATAGAAAACCGCCACGCCAACCGACACGACTCTAGGGAACACAGGTACTGACACGGGTAGGCACACGCCCGTGTCAGATGACACGCACGTGTCACTCTACCGTGTTTCCTGTCGTGTCCTTCTCTGGACACAGCCAGGCAACAGATGGCTCCACACGGCCTTAGACACGCCTGTGTCCTAGGTCGTGTACCCCTAACTAGGGACCAAAAATTCCCCTTTTTGACGCGACCAGCTCGATTACGATTTTCGGGGCGTTACAAATCTCCCCCCTTGAGGAATTTTGTCCCGAAATTAAGTAAAGGTACACAAAATTAAATGTTACCTGAGTGGAATAACTCGGGTTATTCCTTCAACATAGCTTGCTCTTGCTCCCAAGAAAGATCCTCACGTCCGCAGTTATCCCATCAGACCTTAATCATTCAGATTTCCTTTTTGCGGAGTCATTTGACTTCAACGTCTTCTATATGTATAGGCTTGACCTTTGTCGTCAACTCGTAATCAATCGACACTTGATCGACCGCAACTATCTGTGAAGGCTCTTGCACTGCCTTACGCAATACCGATACGTGGAACACATCGTGCAGCCTGCTCAACTCCATCGATAGCTTCAATCTATACGCTGCTTCGCCAACACGCTCCAGGATTTCAAATGGTCCAAGGTGTAACACCCCCTATCCGTCACATAGCATATAGCAGTATGTCCGGCCGGGGCTCGACGCCATATACCATAGACAGACTGGGTGGTTACTCATGGAAACCATCCAACCAATTATAACGTCCTACACAGAGCATTCTAGCGGAAGCAGATTAATAAGTTGCAATAAAGAACCCAGCACAAAAGCATGAATGTCCACTAATACTAAATAGGAATGTTGTACATACACAAGTACAGGTCTTAAGGCCTTACAAAATTGTTCACTTCATATTACATGATTTACAAACCACGGCACACAGGCCGGTCATACATGAATAAAAGCAGTAAACACTCCAATTAGGCCTTCGAGGGACGGCTTCGCATATTGGGCTTTAGCCCGCTATTGACCGCTTGGTCCAGCAGCACCTGCAAGCAACAAACCACCGCACGGTGGCAAAATAAGGCAACGGTCAGCAATGCTGACCAAATTATAACGATCCCGCCCTCAACTCGGGACGGCGATGCTCCTTCCCTGCATTTCATTATCATAAGCGAGCAATTTAACAATTTTCATTTCATCACAGGCGTTGGCTCGCACGGCCTCACACCCCGTGCTCTTAGGGCATATTCTCGGTGAACCGGTCGATGTCACGTCAATTAAAGCCATAGACATTCTCGACTCACCACCGCCACTTTGACGGCCAAACCTATGAGAATTTTGTCTTTTTGGCCCGGGTCACGACAATTTAAGCCATAGACCGCCAAAGACCCTAATCTATGCCAACGGCAAGTGCCACGTACCCTTAGGTCTCTTTAACCGAACGACATAGAACTGGTACGGTTCCATCTAACCCGTGCTCACATCGTAATGACAGTTTAAGCCATATGCACTGGTCAAACTTCTCCCGAGTCCCGTTTCTGTAATATTTCACATAACCCTGTTATGTTCAAGTTGGCTCTCAGGCCTCCAAGTTGGCAAGATCACGCATCCGCCCAGTTTTCCGGGTGCACCCTCTGGCATTTATGTAATGCAACATCACTGATCCAGACCAACATGTCCGGATAGGCTTCACACATCATGCTTATGTCCGTTCTCGCTTACAGGACTCTACACAACGGGGACTTTACATATCTACACGAAGGAACGCCTCCAACTCACCGCAAACTCGCGAGAGCGGGCTTCCTATGCAAAGAAGGAGAGCTTCACATGCTCAAGAAGGGAATAGTTACCATAGCATTCTTCTTTGGCGCCATGGAAAAGTAAGCGGATGAAAAGCACCGCACTCTCTTTGCCTTCGTGGATCCGAAGTCGGCTCGCGATTTGGAGCTTCGAAGCTCCTACAATGGCCGGATCTAGCTTCTTCTTCCTTCCTTGGCTCTCCTCTCTCTCTATACTTTAGAAAGATGACCACTCAAGTAAAAGTGAGGGTTTCAAAGGTCCAATCCTCGGTATATCCCATCAGGAACAACCCCCAACCGTCGGATCCCAAGTTAAAGAAACGAACGGCTTTGATTCGGGCCTAAAATGTACAATCTGGACCGAACACGGCATGACACACGCCCGTGTCCAGGGCCGTGTCCCACATTCACCGTCAAAATCGACGTGCCTGGAACAACACACGGGCATCGAACACGCCCGTGTTCGACCTGACACGCATGTGTTCCATTTGATATGGCCTTGTGGTCGGCCGTGTACACCCATCGATTTATCCCGAAAACAACTCGAGAACAACACGGGTTCTTGGACACGCCCGTGTCCTAACCCGTGTCCACTCGAACATGCCTGGGAAACAGGCCGTGTGTAACGCCCCCACCTATCACATGACATATAACGTTATGTCCGACCGGGGCCCCACGCCATATATCACAGACAAGTGAAGGAATCACGTGTGGAAATCAAAATCTATGCGTATCCTTAACTCACCCATTCTAGCGCAGCATTTTTTTGTTCGCATGAACTCAAACTAGAATGTCCACCAATATATAAAGACCACATTTATATATATAACAACACCAGGAATGTATACAACTCACACACCCTGGCCTTATGGCCTTACAAGTTCCTCTTTTACACAACAATCATTTCGTACATCGGCACGCAGGCCGGCCACACATGAAATCCAAACACAACTCTTCGCATGGCCTTCAAGGGCCAACAGCAGCAAGCTAGCCTTTCCACTTATTCATTTCAAGTCGTGGCACCTGCAATGAGACATCCACCAAAAAGCGGCAAAACAAAGTAACGGTCAGCATTTGGCTGACCCATTATAACGACCCTACCCCCTACCCGGGGTAGTGGGTCCTTCCCTATATACAGTGCTCATCAAGTATCATCAAGTAGCATCAATCATCATATATCATTCTCTTTATTCCGCTAGCAAACACATGACATCACAAATGCTGGAATCCACCAGACGTTCCGTGCACTCAGGGCACCTTCTTGGCGTACCGGAATCCACCAGTCATACACCGCCAATCCGAGGTTTTAACTTGTTGGTTTACCTGCCCTAGTCCACCAATCTCGCAAGCTGGCGACATCCCGCCCAAACCACACAGAGGTACAACCTCACAGCATCCAACAACCAGAGTAGGTCGACCCACACCA
This sequence comes from Platanthera guangdongensis, assembly GCA_039583875.1. NCBI lineage: Eukaryota > Viridiplantae > Streptophyta > Magnoliopsida > Asparagales > Orchidaceae > Platanthera > Platanthera guangdongensis. Next base: position 69,150,311 of record CM077147.1, read on the forward strand.
TGTGGTGTAGCACGCCGGGTTTATCCAAGCTCCCCAGGCAATGTCTACCCATCGACCCCCCTCCTAATCCGATCGACCCACACTATGTGGTGCAGCAAGCTGAGTTTAACCCTTGCTCCCCAAAAATTGCCACCAATCGATCCCTACCTAACTAGATCAACCCACCCTAGTGGTGTAACAGGCCGGGTTTACCTCGCGCTCCCCAGGCGTGCTACCAATTGATCATAACATAACCAGGAGCTCACCAAAGCCTCCACACATTCAGCATCACATCCATACATTCAGCACAAGAGAAAACCATTTTCAGCTCATCAAATCCACGGAGTCATCTCCAGTTTACCCATGAACATCACCAATCCAGACTAACGGTCCAGATGGGCTTCACACAGCATGCCTATGCCGTACTCCATATTTCCGGCTCTAGATGCAGACTCAATAAAGGAATAACTTCCGCAAATCCACCTCTTGGTGGCGGATTCCAAGCACATGCATAAAGTAAGGACTTCGATGTCCAAGAAGGAGATCGTTACCCTTGAAGATCGCTTCGGCGCCATGAAGTAGCCGGATGGAAATCATCGCCTCGGCTCTGCCTTCACGAATCCGCTGTCGGATCTTCGCTCCGCACTCCGCAGCGCCTACAGCAGCTGGTAGACTCCTCCCTTCCCTCTTGCCTTAGCCTTTCTTCCTCCCCTTTCTTAAAAGAAATGAAGAAGAAGAAGAAGAAGAAAAGAGGGATTAAATCCCCTTTTTCTCGGCCTTCACAGTACCTGGACAGAGCCCAGCCATTGGATCCAGGAAGAGGGAAACAAACAGCTCAGATTTGGCCAGAAAAGCTTGAACATGGCCTGACACGCCCTGTGACACGCCCGTGTCACAGGCCGTGTCCCTCTAAGCGGCAAGCAACCGACTCAATCCAGCCAATACACGGCCGTGTGACATGCCCGTGTCACGTGCCGTGTCCCCGATACGCCCTCAGACACGCCCGTGTCTGAGGCCGTGTGCCTCAACGAAAATAATACCAAAACAACCCGAGACTTCACACGGCCTGGCACACGCCCGTGTTCCTGGCCGTGTGCACCTGGACACACCCGTGTCCCGCAAACACGCCCTAGCTCGAACCGTCGAGTTGAGTTCGACGACCACGGACACGCCCTGTGACACGCCTGTGTCATAGGCCGTGTCCTCACGCGACACTCGACACTCGACGATCGTCGAGATAAATTCGTCGACATCACAGTCGATCGTCGACACGGCCTCTACACGCCCTACGACACGCCCGTGTCGCAGGCCGTGTCCGCTGTGTCGACTCCAAATTTCGTCGACTTCATGACTCGACACTACCTAGGCCTGACACGCCCTGGGACACGCCCGTGTCCCAGGCCGTATCACCCATGCCTGAACCCACTTTTACTCAAAATGATCCGCTTGACTTCGGGGTGTTATAATCCTCCCCCGTTCAAATAATTTCGTCCTCGAAATTTGACTCCAATCAGCCACAACATCATAAAATCTTACACCCCAAGCCTCCGCACAAACTAACAAACATACAACACAAACAAACATCCCTATCTTCCACTTGTGCACATTCAGCCACAGAAAACCTCAAAACAAACCAACATGATTTCGTTATCTCCTTACCATCACACGTGCACCACATTTTGATAGATATCTATTCAACATCATGATTTTATTCATCATATATACGCATAGTTTATATACAACAGAGCATCCAAGATAAGTAATTCATATTTCACCTCCGCTCAGCCTCACGATTTTGGAATTCACGATTAAGAGACAAATTAAACACTCGAGGCTGAATTTCACCAACTGAGCTTTGCGGCTCTTGCACATCTATAGCAAGCAATCGAGGTTGCGTCCGGGGTGCAGATGACTCGGCCACTGCTTTACCCTTTTCTTCATATGATGCACCTGTCTTTCTCTCCCTCCCTGGAGGGGCATTCTGACATAATCTTGCTATATGTCCTTGCTGCCCACAGTTATAGCATATACGTGTATCCACACATCCTGACCCATAAGTCGCCCCCGAAGAAACAGTCGACGGAGCTGATTCCGCCGGCCTAAATCTTTTCTTCTCTCGTCGTCGAAACTTTGATTGATCCAACTGCGACACTTTCGATTCTGCCTTTTCCACTGCCAGTCTCTTATTCTCGTATACTCGCTTCATATCTTTCTCCAATGCACGAGCTGTATCGACCAATGCTTGGAAGCCTTGGCTCACTGAACTCGGAAGTGTCAATCGCAATTCATCCCGTAATCCTTCATAAAACCGATTTGTCTTTCGTGTTCCCTCCGCAAAGTTCGATCCCGCATATCTACCCAATCTTGTAAACTCATGCAGGTAGGTATCAATATCTCGCTCACCCTGCACCAAATGGAGAAACTCATTTTCCATCGGAATCCTCTACGACACTGGCACATACATGGCTAAGAATATTTGGGAGAATTCATCCATGGAAACCTCCGTTAAACCTCGACCTGCCAAGTGATGCACTTCAATCTCATCCCACCACAATCTCGCATCTCCTTCCAATAGAAAAGTGGCCAACATCACTTTCTGTTCCTCGACCGTCCGGATTGCAGTTAGGATCCTTTTTACCCTTGCCAACCAATCTTCCGCCTGCGTTGGTGAAAGCGCTCCACCAAACATCGGTGGATGAAAGTTCATAAAATGGGTCAATGACTCGTCACTGGCTTGCGCCTCCACCACCACTGCAGCATGCTCTTGCCTTGCACCAGGCCTTGCCTGTCCAGTAGGTTGTGCTTGTAACACTGCAAGCACTGTCTCCGTCACCACCCGTATGGCTTCTGCCGAGGGAGGCATAGGCTCTTCCACGGGTGCTACACTCTCATCAGACCGCTGGGGCTCAGACGGCCCAGCTCCATCCCTTGCCACCTATCAATGTACAGAACACCATTAATCCTTCAAATCATAACGATACTGCTACATTGACTACACACTCACGCACATCATGTGCATGACCTACATTCCGAGTGGACATTCATGAGTTCATTTATGTTCTCTCCTCCCGAACAATCTAAACCTGGCTTTGATACCACTTTGTAACGCCCCCACCTGTCACATGACATATAACGGTGGGTCCGGCCGGGGCCCCACGCCATATATCACAGACAAGTGAAGGAATCACGTGTGGAAATCAAAATCTATGCGTATCCTTAACTCATCCATTCTAGCACAGCATTTTTTTGTTCGCATGAACTCAAACCAGAATGTCCACCAATATATAAAGACCACATTTATATATATAACAACACCAGGAATGTATACAACTCACACACTCTAGCCTTATAGCCTTACAAGTTCCTCTTTTACACAACAATCGTTTCATATATCGGCACGCAGGTCGGCCACACATGAAATCCAAACACAACTCTTCGCATGGCCTTCAAGGCCCAACAGCAGCAAGCTAGCCATTCCACTTATTCATTTCAAGCCGCGGTACCTGCAATGAGACATCCACCAAAAAGCGGCAAAACAAAGTAACAGTCAGCATTTGGCTGACCCATTATAACGACCCTACCCCCTAACCGGGGTAGTGGTTCCTTCCCTGTATACAGTGCTCATCAAGTATCATCAAGTAGCATCAATCATCATATATTATTCTCTTTATTCCGCTAACAAACACATGACATCACAAACGCTGGAATCCACCAGACGTTCCGTTCACTCAGGGCACCTTCTTGGCGTACCGGAATCCACCAGTCATACACCGCCGATCCGAGGTTTTAATTTGTTGGTTGACCGGCCTTAGTCCACCAATCTCGCAAGCTGGCGACATCCCGCCCAAACCACACAGAGGTACAACCTCACAGCATCCAACAACCAGAGTAGGTCGACCCACACCATGTGGTGTAGCACGCCAGGTTTATCCAAGCTCCCCAGGAAATGTCTACCCATCGACCCCCCTCCTAATCCGATCGACCCACACTATGTGGTGCAGCAAGCCGGGTTTAACTCGGCTCCCCAAGCATTGCAACCAATCGATCCCTACCTAACTAGATGAACCCACCCTAGTGGTGTAACAGGCCAGTTTTACCTCGCGCTCCCCAGGCGTGCTACCAATTGATCATAACATAACCAGGAGCTCACCAAAGCCTCCACACATTCAGCATCACATCCATACATTCAGCACAAGAGAAAACCATTTGCAGCTCATCAAATCCTGAAAGTCCACCTAGTGTCAACAAGGTTCACCTATGGGGGGGGGGGGGAATAGGTGACTTGCAAGGCTTTTGCGGAATTTACGAATGTACCTGCAGAATAAAAATAAAAGGCACAGCACGCAGAATACACATGCAATTTATAGTGGTTCCCCGACTTGGGTACATCCACTTTCCCCCTTCGACCTATCTCCCAACAAGGGACGACTCAGTCTCTTCTCCAACAGGATTGAAATCCAATCCCTGCACTAACGGAAGGAAGCCTTCCACATGTAGAAGTCAACACTCCCACAAACCAGGTTGCACCCAACCCTTACAATACGGAACAATCGTTCCTTTACAACAAAAGTAAAATAGAATGTACACGAGATACAAACTTCGTTTTGAGACTACGGTGTTCCTCTTCGTTCGACGACGTGTTCGTGAAGTCAACGAAGAGTCTACAACCCAAGCTCTCTTGGAGAGGATCTCCCCGAAACCGGCGGCGGCAAGAAGGGCGGCGGCTTGGTTCGGGATCGGCGGCAACGACGATGTACGGCTGCTGTCCTTTAGAGATCCAGACTACGTAGCGGAACTAGCTAGGTCTACCAACGGTCACTCGAGGATCGGTCGTCTCGATTGATTCGGATGGGGTGTTGGAGTTACCATGATGATCTGGAAGTGGTCAAACATGTAATCTCACTGCCAACGCAATATGAGCCTGCAGGGTCGCACATAAGAGATGTGGAGAAGTTGGATGACTGACTGTGTTGGTAAAGGTTACCAATCACCGACCTGAATAGGGTTATGGGCAAAGTGTTGCCTTATAGGATCATCAGGTTGGGCAAATGTTGCCTTGGAGGGCTGGTTAGGTTCGTCGTCCAAGGGTCAAAGACATTGGTCGAGAATGGTCTTCTGATTCCCGCCGATCGGCGAGAATCGTCTCCCTGATTCTCGCCGATCGACGAGAATCGTCGAGAATCAATTGTTGATTCTCGACGATCGACTACCTTGACAATTGTCGTCGACCGCGGCTCGACGATCGTCGAGTATCATTATGTGTCGTCGAGCGTAGCTCGACGATCGGCGAGAATCGTCGAGTATTGTACTCTGATTCTCGCCGATCCAATGTGATACTCGCCGAACGATTCTCGCCGAAACTGCTCAGTGATTCTCGACGATTCTCACTGATTCATACTCGCCGATTCTGAACCCTAATTTCGAGTGGTCTGCGGATAGCGATTTTCCTGAGTTTATTTTATACTTTAAGTATAAATATAACACTTAGGGTTTCGGGAAGATAAGCGATCTGTCTCTTCTGTGCGAATCGAACCCGACGGAAGGAGTTCCGCGTTCGCTCCGCCGATCCCGATCCCGCCGCCGGAAGAGTTCCGCCGCCGTGTTTGCTCCGTTGACCACCTTCTCTCCAGCGATCGTTGCTGGCGCTGCATTCCCTGGCGCGGACCTAGCAGTCCGTGGGAAAGCAAAGGTGCGGTCTTCTCCTTCCCGATCTTCCGTGCGACGGAAAGCTCGGCGTTCTCCCGCTCGTGTGGACTTCTGCAGAAACGTGGACACTATTCCACGTAGAACTCGCCGCTAGGAAGAAGATAAAGTTTGGAGCTTCTCCGTTGAGTTGTGACTCAACGTCACCGAGGTAATTTTGCCTAGTTTTGCTAACTTCTTGATTCAACCGTCATGGCTCGATCCGCATTTCTTTGGGTTTTCTTGTTGTTTTTCTTTCCGCTGCGTGCACAAGCGTTGTGCCAACCCTATAGAGAAACCCCAACAGTGGTATCAGAGGAGGTTCGGCCATGACTATCTTTTTGGAAGTTGTCTTATTCCAATGCATGTAAACCTAGAGATTTAGAAGTGTTCTAAATGTCTAGATTTAGTCTTGGCACTTCGCCAAGAACGATTGGAATTTCGGTGGAATTTCTAAGTGTTAGAAATTGTTGTCTCCTTAGCAGTAACCATCCCTCGAGTATGTTGTGGATTTTGAATCCAACATAGAGAGATGAGCTTGTCTACTGCTTAAGTTGAGTTGTCTTTGCCTTCTGTCCAATGCATGTAAATCTGAGGATTTGGAAATCTCCGGATGTTCAGATTTAGCCCTTCCTTCTATCAAATTGTTGATGGTGTAAGGATGTGCACATAAGGGATGCATGTGGTTTAGAATTGTTTTTATTTGGATGTGCACATTGATCAAATGTTGATCATGGTTAATTGTTAACCTAAAATTGAAATCCCTTTTTTAATATTAAGTGTTCGGATGCCTTCCGATGGATGACACTCTTCCTGCCTCGATCGATGAAATGTGGGCTTGCCAAAGCAAGGTGCATTAATCTATCTTGGTAAGGGTGCGAGCGGATAATTGTGATATCCCACTGTCGACATCGGGTCCAGCTTAACTAGGTGACCTCAAAGGTTGAGTGCCTAGAGGCATAGGGTTGGCATGCACCATGTGATGGATGCGAATAAGGAGTTATTCACCAACCATACAAGAATTGCATGAGGATGCAATTGGCAAGCGTTGCCTACCTAAATAACCACATCGTGAGAGGAACGCCAAAGCGGACTCATTGTGTTGGTGAAATACGGGTCTTGTCCACTAAGAGAGTAGCTCGCATGAACTCTCCGAATTGTTAGTGAGGGCTATCATTTCGAATAAAATAGTGGGAGTATTTTAATTGAAGTCCTAATTAGAATAATTTATAATTGAAATTTAGGTACTGATTTTAATTCTGCATAAATTCTTATAGAATTCCATGGCAAGCGTTTCACACTCCACGCTGTCTCTGAGAGCCATCCTTGAGAAGGATAAGCTCAGCGGGACAAACTATATGGATTGGTATAGGAACCTGAGAATTGTTCTCAGGCAAGAGCGAAAGCTCTATGTCTTGGAAGAAGAAGCCCCCGAGGTGCCGACCGGGAACTCTTCCCGTGCTGAGAAGGATACTTATAAGAAGTATACTGATGATGCTTTGGATGTCGAGTGCCTTATGCTTGCCACCATGAACTTTGAGCTTCAGAAGCAACATGAGAACATGGGGTGCAAGGAGATTGACGAGCATCTCAAGAAAATGTTTCAGGGGCAGGCTCGTCAAGAGAGGTTCGACATCACGAAAGCGTTATTTCAGTGCAAGATGGGAGTTCGAGACTCAGTAGGGACTCACGTACTCAAGATGATTGGGTATATAGAGAACCTTGAAAGGCTGGGTTTTCCTCTTGGTCAAGAGTTGGCCACGGATCTGATCCTGCAATCGTTGTCGGACAGTTATGAGCAGTTCGTCTTGAACTACAACATGAATGAGATAGACAAGACACTGCCCGAACTCCTAGGCATGTTAAGAACTGTCGAGATCAACATGAAGAAGGCCAAGCCTGCTAGCCCCATACTGATGGTGCATAAGGGCAAGGGCAAAGCCAAGGGCTCCAAGAAGACAAAGGTGGGACCTAAGTCATATCTTGAGCCCAAGTCTTCAGCACTGATAAAGAAGAAGAGCACGGTGAAGGAAGGGAAATGCCACCACTGTGGCAAGGCTGGTCATTGGCGGAGGAACTGTCCTTCGTATATTGAGGGTCTGCAGAAATTGAAGGGAGGTATGACTTCCGCTTCTAATGTTTATGTTATAGAGATAAACCTTTCTGCTCCTTCATCTTGGGTATTGGATACCGGATGTGGTTCTCACATTTGTACAAATGTGCAGGAACTGGGAAGGAGAAGATTGCTGAGTAAAGGGGAGGTGGACCTCCGCGTCGGCAATGGAGCAAGAGTTGCTGCTGTAGCCGTAGGAGTTTACCGTCTTTCTTTGCCCAGTGGGCTTGTAATAGAATTAGATAACTGTTATTTTGTTCCGGCGATAACTAGAAACATTATATCTATTTCATGTTTGGACATGATTGGATTTTCTTTTATAATTAAGAACAATTGTTGTTCTATATTTAAGAATGATGTTTGTTATGCTGTAGCCCAATTGTTTAATGGTCTTTACGTTTTGAACTTGGACCATCTGATCTATAATGTAGAAAATAATAAAAGACTAAGAACAAATGATTCGAACCCTACGTTTCTATGGCATTGTCGTTTGGGCCATATCAACGAGAAGCGCATATCCAAGCTCCATAGAGATGGACTTTTGGACTCATTTGATTATGAATCATTTGAGCGATGCGAATCTTGTTTGTTAGGCAAGATGACTAAAGCTCCTTTCACTGGTTATACTGAGAGGGCTGAGGATCTCTTGGGTATTGTACATAGTGATGTATGCGGACCCATGAGTTCCATAGCTAGAGGTGGGTTTTTCTACTTTGTTATGTTTACTGATGATTTCAGTAGATACGGATATGTGTATCTTATGAAGTGCAAATCCGAGACCTTTGAAAAGTTCAAAGAGTTCAAGAATGAAGTAGAAAACCAGTTGCGTAAGAGGGTTAAAGCACTCCGATCTGATCGAGGTGGCGAATACCTGAGTCATGAGTTCCGTGATCATCTGAAATAGTGTGGTATTGTATCACAGCTCACTCCACCTAGAACACCACAACATAATGGTGTGTCTGAGAGGAGAAATCGTACTCTGTTAGACATGGTACGTTCGATGATGAGTCATGCAGACTTGCCTATTTCCTTTTGGGGTTTTGCTTTAGAGACTGCTGCAATGACATTGAATCGCGCTCCAACTAAAACGGTTCTGAAGACACCATATGAGATATGGACTGGGAAGCGTCCTAGTATGTCGTTCATTAAAATTTGGGGCTGTGAGGCATACGTGAGACGTCAAATGCCTGACAAGCTGGAACCCAAATCGGATAAATGTTATCTGGTGGGATATCCTAAGGAAACGAAAGGGTATTACTTTTACCTACCATCCGAGGGCAAAGTGTTTGTCGCAAGGACTGGTGTCTTCTTGGAGAAAGAGTTCTTATCAAGAAAGACTGAAAAGGTAGAGCTTGAAGAAGTTCAAGAACCACATGTAGTGAATGAACCGGAATTGGATTCTGAGTCAGGACTACAAGATGTTGTAGCTAGAGAACCTGCTCAGGGAACACAAGTCCTACGTAGATCTGGTAGACCGAGGTTTGAGCCTGAGAGATATGGATTTCTCGTGTCTCAAATAGGTAATGTGTTGCTTATGGATCATGATGATGAACCAGCAACCTACCAAGAGGCTATGAATGGACCGGACTCCGACAAATGGCTTGAGGCTATGAAATCCGAAATGGACTCCATGTATGCAAACCAAGTTTGGAACTTGGTGGAACCACCTGAAGGGGTACGACCCATAGGGTGCAAGTGGGTTTTTAAGAAGAAGACCGACATGGATGGGAATGTACAGACATTCAAAGGGCGATTGGTGGCTAAAGGTTTCAAGCAAATTCATGGTATTGACTATGATGAGACTTTTTCCCCTGTTGCCATGGTAAAGTCCATTAGGATATTGCTTGCTATTGCTGCGTATTATGACTACGAGATCTGGCAGATGGATGTCAAAACGGCTTTCCTTAATGGAAACCTCCTTGAGGAAGTGTATATGACACAACCCGAGGGTTTTGTATCCCCAGATGAAGCCACTAAAATATGCAAGCTGAATAAGTCCATTTATGGACTGAAACAGGCCTCTCGAAGTTGGAATCTTCGTTTTGATGAGAAAATCAAAGAGTTTGGTTTCATCAAGAATGAAGATGAGCCTTGTGTTTACAAGCGAATCAGCGGGAGCATTGTTGTCTTCCTGATATTGTATGTAGATGACATACTGTTGATTGGGAATGACATTCCTACCCTGAAAGTTGTTAAGAACAACCTAGGGAACTGCTTTTCAATGAAGGATTTGGGTGAAGCGACTTATATACTCGGTATTAAGATCTATAGAGATAGATCGAAGAAGTTGCTGGGTTTGACCCAGAGTACGTACATCGAAAAGGTGTTGAAGCTGTTCAACATGCTTGAGTCCAAGAAAGGATTTTTGCCCATGTCTCATGGTATGAATCTCTCTAAGGACCAGTGTCCAAAGTCTTGTGAAGACAAGGACCGCATGAAGTTGATTCCATATGCTTCGGCAATTGGATCAATCATGTACGCGATGTTATGTACTCGACCCGATGTTTCCTTTGCTTTGAGCAGACAAGCAGGTATCAGTCAGACCCCGGTGAGTGTCACTGGATTGCAGTCAAGAATGTCCTGAAGTACTTGAGAAGGACTAAGGACGTGTTCTTGGTGTATGGTGGAGAGGAAGAGCTCGTTGTAAGCGGTTACACGGATGCTAGCTTCCAAACTGATAGAGACGACTCCAAGTCTCAGTCAGGTTTTGTGTTTTGCCTGAATGGAGGAGCTGTGAGCTGGAAGAGTTCCAAGCAAGAGACAGTTGCTGATTCTACAACAGAGGCCGAGTATATCGCCGCAGCTAATGCGGCGAAGGAGGCTGTATGGATTAGGAAATTCATCGGCGAGCTTGATGTAGTTCCTAGCATTGTTGGTCCCGTAGTTCTCTACTGTGATAATAATGGTGCAATTGCACAATCTAAGGAACCTAGATCACATCAGCGCTCCAAGCATATACTCCGGCGGTTTCATCTTATTCGTGAGATTGTCGAACGAGGAGATGTACACATTTGCAGAGTGCCGACTGAGGAAAATATTGCGCATCCCCCTTCCTGAGGCCCCATGAGAACTTACACCATCACTTCTAACCTCCCTATCCTGTGTCCTCAGGTGGTGAGAAGTCTTCTGTGAACTGTGACATGCAGATTCACCCCGGGTTGAGGCAGTGGCGGTGAATACAAAGGGCTCAGGCTGAGCCTTAGGTATTCTCTCATGGGTGGCCACGACGGCCCTTGCACTCTGGGTCTCTTCACATGGGGACAGATCACACTTGCAGTGACCACGATTATTCCTGTGGTCATACCTGAAGGCATGATGAGTTGCCTTCCTGCTTGGAGTGGGGGGTCGGAATACCGTTTCCCCATTTCTCCACGAATTGATAATCCGGGAGATCCACCCATTTTCTTGCTTTCTCTTTATAGCATCAACTTTGGAAAAGTTTGATACTATTCGTTTCTCATTCTCTAGACTACTCTCTAGAGCTGAGATCTTAGAGTCCTTGACCTTGTTGGATGCCAATTGGAGAACCAACATGATCTTCAGTCGAGCAATTTCTCGAGCTTGCTCCTCAGCAAGTAGGTTGCTTTCTTGAAGGGCTCTCTTCAGGGAATCAGAATTTTCTGGAGGAGAGCAGTTTCTGTCTTCAGAAAGTTCAAAAGATAAGGGGCAGGATGAAGATGTTACCTGCTCATCTGTGTTATTGTCATTAGAGCCAGTGACCATTGTTTCGTCCTCATCAGAGCAGCTTTCCTCACTGGCCTCGTCAGTCTCTGACACGGACACTGGAGCTCTGATGTTGTCCGAATGATGCTTGCCTTCATCTTCAGAGGTGAGGACCCCCACATAGGCTTCCTCCTCTGGTTGACAGCATATTCCAGCTTTCTCTGACTCCCCCATCAACTCTGATATCATCACCCACATGGATTTAGCCGTCCTGCATTTTGCTAATCTAGAGCGAGAAGCTCCAGACCAGATATCCAAGATAATTTGACGAATCCTCTCGTCCAAGTTAAATAGTGACAGTTTTGTCTCTGACATCTTAGCAATGCACATGGGCACTTGGATCCCAGAGTCAGTGGTCTTCATGGGAATAAATGGACCCTCTTCCAGAATGAAGGATGCTCGAGGATCGATAGCATCCAAGTGAAATGACACTCTCATCCTCCAAATGGGATAATAATCCTTTGTGCATGCAGGGAGTTTGAGTGGCAATACGTCATAATCCAGCTCCATGCTTTTAACACTGGTGGCAGGAATCTACTCAAGGTGTTAGCCTTTTTGATGAGCAACCTGGCTCTGATACCACTTGAAAGTCCACCTAGTGTCAACAAGGTTCACCTATGGGGGGGGGGAATAGGTGACTTGCAAGGCTTTTCGGAATTTACGAATGTACCTGCACAATAAAAATAAAAGGCACAGCACGCAGAATACACAGACAATTTATAGTGGTTCCCCGACTTGGGTACATCCACTTTCCCCCTTCGACCTATCTCCCAACAAGGGACGACTCGGTCTCTTCTCCAACAGGATTGAAATCTAATCCCTGCACTAACGGAAGGAACCCTTCCACACGTAGGAGTCAACACTCCCACAAACCAGGTTGCACCTAACCCTTATAATACGGAACAATCGTTCCTTTACAACAAAAGTAAAATAGAATGTACACGAGATACAAACTTCGTTTGGAGACTACGGTGTTCCTCTTCGTTCGACGACGTGTTCGTGAAGTCAACGAAGAGTCTACAACCCTAGCTCTCTTGGAGAGGATCTCCCCGGAACCGGCGGCGGCAAGAAGGGCGGCGGCTTGGTTCGGGATCGGCGGCAACGACAATGTACGGCTGCTGTCCTTTAGAGATCCAGACTTCGTAGCGAAGCTAGCTAGGTCTACCAACGGTCACTCGAGGATCGGTCGTCTCGATCGATTCGGATGGGGAACACTTTCCCGATCTACAAATCGAGAGACAAGAGATCTCTGGATAGACGCGTGAGACTCTAAGCTTGGCTAAGCTTCTGTCGCCGGAGATCGGGAAGAAACGCGATCAACAGCGGCGACCACTTGACGCGAGCGGCGGCGGCGGAGCGGAGCGGAGCGGAAGCGGCGACTTAGGGTTTTTCCGTGCTCGCGTGTTTCGTTTCTCGATCCTTTTACTGTTCAAAATACCCGTATATATATACTGTAGATAGATTCAACTTGACCGTTGTGGGACCCACCAGTAGACTCCCGAAATCCGGTTCAAAATAGTCCAGCGGCAGAATCCGGTCTAGCAACATCCCGAGAAAACGCCAAGTAAAATTCGTCGAGAATCATTGGTGATTCTCGACGAATCGGCGAGAATCAGTTAACGATTCTCGACGATTCGTCGAGAATCACTGGTGATTCTCGACGGATCACTTGTTGATTCTCAACGATTTTCCCTTGGTATTAATGACCCGCTCAGCGACGGGTTCGGCGAGAATCATTGGTGATTCTCGCCGAATCTTACTTGGCACGGTTTTGTGGCAGCCGGAAGGAGTCGGCGAGAATCACTAATGATTCTCGACGATTTGGCGAGAATCACTAGTGATTCTCGTCGATTTATACTTAGATGATTTTTCGTCTTTCCACCCAAGTGCTGCTCCTTGACCCATCCTTGCTCCTTGTCTTCTCTTGCATAAACATGGCCCTGTACTTGAAAGTAAGTGCACTCCAATAGAGAGAGTACACGTAGGCCAACACACTGATCTGCTCAACGAGGGATTACGTCGTCCAGACCCGTGTATATTGACCTACTGCACCCTGACATTGGTGTGCACTTAGCGTGGAAGAACTGCAAGCACAACTTAAGAAGTTCCATCAAATACATTGTGAATTCATCTTAGCGTGACAGGTGGCTTCCTCAAATCCAGGTGATTGTGAATACAATACCCAACAAATCCACGGAGTCATCTCCGGTTTACCCATGAACATCACCAATCCAGACTATCGGTCCAGATGGGCTTCACACAGCATGCCTATGTCGTACTCCATATTTCCGGCTCTAGATGCAGACTCAATAAAGGAATCACTTCCGCAAATCCACCTCTTAGTGGAGGATTCCAAGTACATGCATAAAGGAAGGACTTCGATGTCCAAGAAGGAGATCGTTACCCTTGAAGATCGCTTCCCTCTTGTCTTAGCCTTTCTTCCTCCCCTTTCTTAAAAGAAATGAAGAAGAAGAAGAAGAAGAAGAAGAAAAGAGGGATTAAATCCCCTTTTTCTCGGCCTTCACAGTACCTGGACAGAGCCCAGCCATTGGATCCAGGAAGAGGGAAACAAACAGCTCAGATTTGGCCAGAAAAGCTTGAACACCCTGACACGCCCTGTGACACGCCCGTGTCACAGGCCGTGTCCCTCTAAGCGGCAGACAACCGACTCAATCCAGCCAATACACGGCCGTGTGACACGCCCATGTCACGTGCCGTGTCCCCGACACGCCCTCAGACACGCCCGTGTCTGAGGCCGTGTGCCTCAACGAAAATAATCTCAAAACAACCCGAGACTTCACACGGCCTGGCACACGCCAGTGTTCCTGGCCGTGTGCACCTGGACACACCCGGGTCCCGCAAACACGCCCTAGCTCGAACCGTCGAGTTGAGTTCGACGACCACGGACACGCGCTGTGACACGCCCGTGTCACAGGCGGTGTCCTCACGCGACACTCGACACTCGACGATCGTCGAGATAAATTCGTCGACATCACGGTCGATCGTCGACACGGCCTCGACACGCCCTGCGACACGCCCGTGTCGCAGGCCGTGTCCGCTATGTCGACTCCAAATTTCGTCGACTTCACGACTCGACACTACCCAGGCCTAACACGCCCTGGGACACGCCCGTGTCCCAGGCCGTGTCACCCATGCCTGAACCCACTTTTGCTCAAAATGATTCGCTTGACTTCGGGGTGTTACACCGTGTTCACGGTTTCGACACTTCGTTGATCGAAGTTCGTCGACCTCACGATACGGCCTTGGACACGCTCGTGTCCTAAGCCGTGTGCCTTGTCTCGACACTTCGTCGAGCAAAATTCGTCGACTCCCCGGGATGAGTGTCGACACAGGCTCGACACGCCCTGAGACACGCCCGTGTCTCAGGACGTGTGCCCTGTCTCGACACTTCGTCGAGCGCAAGATATCGACTTCGCGGGCTGAGTGTCGACACGGGCTCGACACGCCCTGAGACATGCCCGTGTCTCAGGCCGTGTTCCCTGTCTCGACACTTCGTCGAGCGCAAGATGTCGACTTCCCGGGTTGAGTATCGACACGGGCTCGACACGCCCTGAGACACGCCCGTGTCTCAGGCCGTGTGCCCTGTCTCAACACAACGTCGAGCAAAATTCGTAGACCTCTCGACCAAATCGTCGACACAAGCCTGACAAGCCCTGGGACACCCCCGTGTCCCAGGCCGTGTGCCCCCTGCCAGAACCCAAAACTGGCACAAAACGTTCCTCGTCGCTCTTTTGAGTTTCGGGGCGTTACAACTCTCCCCCTCTTAAAATTTCGACCACGAAATTATATAAAGCAAAGACATGTACAAAATAAAATTGTACCTGAGCGGAACAACTCCGGATACTCGTCAAGCATAGTCTGCTCTCATTCCCAAGAGAGCTCCTCTCGACCGCAATTGTCTCATCGGACCTTGACCATCCTGATCTCTTTATTGCGTAGCCGCTTGACCTCCGAGTCCTCAATCCGTACGGGCATGACCTTAGTCGTCAACCCACTATCCACCGGCACTTGATCAACCGCGATCACTTGCGAAGGCTCTTGCACCGCCTTCCTTAGCACCGAAATATGGAATACATCATGTAATCCACCAAGCTCCACTGAAAGCTTCAACCGATAGGCTGCTTCACCAACTCGCTCCAGAACCTCAAACGGTCCAAGGTACCTTGGGCTTAGCTTTTTCAATCGTCGCACCCACGAGACACCCTTGAACGGCTTGATCTTTAAGTACACCCAATCGCCTACAGCGAACTCCATGTTCCTGTGCTTGGCATTATAGTACTTCGCTTGTCGGTCCTGAGCGATAAGCAACCTCTCCCGAATGGTTCTCAACAAAGAAGTAGCATCCTCCACTTCTAATCGCTTATAAAACTTTGACTCACCCGTTTCTAGCCAAGACAACAACATGCGACATTTTCTACCATATAGGGCCTCGAAGGGCGCCATTTGAAAACTAGCTTGGTAGCTATTATTGTACGCGAACTCCACCAAATAAAGATGGTCTTCCCATTGCTTTCCAAAATCCAAGACACACATGCGGAGCATGACTTCCATGGTTCTATTGACCCTCTCGGTCTGCCCATCTGTTTGTGGATGGAAGGCTGTGCTGAATTTTAGCTTTGTTCCCAACATTTGCTGCACAAGCCTCCAATCATTGGACGTGAACCGCCCATCTCGGTCACTCACGATGCTGCGGGGCACATCGTGAAGCCGTACAATGTTATCCACATACAGTTTTGCCAACTTCTCAACCGGATCATCCTTCCTATGCGGAATGAAATGCGACACCTTCATTAGCTGATCCATGACCACCCAAATGGCGTCGTTCCCCTTTTGCGACCTTGGCAAACCGTGCACAAAGTCCATAGAGATGTCGTCGAATTTCCACTCCGGAATAGGCAAGGACGTAAGAAATCCTCCCGGCTTTTGGCACTCCACCTTCACCAAGGTGCAAGTTTGGCACTTCGCTACGTAGTGCGCCACATCTTTCTTCAAACCCGGCCACCAAAACAGTTTCTTCACATCGCGGTACATCTTCGTGCTCCCCGAGTGAATCGAGTACTTGGTATGGTGTGCCTCGTACAACAATTCCACCCGCAAATTGCCCACACTTGGGACGCACAGACGACCATATTTCCAAAGCAATCCGTCCTCCACAACGAATTGAGAATTTGACCCATCCAGAGCCTCTACCATGAACTGCTTCATATGGACATCCATATCCAAAGCCTGTCGAATCCGATCAGCCAGGTCATATAGGACTTCAGTGTAATTCAGTACTGCTTCAGCACTTGATTGCTTATCCACATAAACAATCTCCAATGCCTCCAACTCCCGCACCAACCGCTCATCATGCACCGATAGCCAATTGGCTTGAGCTGGGGCTCGGCGACTCAACGCATCCGCAACCGCATTACCTTTACCAAGCACATAGTGGATCTTGAATGTATAGTCCCCCAGGAACTCCATCCATCTACGCTGCCGCATATTCAGATCTTTCTGATCGATCAGATACTTCAAGCTCTTATGATCGGTGTAGATATCAATCTTCACACCGTACAAATAGTGTCTCCACAGGTTCAAGGCAAAACTCACGGCCGTTAACTCCAAGTCATGGACCGGATAATTCCTCTCGTGCACTTTCAGCTATCTTGAGCCATAAGCTATCAAACTTCCATGTTGCAGTAGCACGCAACCCAAACCACTGCCCGAAGCATCGCTAAAAATCTCATAGCCTTCGGTCCCACTTGGCGAACTCAGCATAGGCATCGTGGTCAACCGACATTTCAACTCCTCAAAAGCTCGCATGCACTCCGGCGTCCAAACGAACTTCTGCTCCTTCCTCGTCAAAGTAGTGAGAGGTAACGCTATCCGCGAGAAGTTCTCTACGAAGCGCCTATAATAGCCGGCAAGACCCAGAAAGCTCCGGACTTCCGCTAACGTAGCAAGCTCAGGCCACTCCTGTATCGCAACAATCTTTGTCGGATCCACTGCAATACCCTCTCCACTCACTATATGACCGAGGAACGCCACTGAGTATAACCAAAACTCGCACTTCGAGAACTTGGCATACACTTGATTCCTCCTTAGCGTCTCCAAAACCAAATGAAGATGCTTGAAGTGATCTTCCTCACTCTGCGAGTACACCAAAATATCGTCGACGAAGACGATCACAAAATGGTCTAAGTACTCCCTGAAGGTCCAGTTCATCAAATTCATGAACACTGACAGCGCATTAGTCAGCCCAAACGACATGACCGTAAACTCATAATGCTCGTATCTCATACTAAACGTTGTCTTCGGGATATCACTCTCCCTTATCCGCAGCTGATAGTACCCAGACTTGAGATCCAACTTCGAATACATCGTCGACCCGACCAACTGATCAAAAAGATCATCAATCCCGGGGATCGGGTACTGGTTCTTCTCCGTCAACTTGTTGAGCTCCCGATAATCAATACATAGCCTCAAGCTTTCGTCCTTCTTCTTAACAAAGTGGACCGGTGCGCTCCAAGGCGAAGAACTTGGGTGCACATACCCTTGCTCCAACAACTCTTGTAGTTTAAACTTCAGCTCTGCCATTTCCTTAGGCGCTAGCCGATACGGAGATCAAGACACAGGCTTTGCACCTGGCACTAGCTCAATCGTGAAATCTATCTCCTGTTGAGGCGGGGCTCCAGGAAGATCTGCAGGGAACACATCAGGGTATTCCGATACCACTGAAATACTATCCAACGCGGGCTTCGGCTTTGCAACCTCCACTAGTGTAAAGAACAGTTCTGCACCGGCACGAACCGCCTTCACCACCTGAAGAGCAGACATCAACGTCTTGCTCGACCCCTTTAAGCCCGTAAAAGTCGTCTCACGACTTGCTCCCAACTTCACTTCCTTGAAATCGCAATCAATATAGGCCTGCTGCTCTGAGAGCCAGTCCATGCCAAATATTACGTCTAACTCCACCAACGGAAGTAACGACGCTTGCAGATCGAACTCCTGATTCCCAATATGAATCTTAACATCACAGATCCTATCCGCGCGCATCGAACACCCATTGGGCAACAACACATCCAACTTATCCTTCGCCATCGAAGAAGGGACTCCGATGCGTGATATAAATCCTTCGGACAAGAAGGAGTGTGAAGCTCCCGTATCGAAGAGTGCTCTTGCCGGATTTTCACAAATCAAAACAAATCCTAAACAAGCAGTGGTTAGGTAACATGTGCATAACAAGTATTTAAAGAAATTAACTTGCTATAAATTAAACCGTACCTGTCATCACATCCGCTAGTTTAATGGCCTCCTGTTGGCCAAGATTATACACCCTTGGTTGGGCCGGAGCATAGTGGGACGCGGTCGACTCCACCGCCTTGCCCTTCTCTTCATAAGTCGCTCCCGGCCTTCTCTCGGACTTGGGGCATCCGCTCCAACATTCGAGGGCAAAGTGCCCCGACTTTCCGCAAGTAAAACATGCGCCGGGGTCCGACCCGTAGTCGCCCCAGAAGCACCACACGGAGCTGGACCCGAAGTCCTATGCTTCTTGAAGGACCTCCGATAGCCGGACTTTGAAGTAGTCGGCACTTTGAATTCAGATTTCTTATCACCCAAGCTTTTCTTTGCTTGTACATTCTTCATGTCCTTCTCCAAGGACCGGGCCGTGTTGACCAAGGTTAAGAAACCCTATGTCATTGGCCCCGAGAGTAGTAACCTCAACTCATCTCTCAGCCCTTCGTAGAATCGATTCGTCTTGCGCTCCTCATCCACAATGGTGGAGCTAGCATATCGACTCAATCGAGTAAACTCGTGGAGATATTCATCCACGCTCCTCTCACCCTGAACCAACTTCAGGAACTCATTCTCCAACGCTATCCTCTGCGTCGAAGGGAGGTATCTAGCCAAGAACAATCTCGAGAACTCCTCCATCGAGACATCAACAAGTTGCCTACCTCTCAATAGGTGCAGCTCCAATCCTTCCCACCACATTCTCGCGTCACCGTCCAGAAGGAACGTAGCGATGGTGGTCATTTCCCACTCCTCCGTCTCCGTTGATGTCATGACTCTCTTCACCCTGGAGAGCCAGTCTTCAGCTTGAGATGGGGTTCCGAACCCCGAGAATACTGGAGGATTAAAGCTCATGACATGCTTGAGCTGTCTCTCGGTTGCCCTCCTTGGCACCACCGTTCCTCTACCACCTGCTCCACTCTTTGCTGCTCAGCTGCTTGCAGCGGTACCTGCTCCATCGCAGGAGCGGGCTGCTGCGTTTGCCTTGCAGGCTGCGCATTAATCATAGCCAACACTGCTTCGACCACCAATCGTATAGTCTCAGTCGATAGAGGTGTTGCAGGAGCTTCATTAGGTGCACTAGTAGCCTCAGAAACTCAACATTCCGACGGCCCAGCACCACTTCTGGTCACCTATAGTGGTACAAAACACCGTTAAGTGCCAAATAAAATTTCAAACAGCAATTATAGGAACACACAGGTTCCTCAAACACGTGTATTTTCATTACTAAGTGGACATTCAAGGGTTCTTTTACTGTGATAACGATGACGCACACACATGTGCTCACGACCCCTTAAAAAGAATTCGTCCACGAATTCAATTTAAGCCCGACAAAAAACAGTAGTCTGATACCAAATTGTAACACCCCCTATCTGTCACATAACATATAACAGTAGGTCCGGCCGGGGCACGACGCCATATACCACAGACAGACCGGGTGGTTACTCATGGAAACCATCCAACCAATCATAACGTCCTACACAGAGCATTCTAGAGGAAGCAGATTAATAGTTGCAATAAAGAACCCAGAACAAAAGCATGAATGTCCACTAATACCAAATAGGAATGTTGTACATACACAAGTACCTTTCTTAAGGCCTTACAAAATTGTTCACTTCATATTACATGATTTACAAACCACGACACGCAGGCCGGTCATACATGAATAAAAGCAGTAAACACTCCAATTAGGCCTTCGAGGGCCGGCTTCGCAAATTGGGCTTTAGCCCGCTATTGACCGCTTGGTACAGTAGCACCTGCAAGCAACAAACCACCGCACGGTGGGAAAACAAGGCAATGGTCAGCAATGCTGACCAAATTATAACAATCCCGCCCTCAACTCGGGGCGGCGATGCTCCTTCCCTGCATTTCATTAGCATAAGCGAGCAAATTAACAATATTCATTTCATCACAAGCGTTGGCTCGCACGGCCTCACGCCTCGTGCTCTCAGGGCACATTCTCGGTGAACCGGTCGATGTCACATCAACTAAAGCCATAGACATTCTGGACTCACCACCGCCACTTTGACGGCCAAACCTATGAGCATTTTGCCTTCTTGGCCTGGGTCACGACAATTTAAGCCATAGACCGCCGAAGACCCTAATCTATGACAACGACAAGTGCCACGTACCCTTAGGTCTCTTTAACCGAACGACATAGAACGGGTACGGTTCCATCTAACCCGTGCTTAAATCGCAACGATAGTTTAAGCCATATGCACTGGTCAAACTTCTCCCGAGTCCCGTTTCCGTCACATTTCACATAACCCGGTTATGTTCAAGTTGGCTCTCAGGCCTCCAAGTTGACAAGATCGCACATCCGCCCTGTTTTCTGGGTGTACCTTTGGGTTAATCCCCAAGGCTCCCTGTTGCAATCTACCACGTAGAAAACCCGAAAAACAATCAATCGCACGGAGTCTTCTCCAGCATTTATGCAATGCAACATCACCGATCCAGACCAACATGTCCAGATAGGCTTCACACATCATGCCTATGTCCGTTCTCACTTACGGACTCAACACAACGGAGACTTTACATATGTACCCGAAGGAACGCCTCCAACTCACCGCAAACTCGCGAGAGCGGGCTTCCTATGCAAAGAAGGAGAGCTTCACTTGCTCAAGAAGAGAATCGTTACCCTAGCGTTCTTCTTTGGCGCCATGGAAAAGTAAGCGAATGAAAAGCACCGCACTCTCTTTGCCTCCGTGGATCCAGAGTCGGCTCGCGATTTGGAGCTTCGAAGCACCTCCAATGGCCGAATCTAGCTTCTTCTTCCTTCCTTGGCTCACCTCTCTCTCTATACTTTAGAAAGATAACCACTCAAGTAAAAGTAAGGGTTTTAAAGGTCCAATCCTGGGTATATCCCATCAAGAACAACCCCCACCTGTCGGATCCCAAGTTAAAGAAACGAACGACTTTGATTCGGGCCTGAAATGTACAATCTGGACCAAACACCGCATGGCACACGCCCGTGTCCAGGGTCGTGTCCCTCATTAGCCGTCAAAATCGACGCGCCAGGAACAACACACGGGCATCAAACACGCCCTTGTTCGACCTGACACGCCCGTGTTCCATCTGACACGGCCGTGTGGTCGGCCGTGTACCCCCATCGATTTATCCCGAAAACAACCCGAGAATAACACGGGTTCTTGGACACACCCGTGTCCTAACCCGTGTCCAATCGAACACGCCTGGCCTACAGGCCGTGTTCAAGGTCTCGACACTTCGTCGAGCGAAGTTCGTGGAATTCACGACACGGCCTTAGACACGCCCGTGTCCTAGGCCGTGTTCCTTGTCTCGACACTTCGTCGAGAAAAATTCGTCGACTCCCCAGGACGAGTGTCGACACGGGCTCGACACACCCTGAGACACGCCCGTGTCTCAGGCGGTGTGCCCTGTCTCGACACTTCGTCGAGCGCAAGATGTCGACTTCACGGGCTGAGTGTCGATATGGGCTCGACATGCCATGAGACACGCCTGTGTCTCAGGCTGTGTGCCCTGTCTCGACACTTCGTCGAGCGCAAGATGTCGACTTCGCGGGCTGAGTGTCGACACGGGCTCGACACGCCCTGAGACACGCCCGTGTCTCAGGCCGTGTGCCCTGTCTCGACACAATGTCGAGCAAAATTCGTTGACCTCTCGACCAAATCGTCGACACAAGCCTGACACGCCCTGGGATACGCCCATGTCCTAGGCCGTGTGCCTCCTGCCAGAACCCAAAACTGGCCCAAAATGTCCCCCATCGCTCTTTTGAGTTTCGGTGCGTTACACAAGGTATCTCGGACTCAGCTTCTTCAAGCGTCGAACCTGCGAAACACCCTTAAACGACTTGATTTTTAAATACACCAAGTTTCCAACACCGAACTCCGCATTCCTATGCTTGTCGTTATAGTACTTTGCTTGCCTGTCCTGAGCGATCTTCAACCTTTCCTAAATTGTACGTACCATTGAAGTGGTGTCTTCCAACGCTTGATGTTTATATAACTTCGACTCGCCTGTCTTCAACCAAGACAACGGCGTACGACACTTCCTCCCATACAAGGCCTCGAAAGGTGTCATTCCAGTACTCGCTTGAAAGCTGTTATTATACTCAAACTCCACCATATACAGGTGATCTTCCCAATGCTTTCCGAAGTCTAGGACGCACATACGAAGCATGTCCTCTATCGTCCTGTTGACCCTCTCGGTCTGACCGTCCGTCTGGGGGTGGAAGGTTGTGCTGAAACTCAGATTAGTTCCCAATAAACTATGCTCCAGCCTCCAGTCCTTCGACGTGAAGCGTCCATCTCGTTCACTAACAATACTGTGTGACACACCATGCAACCGTACGATATTATCCACATAGAGTTTGGCTAACTTTTCCATCGAATCTTCCTTCCTATTCGGGATGAAGTGTGACACTTTTGTCAACCAATCTACGAACACCCAGATGGCGTCGTTTCCCCTCTGCGACTTTGGCAAACCATGCACAAAATCCATAGAAATGTCATCGAATTTCCATTCCGGGATAGGCAAGGACTTTAGGAAGCCTCCGGGCTTCTAGCACTCCGCTTTCACCAAGGCACAAGTTTGGCACTTGACCACATAAAGTGCTACATCCTTCTTTAATCCTGGCCACCAGAATAACTTCTTCATGTCTCTATACATCTTTGTGCTTCCCGGGTGGATTTAGTACTTGGTATGATGTGCCTCATACATCAACTCCTCCCGAATATTATCCGCACTAGGGACGCATAGACGACCGTCCTTCCTTAGCAGTCCATCCTCAACCGCAAACTGGGAATTTGACCCATCCAATGATTCATCTAAGATCTGCTTCATACTGCTATCCTGAATCAAAGCCCGTCGAACTCTACCAGCTAGGTCATACTGCACCTTTGTCCAACACAATATCGCCGCGGCACTAGACTGCTTATCGACGCAGGAAATCACTAATGCCTCCAAATCGCGAACCAATCTCTCATCATGTACCGACAACTAACTGGCCTGCGCAGGAGCCCTGCGGCTCAACGCATCCGCCACTGCGTTTCCTTTCCCAGGTACATAATGTATCTTGAAGGTATAGTCCCCCAAGGACTCCATCCACCTCCGATGTCTCATGTTCAGGTCCTTATGATCTAGCAGGTACTTCAGGCTCTTATGGTCGTTGTAAATATCGACCTTTACCCCGTACAGATAGTGCCTCCATAGCTTTAGAGCAAATATCACGACCGCTAACTCTAATTCATGGACCAGATAATTCCTCTCGTGAACCTTCAATTGGCGTGATCCATAGGCTATCACACCCTATACTGTAGTAGAACACAGCCCAAACCACTGCCCGAAGCATCACTATAAATCTCAAACCCTTCAGTTCCACTCGACGAACATAAAATAGGCGTCGTGGTCAACCGCCTCTTCAACTCTTCAAAAGCCTGCTCACACCCCAGCGACCACACGAACTTTTGATCTTTCCTAGTCAACGTCGGGAGTGGTAATGCTATCCGCGAGAAGTTCTCTACGAAGTGCCTGTAGTAGACGGCAAGCCCCAGAAAGCTCCGAACTTTCGCCACTGAAGACAATATAGGCCACTCCCGTATTGCTGCTATCTTCGCCAGAACCACCGTTATCCCTTCTCCACTAGCAACATGACCAAGGAACGCTACTGAGGATAACCAGAACTCACACTTGGAGAACTTAGCATAAAACTGATTCCTCCTCAACATCTCCAACACCATGTGTAGATGTTTGTAATGGTCCTCCTCACACTGCGAGTATACCAAGATATCATCGATAAATACTATCACGAAATGATCCAGGTATTCTCTGAACGTCTTGTTCATCAGATCCATAAACACGGATGACGCATTGGTTAACCCAAACGGCATGACCGTGAACTCGTAATGCCCAAACTACGTGCTGAACGTTTCCTTTGGGATAATGCTTTCCCTTATCCTCAATTGGTAGTACCCGGACTTCAGATCTAACTTCGAATATACTGTTGATCCAACCAATTGATCAAATAGATCGTCAATCCTAGGGATCGGATGTTTGTTCTTCTCCGTAAGCTTGTTCAACTCCTGATAGTCAATACAGAGTCGCAAGCTCCCATCCTTCTTCTTAACGAAAAGAACCGGTGCGCTACAAGGCGATGAACTTCGACGCACATACCCTTGCTCCAACAAGTCCTGCAGTTGCACCTTCAACCCCGCCATTTCTCGCGGCGCTATCCGATACGGAGAGCGTGACACCAGTTTCGCACCCGGTACCAGCTCAATGGTAAAATCAATCTCCCGTTGAGGAGGGGCTCCTGGGAGATCATCTGGGAACACATCAGGATACTCGGACACAACTGGGATACTGTCCAGACTTGGCCTAGGTGTTGAAACCTGCACTAAGGTGACAAACAGATATGCACCAGACCGAACTGCCTTAATCACTGGAAGGGCCGACATCAAAACTTTACCCGACCCCTTCATGCCCGCAAACGTAGTCTCCCGTTCAGTATGTACTCCCAACTTAACCTCCTTTCGGTTGCAATCGATGTAAGCTCGCTGCTCCTAGAGCCAGTCCATACCAAAGATTACATCGAACTCCACTAACGGTAGATTCAACGCTTGCAAATCGAACTCCTGGTCCCCAATCCGAATTTTTACCACACAGAACCAATCTGCGAGCATTTGGCACCCATTGGGCAACAACACATCCAACTTGTCCTTTGCCATCGAGGAAGGGACCCCGATGCGCGATATGAACCTTTCGGACAAGAAGGAATGTGATGCTCCCGTATCAAATAGGGCTCTCGCCGGATGATCGAAAATCGGCATGAAGCCTAGCACCAACAAATATAAGCTAACATATAAAAGGGTAACAACTACATAAAGTTAATCTGCTATAATTTAACTCATACCTGTCACCACATCAGCTTGTTACATGGCCTCTTGCAGACCAAGATTATAAACTCTTGGCGACGCTGTAGCATGATGGGACGCGGTTTACTCCACCGCCTTCCCTTTCCCTTCATAGGTCGCTCCAGGCTTCCTCTTGGACTTTGCACGTCCGCTCCAACACTCACGAGCAAAGTGCTTCGTCTTCCCACAGTTATAGCAAGCTCCTAGAACTCGACTTGAGGTTGCCCCTGACGCACCAGATGAAGGCGCTGAGTTCGAAGTCTTCTGGTTCTTGTTCCATCTGCGAAATTCTGACTTTGCATTTGGCACTATGAACTCTGCCTTCTTTTCCCCTAGGTCCATCTTCTCTTGGACTTTCTTCACAACCATTTCCATTGACCAGGCCGAATTGACCAAGGCTAGGAAGCCCTGCGCCTTAGGCCCAGCATGGAGTAACTATAGGTCGCCGCGTAGACCCTCATAAAATCGATTGGTCTTCCTCTCTTCTTCTGTAAACATAGCACCAGCATGTCGACCCAACCGTGTAAACTCGTGGAGATACTTGTCCACGCTTCTAGCTCCCTGAGTCAACCCAAGATACTGATTTTCCATCTCAAGCTTCTGAGCAGAGGGTAGATATCTGGCCAAGAACAATCTTGAGAATTCCTCCATAGGCACATCAGCAAGCTGCCTTCCCACTAAGAGATGAAACTCCAACTCATCCCACCACATCCTCGCATCACCAGACAAAAGGAAGGTCTCTATGGTGGTATTCTGCCACTCTTCAGTTAACGTGGCCGTCAAGAACCTCTTTATCGTAGAGAGCCAATCCTCAGCTTGAGCTGGCGTTCCAACCCCATCGAACCTCGGAGGATTAAAGCCCATTACATGCTTGAGTTGTCTCTCCGTAGCCCTCCTCGGCTCTACCTGATCCACTGCCAAGCACTCCACCACTCTCGGCTCTACCGCCCTAACTAGTTCTTGCACATTCATAGGAGGTGCGTGATGCATTTGCACTGTATGTTGGGCATTTATCATGGAGAAAACTGCTTCAGCCACCAACCTGATTATTTCCGCTGAAGGAGGTGTTGTAGGAACATCCCTCAGTGCATTACTTTCCTCCGATTGCGGATGCTCCGATTGACCAGCACCGCTCCTAGCCGCCTATGATAGCAAAGAACCTAGATTAGACGACACATAAATTGCTAAAAGCAATCATTAGAACACTCAGGTTCCACAAAACAAGTGTATTTTTCCTTCCTAAGTGGACATTCATGGATTCTTTTTGATGTTATAACGATGACGCACACATGTGCTCACCACCCCTTAAACGAATTCGACCACGAATTCAGTTAAGCCTGACTATAACCAGAAGTCTGATACCAAATTGTAATACCCCATCCGTCGTATGACATATAATAGAAGGTCCAGCTGGAACCCGACGCCATATACCACAGACAGTCGGAAGGATTACGTATGAATAACCAAACTATCCAATTAAGAGTAGTTGTCCTAACACAGAGCATTCTAGTGGAAGCTTTTAAACAGTTGAAAGAACCCATAATTGTATCCAATAAACATGAATATCCACACCACTACAACTGGAATGAAAACAAATACACTGAAAGGTACACGACCTTATGGCCTTACAGAGGTTCACTTAATAAAGTAATGTTTTCCATACATCGACACGCATGCCGGCCACACATGACAAAATAAAGTACAACTTTTCACTTGGGCCTTCGAGGGCCAGCTCAGCAACATAGGCTCCAGCCCGATATTTGGTACTTGGCTCCGCAGCACCTACAAAAAACATTCCACCGCGCGGTGGCAAACAAAGCAACGGTCAGCCAATGTCGACCGAATTATAACGACCCCGCCCCTAACTCGGTACGGCGGTGCTTTTCCCTGCAATTCATTAGCCCTGCTAAACAGTATAGCACAAACATACTTCCCCACAGGTGTAGGCTCGCACGACCAAACACCCCGTACACTCAGGGCACAATATCGGTGAATCTTGACACTTCAGCGTCTTCACCAATACCCCTGGGATGGCAACAACATGAGCATTTTAGCCTTTTTAACCACTATCTAAGGCTCCCAACTATGCGAACGGCTAGTCCCCTTTTCGGGTCTCTCGCACTGAACCACATAGCCCAGGTCCGATTCCACTTGCCCGTTGCTCACAACGCGTAGTACACCTTAAGACGTACACACGAGCCAAGTTATCTCGGATCCTGACATTTCCAAACAATCACATAACCCAGTTATGTTCAAGGCCAGTTCCCAGACCTCCAAGTTAGCAGAATAACGATTCCGCTTAGTTTTCCGGGTGCGCCTTGGAGTTAATCCCCAAGGATCCCTGCTACAATCTACCGCATAGAAACCCGAAAACCCAAAGCACGGAGTCTTCTTCGGCAAGCCATAACAAATGCAACATCACCGATCCAGACCAATATGTCCGGGTAGGCTTCACACACAATGCTTATGTCCGTACTTCGATTCCGGACTCTATATACAATACAAGGGGGACTATTCCCGTCAACCCCAAGGAACACTGCACACTCGCCACACACTCGCGGGAGCGGGTTTCCCTATGCAAAAAGGAAGAGAGCTTCATATGCTCAAGTAGAGAATTGTTACCCTTATAGTGCACTTTTGCGCCATGGAAATTTACACACATAGAAGTCTTCGCAACGGAATTTCCTCCACGGATCTGCTCTTGGTTCTCTAAATGGTGCTTCGATGCTCCGCCAGCGGTCTAATTCCTCCTCCTTCTTCCTCCCCTTTCTAACTCCTTGAAAGAGAGTGCTTAAGAGAGAAATGAGGAATTGATCCTCTATTTCTGACCTTAACAGAGCAGGAACTCATCTGGGCCATCAGATCTTAATTAAAGAAAATGGACGGCTCAGATCTGCACAAAAATCCCCAAATCTTGGCCGAACACTTCTTGGCACACGGTCGTATCCTAGGTCGTGTGCCTAGATCCTGGCACGATCGTCGAACACAGAGACTCACATGGGCTCAGACACGCTCGTGTCTCAATCGACACGCCCATGTCGGGATCTGACACGCCCGTGTCCTGGGACTGTGTCACAGAAAACCGCCATGCCAACCGACATGACTCTAGGGAATACGGGTACTGACACGGGTAGGCACACACCCGTGTCAGATGACACGCCCGTGTCACTCTGCCATGTTTCCTGCCGTGTCCTTCTCTGGACACAACCAGGCAACAGAGGGCTCCACACGGCCTTGGACACACCCGTGTCCTAGGCCCTGTACCCCTAACCAGGCACCAAAAATTCCCATTTTTGACGTGACCAGCTCGATTACGATTTTCGGGGCGTTACAGTATATTTATCTTTGATAAGTTGAGCCTCTGAGATATTATTCCTACAGGAATAAGTTAAGCCTATGAGTTACTATTCCTACAGGAATAAGTTGTACCTTGAGATGTGGTTCCTTATGTAATATGTTTGTGCCTTCGAAAAATGTGCCTCGAGATATAATGCCTTCTAGAATATGTTTGTGCATTCGAAAAATGTGTCTCGTGAAGTGATTCCTTCTTGAATGTGTTTGTGTCTTCAAAAAATGTGCCTCCAGATGTGATTCCTTCAAGAATGTGTCGTTTCTTCGAGGAATGTGTCGTTTCTTCAAGAAATGTGTCTCGAGTTGTGATCCCTTCAGCAATATGTTGTGTCTTAGAGAAATAAGTCTCGAGATGTGATTCCTTCAGGAATAAGTTGTGCCTCCGAGATATTATTCCTATGAGAATTAGTTGTGTCGCTGAGATATTATTCCTACGGGAATAAGATGTGCCTCCGAGATATTATTCCTACGGAAATAAATAGTGCCACAAAGATATGATTCCTACGAGAATGGGATGTGTCACCGAAGTGTGATTCCTTCGAGATTAGATTGTTCCCTCAACAGATGTGGCATCAAAATATGTTGTCGAGATATGTATCATGAGAAAATATCAGATGGTTGACGCGATTCACTCTGAGAAAACCTGCATGACGGACAGTCTGGGAAGACAACCCGTATAAAACTATAGAACTGCGTGGGTCTGAAACTATATACAAGGGTAGATATGGAGTATGTAGGTGGTGGTCATGGGAATACCTCCCCGACCCAAATAGAAGTCCAAATATCTCCTCCCTTAAAAATACTACTACACTTGAAGCTATTAGGGATTGTATTTTATACGTGGTTCTAATGATTTATCATTTCCATGATAGGTGACATGTGTGGGTAAAGGATATCACTTTGAAATTGCAGGCTTGCTCAGGTTTTAGGTATGGATTTTCTGTGAAAGGTAATCTTCCTCTATGAGATTATGCACTCCACTTTCCGCATTAAGGTGCACCCATTAGTGGTGTCTTCCACTGGAAAACTATTGCCCCTTTCTCTGGTATGTATTGTTGTTCGCTTAACATCATCATCAATGTGCGACGGGGGAAACTGAGGGGAGTTGATGGAGGTGGGTGTGCCTTCTTCACCACTTTTATGTCGCGTGTTGGCAGTGGTGTGCGGTAGGATCCCCCACTGAGCCAGTTGAGCATGTGCCATTGATGCATCCACATCAATTGCTCGTCTTGCTTGAATGACTTATCCATTCTAGTGTCAACACTGGATATGGCATCTGTCAATGCATCAATCCCAATAGCTTTCTTCTTTTTCTTTTTGGCGCTTCCTTCCCCTGTAAATTCCAATCGATCTCCCGGAGTCTCACTTTCTTCCACAAAGGACTCTCTGTCCATCTCGATGGCATTCTCCGTAGTTGTTGTTGCCTGACTACCAGTTGTGTTATCATTGCCACATAGCACTCCCAAACCAAACCAATTCATAATAACCCTACCATTGTAATGTTTTACTGTCAGATGAGCCTGCAAATTTGCACCAAATTGTAAGCATCACAAACATAGTTTTAATTATTTATAATATAAGGAAATATAACCTTAAGTAACATGTTGATTACCTTTAAGTAGTTAGCCCACACCTCTTCACTATCATCCTTTACTACATGTCATTCCGGGTCCCATCCAAATCCGCTTGTATCCAACGTAACATTGACATCATGATAATATTTGTTACATGTTTTAAGACGTGCTGTGATCTTTTCTTTGTTAAGATCCACATCGCAAATCTCCTTCAATTGCTGATATGGACGTCGTGAAAGCAGTAGATTTCCATCCATTGGGTGTCTTGTGACCCATGTTATGTTGCTCGAGCAACACATTTGAGAGAGTGACATCCATTTGTAGAGTTCAATATATGTAGAATCGTTCACTCTTGATTGAAGAATTTTCATTTGACTTCTTCACTCTACAATTAACATTAACGTTAGCATTAAACATTAAACAATAAACTAACAATTAATATTAAACAGTAAACAATAGTCATACACATTAAACAAAGTCATGCAACATTAAACAGTAACATTAATATGAGTCCACATTAAACATTACACAGTCATCGTTAAATTATATCTAAAAATTACACAAGTTCTCGATGAGTCTGGTAATTATTAAACATAGTCATCGCTAAATTATCTCTAAACTTGATCCACTCGGTTGAATTATGGATTGCATTGGCATCTTCATCATAGTCATACAACTCTTCTTCATGCTCCGCTGCCATTAACTCTACATCTACCCCATCAAGTAATCTAGTGTCACTCTCCAATCTTCTCTCAACTAGAAAGTTATTCAAAATACAGCAAACATTAATAATTTGTACCTGCAATATGCAGTAACCATTAATAATTTACTACCACCTCAAATGAATGCAACTAGAGTATGTGTAATTTAAAATATACATGTACTTTAAATTCAAAAAATGATGGTTACCTTAGTATTGCCCATAATTTCTTAAGCAACTCAAACATCCTCTCTATCACATTTCTTTCCCAAGCATAACCTAAATTAAACAATTCATTATAAGTTGCGGGATTATTACCCTGAGTAAACACTCATCTAGGTGATATCGCGTTGAACGATATAGAGCTAGAAACCCAGGACTATTTGTATATCTAGCATCAACAAGATAGTATTTACCTACACGCATATAAATTTAGGTAATTAAAAGCACTTTATGCCATGGTGCACATTAACAAAATCTAAAATTGATATCATTAATGTACATGTTGGTACTACGTAGCGATAAGCTCTCTTCATAGTATCACGTAAAACTCTAGAGTCCGAAGAAGAACCTTCCCAACAATGCAACACATGTAAAAACTTCATATTGTTATCACAAGCACCTAAAACATTATGATGATTGCATGATTCTAATTTCTAAATCTACCTTTTACTTTCCCTGGAAAAGTAACATCAATATGAGTTCCATCAAGTGCACTGATGCAGTTCTCAAACCACCTCGATGTTGATTCTTTCCTGGATTCTAACAACTTAATTTAATCTTTTCTAATTTTAAGAATTGATCTCTGCACAATACCAAAGTGTCTGCTAATAGTGTTAGTGGACCTTAAATATGTAGAACTGACATCACAAAACTTTATGTTGTAGGCCAGGACATACATAAATAATGCTACAGATTCTCTTACTGAAACATATAATATTTCTTGAACTAAATTTCTTGCACATAGAATATCACATAACTATTAAATAGTCACCTTACTAATAGGCAACAAATTAAAATGGATGATGTTCGGTCCATTATAAATGCGGGCAAGTGATATGGAACATAACACATTATTAGATGCAATGCTCATTTGTTCTCTTATAATTTTCTGCAGTGCAACTGCAGCTACAACAAGCATTGTCAACACATCACATTTAATATTTACTTCAATCTAAAATTCAGAATCCGAGTCAAACTCAAATTCAAACATCTAAAAACCAATTTTTGACTGCACATATTAACATTAGTACAAAATATGGGTTTAAACTGAAGCATATATGAACATGGCCCAATTCATTACACTAACATAAAAAATTCCAAAAAATCATGCCCAAAAACAGATGATCATGCTGGCCAGATCAAAGAAAGTTTTACCAAAAACAAACATTTAACAGGTTCGAGCAGTCACAGGTATACATATCTAAAACACATAGCATTCACAACACATTATTGAAGTGTAAAGAAACACGCGACATTCACAATAGATATGGAGTTAGCATATGAGCAGGGCCGCAATTCGAAAACTCATGGCATTCACACCACATTAAGACATAGAGGAAGAATACTACGAGTCTGTTGAGGTTTATAATTTTTCTGAGAGGGTACATTCTGGATGTTTTTCACAAGTAACAATCATATTAACTACATTATTTCCATTTCAAAAACTCAAAAATAAGAAGGGTTACAGGACCGCATTTCGAGAACTCAAAAATAGGAAGAAAAGAGGAGATCAGGATCAATGAAAAGATGATAGCTTTGCAAGACCTCATACCTCATTGCACCAAGGTAGAAAAAAAAATTGATTCAGATCTGCCAAACCATAGCATGTAGGGTTTGGATCTAGTCTAACTAGAACCCGAAATAAGAAGAAATTGGGAAATAGGAAGAAAATGGCTCAACATCGCCTTTCTAAATAAGAAATTGCCTCTGACGAGACTGGATCTAAGTTAAAACATATCGAGATGTGATTCCTTCAGGAAAATGTTGTGTCTTAGAGAAATATGTCTCGAGATGTGATTCCTTCAGGAATAAGTTGTGCCTCCGAGATATTATTCCTATGAGAATAAGTTGTGTCGCTGAGATATTATTCCTACGGGAATAAGATGTGCCTACGAGATATTATTCCTACGGAAATAAATAGTGCCACAAAGATATGATTCCTACGAGAATGGGATGTGTCATCGAGGTGTGATTCCTTCGAGATTAGATTGTTCCCTCAACAAATGTGGCATCAAAATATGTTGTCGAGATATGTGTCATGAGAAAATATCAGATGGTTGACGAGATTCACTCTGAGGAAACCTGCATTACGGACAGTCTGGGAAGACAACCCGTGTAAAACTATAGAACTACGTGGGTCTGAAACTGTATACAAGGTAGATACGGAGTATGTAGGTGGTGGTCATGGGAAGACCGTCCCGACCCAAATAGAAGTCCAAATATCTCCTCCCTTAAAAATACTACAACACTTGAAGCTATTAGGGATTGTATTTTATACATGGTTCTAATGATTTATCATTTCCATGACAGGTGACATGTGCGGGTAAAGGATATCACTTTGAAAGAGCGGGCTTGCTCAGTTTTTAGGTATGGATTTTCTGTGAATGGTAATCTTCCGCTATGAGATTATGCACTCCACTTTTCGCGTTAAGGTGCACCCATTAGTGGTGTCTTCCACTGGAAAACTATTGCCCCTTTCTCTGGTATGTATTGTTGTTCGCTTAACATCATCGTCAATGTGCGACAGGGGGAACTGAGGGGAGTTGATGGAGGTGGGTGTGCCTTCTTCACCACTTTTATGTCGCGTGTTTGCAGTGGTGTGCGGTAGGATCCCCCACTGAGCTAGTTGAGCATGTGCCATTGATGCATCCACATCAATTGCCCATCTTGCTTGAAATGACTTATCCATGCTAGTGTCAACACTAGATATGGAATCTGCTAATGCATCTATCCCAATAGCATTCTTCTTTTTCTTTTTGGAGCTTCCTTCCCCTATAAATTCCAATCGATCTCCCGGAGTCTCACTTTCTTCCACAAAGGACTCTCTGTCCATATCGATGGCATTCTCCGTAGTTATTGCTGCCTGACTACCAGTTGTGTTATCATTGCCACATAGCACTCCCAAACCAAACCAATTCATAATAACCCTATCATTGTAATGTTTTACTGTCAGATGAGCCTGCAAATTTGCACCAAATTGTAAGCATCACAAACATAGTTATAATTATTTATAATATAAGCAAATATAACCTTAAGTAACATGCTGATTACCTTTAAGTAGTTAGCCCACACCTCTTCACTATCATCCTTTACTACATGTGATTTTGGGTCCCATCCAAATCCTCTTGTATCCAACATAACATTGACATCATGATAATATTTGTTACATGTTTTAAGACGTGCTGTGATCTTTTCTTTGTTAAGATTCACATTGCAAATCTCGTTCAACGCTGATATGGACATCGTGAAAGCAGTAGATTTCCATCCATTGGGTGTCTTGTGACCCATGTTATGTTGCTCGAGCAACACATTTGAGAGAGTGACATCCATTTGTAGAGTTCAATATATGTAGAATCGTTCACCCTTGACCGAAGAATTTTCATTTGACTTCTTCATTCTACAATTAACATTAACGTTAACATTAAACATTAAACAATAAACTAAAAATTAATATTAAACAGTAAACAATAGTCATACACAT
Source organism: Platanthera guangdongensis (assembly GCA_039583875.1). Taxonomy (NCBI): domain Eukaryota; kingdom Viridiplantae; phylum Streptophyta; class Magnoliopsida; order Asparagales; family Orchidaceae; genus Platanthera; species Platanthera guangdongensis. The sequence continues at coordinate 69,185,322 of CM077147.1, forward strand.
TAAACAAAGTCATGCAACATTAAACAGTACCATTAATATGAGTCCACATTAAACATTACACAGTCATCGTTAAATTATATCTAAAAATTACATAAGTTCTCGACGATTCTGGTAATCATTAAACATAGTCATCGCTAAATTATCTCTAAAATTGATCCACTTGGTTGTATTACGGATTGGATTGGCATCTTCATCATAGTCATACAACTCTTCTTCATGCTCAGCTCCCATTAACTCTACATCTACCCCATCAAGTAATCTAGTGTCACTCTCCAATCTTCTCTCAACTAGAAAGTTATTCAAAATACAGCAAACATTAATAATTTGTACCTGCAATATGCAGTAACCATTAATAATTTACTACCACCTCAAATGAATGCAACTAGAGTAGGTGTAATTTAAAATATACATGTACTTTAAATTCAAAAAATGATGGTTATCTTAGTATTTCCCATAATTTCTTAAGCAACTCAAACATCCTCTCTATCACATTTATTTCCCGAGCATAACATAAATTAAATAATTCATTATAAGTTGCGGGATTATTACCCAGAGTAAACCACTCATCTAGTTGATATCGTGTTGAACGATATAGAGCTAGAAACCCAGGACTATTTGTATATCTATCATCAACAAGATAGTATTTACCTACACGCATATAAATTTAGGTAATTAAAAGCACTTTATGCCATGGTGCACATTAACAAAATCTAAAACTGACATCATTAATGTACATGTAGGTACTACGAAGCGATAAGCTCTCTTCATAGTATCACGTAAAACTCTAGAGTCCGAAGAAGAACCTTCCCAACAATGCAGCACATATAAAAACTTCATATTGTTATCACAAGCACCAAAAACATTATGATGATTGCATGATTCTGATTTCTAAATCTACCTTTATCTTTCTCGGGAACAGTAACCTCAATATGAGTTCCATCAAGTGCACTGATGCAGTTCTCAAACCACCTCGATGTTGATTCTTGCCTGGATTCTGACAACTTAATTTAATCTTTTATAATTTTAAGAATTGATCTCTGCACAATACCAAAGTGTCTGCTAATAGTGTCAGTGGACCTTAAATAGGTAGAACTGACATCACGAAACTTTATGTTGTAGGCCAGGACATACATTAATAATGCTACAGATTCTCTTACTGAAACATATAATATTTTTTGAACTAAATTTCTTGCACATAGAATATCACATAACTATTAAATAGTCACCTTACTAATAGGCAACAAATTAAAATTGATGATGTTCGGTCCATTATAAATGCGGGCAAGTGATATAGAATGTAACACATTATTAGATGCAATGCTCATTGGTTCTCTTATAATTTTCTGCAGTGCGACTGCAGCTACAGCAAGCATTGCAAACACATCACATTTAATATTTACTTCAATCTCAAATTCAGAATCCAAGTCAAACTCAAATTCAGACATCTAAAAAACAATTTTTGACTGGACATATAAACATTAGTACAAAATATGGGTTTAAACTAAAGTATATATGAACATGGCCCAATTCATTACACTAACATAAAAAATTCCAAAAAATCATGCCCAAAAACAGATGATCTTGCCGGCCAGATCAAAGAAAGTTTTACCAAAAACAAACATTTAACATGTTCGAGCAGCCACATGTATACATATCTAAAACACATAGCATTCACAACACATTATTGAATTGTAAAGAAACACGCGACATTCACAATAGATCTGGAGTTAGCATATGAGCAGGGCCGCAATTCGAAAACTCATGGCATTCACACCACATTAAGACATCGAGGAAGAATACTACGAGTCTGTTGAGGTTTATAATTTTTCTGAGTGGGTAAGTTCTGGATGTTTTTCACAAGGAACAATCGTATTAACTACATTATTTCCATTTCGAAAACTCAAAAATAAGAAGAAAGGGTTACAGGACCGCATTTCGAGAACTCAAAAATAGGAAGAAAATAGGAGATCAGGATCAATGAAAAGATGATAGCTTTGCAAGCCGTCATACCTCATTGCACCAAGGTAGAAAAAATAATTGATTCAGATCTGCCAAACCATAGCATGTAGGGTTTGGATCTGTCTAACTAGAACCCGAAATATGAAGAGATTGGGAAATAGGAAGAAAATGGCTCAACATCGCCTTTCTAAATAAGAAATTGCCTCTAACGAGACTGGATCTAAGTTATAACATATCGATCGTCTAGAAGATGGAAAAAAAGAGCACAGGGAAGCAGAGGAGAAAGAAATAAGAAGATCTTACCTCTGTCGAGACTGGATCAGTGATATCGAAGTGGTGAATAAGGCTCGAAGAGGAGGAAATAGCGTTGCGCAGTTATCGCGAAACAAGGGAAAGAGCGAAAATCCAAGAGAAAAACCAAGCGGACCCCTAAGAATTCGGCCACGCCTAATCTTAAAAACATGGAATTAGGGGAAATTCCAATTCCAACTTTTTAAAGGTTTTTTGTGCAAGTTCTCAGTAGTGATCAAGCAGAAAAATTTCATTCAAGTCTTTATCCACTACAGACAATAGAGAGATCTTCTTCCAATTCAAATTTCTGCAATAATTCTTCTAAAGAAATCATCTCTCTCTGTTAAGGTGTTTGATGATGCATATTTTGACTTAAATTATTATAAAAAAAATTAAATTTTAATATATAAAAATATCAATTTTATCTTAATTATATATTAATTTGCTTTAGTTTCTTATAAACAACACTAATGTTATTTTATTTTATTTCTACAGGGCTTGGGGAATTTCGACACGTTTTAAAATAAAAGTCCGCTGCAAAATTTTATTGGTGTTTCGCTCCTGTTGATATAGATTTTGTTCAAGTTGGCAAATAATTCCAGCATCGACGACCACATTAGCATGCCCGCTAGGCCCGCCAACCTACTCATGCAAACTCGCCACCTTAGCATGCCTTCCACTTACATGCAACCCGCCACCCTATTCATTTCTTCTCCTGTATGGCCCAAGTGCAAGCACATCTCATCCCATGCATGTCATTATTTATAGCTACAGTCAAGCCAGTCATACAAATTAATCTTATAAAATGCCGCGTCACCCATCTTTTGACTCACGCCTCTTTATGTTGCTTCGACTTCCATTTCAAATAATGTCAACCCCTTAATTTAAATAATATTATTGTCATCCATTTAAATTTCATGCAAGCCCACATGATGACCGAACCTCTCCATTTTATTTGCTACCTCATCACCTACACTTAAACATTCAATCCACCATATCTTGGTTCTCCTACCATGTGCATGCATGTTAGCCCTCTCTCCATTAAATACATGAATGCATATTTTATGTTATAATCCACAATCACCAATAGTGTTCCTGATCAGCCTTCATTCTTTTCAAGCTAAGATATTCAAAGTGCCGATCAACGAAAGGACAAATAATGCACAGTGCTTCTATTTGTGGAACTCCTGCCTTGACTGTTTATTCAAGCTTTATGACACTTTTTATTAGTAGGATCATTGTGATCTGAGTTGTAGGGTTGTGTGACCTAAGTTGTACAATTTGTAAAAAGATTTGAGTGTAGATCTCTAACTGTAGAGATTGAGGTTGGGCTTTGTGACCTGAGTTTTAGGATCTATAAAAAGATCGATCTGAGTGTAGATCTCTAGCTGTATAGATTGAGGTAGGGTTGTGTTTTACTTGAGTTGTAGGATCTTGTGAAAGAAGATCTGAGTGGTAGGACCTGTGTGTAAGGTCTGAGGTAAGGGATTTGTGTCCATGAGTTATAAGATCTGTGGATTTGAGATAATTTGGAGAAGTTTAGCCTAAGCCAGCTCTCTGCTAGATAAGTGAATGGGGAAAGTGAATGGACGATAATTAGTGAAAACTATAAATCTTGGTGTTGTGTGTTTGTGTTTGTTATATTTCATGGTGTTATATTATTACTCTATTGTGTAGTAGACATGAAAATCAAAAAAAAGCATAAAATAGTAAAAAACCTAATCCCCACACACTTTAGGGAGTAGGCGGTATATCTTCACTTAAGGAGGACCTACCCAAGAGAATAATGGTGTGTTGGGGGAGGGGCATTCGGCGGAATCGTTTTTTATTCGTCTTCTATACCAAAATTTCATGTAGGGATATCACTTTTGGCCTAAAAAAGGTTTTCGGCTTCTTCAGTTTCTGTCCGCTCGGATTGTTTGACTTTATTTTTTTTAGTACATGTTATTAAATCATGTCTTCCATTGATTTTCGCCAATGTAAATGAATATATGATCTGCTTTTGATTCTACTTTGCATTTGGATGTTTAAGCTATTTCAATGTTTTGTCGTGATGTGTAAGGTGTCAATCTTGTTAGCTTTGAGAATATCTAATTTGGCGTCCAGACTATTCTCGTTGACCATTTGAGAAAATTTCACA